>CM061749.1:99087967-99595883 GCA_030979885.1 Lolium multiflorum
TAGAGGATTGAACAAGCCTTGGGTAATCCGCAACTTCTCAAGGATGTTCCTTGGTTTCTGTGGCATTGTTATTGTGAATTAAATCCATGTGCAGCAGCGACTTGCCTTGGATAATTTAGCAGAGCGGCATGATTTCGTGATACGTAAGTGTTACTTATTGTTTGCATGGCATTGGTAATTTTGACATCTGACCATTGGCCTGAGAGTAAAGGTGAATTTTCTTTGTTGGTGCCTGTTGTGTATGGTTGATACTTTGCTATGTTAGTGAAAATAAAGGTGTTCATTAGGCTCTGTCAAATGTTTAATAGGTTGCTTCTGCAACAAACGTTCAAGTTTTTTGTGTATTGAATTTGGTCGTTGGTACTTCATTGATGTTGCACAATGTATGTAGTGTAGCCATTTGGTCGCTGCTGCTTATGGATGTTTCATCTCTGGGTTTATGTCGGAATTTATACTTGGTTAGGGGCTTCCTGCTACCCTTTTGCGCGTTGTTCAAAAAATGTATTTTTAGTGCTCTAATTATTGGCATTCATTGTTGGGTATAATTTTGTTTTGGTCCACAGTATTGGAAGTGTGATTTACCAATACTGATATAAATGTATCAATTTTAGTGTTCAATAATCCCATATGGCTGATTCACATGTTAGATATTCTGTAGAAAGATTGAAACTTTATTCGTAAATTCAAAATTAGAACGTACTCATAATCTGAATTCCTGGTTTGTTTGTTTAGCTTCAGGTTTCCAAAAAATCTGGATGGCTGCTCTTTTTCGGACAACCATTTCTCTGTTTCTGGCATAGTCTGATTGATCATTATTGACACATATGGTTTATTCACATGTTAGATATTCTATTAAAATATCTCATTTCCGATTTCTAGAGAAGAAGCTATGAGTGCTTTACTAATAAACAGAATCTGGAAGTAATGAAACCTGCGATGAACTTTCTAGTTGAGATCATCAAATTAGAGCATATCTTAGTATATTCTCAGAAAGTTCTCAGTTCGGATGCTTAATGGATTAGAATTCTAATTTTTTTGTGTCCGGTTGCAGCTGTTGCATGGGTGGGCTGATGTGGGAGACGGAGAGGTTGAGCAGGAGGAGGTGCATAGCTCGGCTAGCTGTGGCGACCACATGCGGCAGCGATATCTTTGCCAGCGACGATGACTACGATGCCGCCACACCATGCACAATCCTGCTCGGGCCTTTCCGCCACCTGAACTGAGAGGGCACCCCTGCCCTGGTGTAGCTGCAGGACGATGTGAGGCTGCTTCTGCTGCTGCATGTTTGTTCCTTTGTCGACGTGCTTGTGCCATTTTCAGGTATAAGTCAAGTGTTATATTTTTTGTGGTATTCAAGTTATGTGCTTGATAAAAATAATTAGGTTGAATGTATGTGGGCTGCCATAGCTGGGTTCAGCCGAATTGAGCTGGGCATGGTTGTATTTTTTAGGAGAGGCCAGTCTACTATTTGGAAGCACATTGTGTGAATTGTTGCAATGTTCATGCATCAATCTTTTTACCTGGGTTGGTGAGCAGTTACAAAGCAATGTTCATGCTGATGAGCTATTGCTTTAGATTTTTATTGGAGGTGATATGATTTAGTCATTGGTTGTTCTTGCTAATCTTGCTTGTTTTCTGCCATAGCTACGCAATTTCGCTTAATATAGTGGAAAAGTGGATATGTGTTTGTTCTTAAGACTTAAAATCTTATTACTTGAAATTTCTGGTTTCTTGTGACCTGATGCTGGCTGTACCTTGTGTTTATGATGCTCTAGTTGTTGATCTCTTATATACTAAATGTTGACAGTATGTGCTGCTCATTTTCTAATTTATTCTGTGTTGACAGTGCTAAGGCATGGTTGTCATACTCTCCTTGATATTTTTATCAAGGCTGAATGTAGATCATTTGACAAGAAGCTTTGGCCTGAGCACATATTTGAAAATTCTTAGTACTGAGCATTACTAGCCTGGAACATCGGGTCTTGAGTGAACTGTGATATGCTCTTGATTATTAATATGCTCCATAGATTAGTTCTGTTCACTAGCACAACTGGTATGACAGTATGCGCAGAAGTACTGCACTAATGTTGGTGGAACTCTTTAGTATATTATTTGAATCATGTATGCCTTGCGTATCACATTAGTCTCATGTTATCTCTAGATTTCCTTCCAAATGTTTCTGGAAGTTTGCCGCCTTTCTAATCAAGTTTGTTGTTGCCTTGATAGAAACATATATACGCCGCAGAGTATGAGTGATAACCGAGGCGGGAGGTTTGAAATATCGAGGAGGGAGGGAGGGAGGTAGAAGAAGGAGATAACCGAGGCGTCGCGCGCGCGCGGTGGTCGAATAGAGAGAGAGAACCGATGGAGGCGTTCCTTGCGCTTCGATCGTACGTGTGCAAGCGTAGGCACACACGCGCGCGCGCCAGCTAGCTATTGGAGTACCGTCTTGATGGAGAGAGAAAAAACAAAAAAGGGGCAGAGATTAGTGGGGATCTCTCCATTCGCGCGCGCGTACGTGTGCAAGCCAGCCAGCTGGCCGGCTCCGATCGTTGATACCGCTTCGATGGATGCGTGCGCGCGTGCAGCCGCGTGAGTAGGAGGAGTACAACTTGGCTTGTGCTCCGTTTGGCAACCGCACGTCGGCAGGTCGGGTCGGTACGCACGCAGTGGGGGAGGTCCTGAGCGGCGCGCGGGAGATCGAGTCCATCACCACTGCTTCGATTGCAGCTGCCTCGATCGACTTCGACCCGGACCGCTTCTTCTCCGACGCGCGCAGGAAGGACCGCTTCTTCTCCAACGGTCCCGACCTCAGCGCCAACAAGATGGATCCCGTCCTGATACCGTTCCGCGGCCAGCTCTACGTGCTCTCGCGCCGCCCCTCCGTCAAGTATGAACCGAGGGGCCTCGACTACCTTCCCTGGTTCGAGCGGATTTGCTTCAAGGACGGCCGCCCTAGGTGGAACCGTCTAACCCAAGATCTCGAGCCGCCGCCCGTCTTCCCGTGCCGCATCAACCCGATCGAGTACAGCAACCCGCCGGAGATTCGCGTCGCCTCCTACGCCACGGTCGGCTCCCACATCGTGCTCTCCGTCCAGCAGGAGAACGCTGGCAAGGTGAAGAGGAAATACAAGGGGACCTGCGGGTACGACGTGGACAGGGACGTGTGGGAGATGGTGAACGACATGAATCTTCCTTTCCTCGGCGAGGTTGTGCCCCTCGGCGACCACCTCTTTCTTGGCCGGTCCAGAGCCAGGGACGGTGCTGCCGTTGTCTACTCTATGCAGGTCTGCCAATCAGCAGCATCTGGGACGAACGAGCTGTCCATTAGAGAGGTTAACGTGGTGGTGGCGCCCAAGGGCCGCATTGTTCTTGGGGATCTTCTCTTCCCTTTGGAAAGGGGCTGGTTCTCCTCTGTTTGCGTTCGATCTGCTGATCCCGGCCTGGAGTCCAAGTTAGTAGACAATGTACGTGTTGTTCAACGCAGATACGCTATGGTGGGGTATAATGCTTCTGAGAACAATGCTACAATTGCGAAGCAGCACCGGCAAGTTTACAAACTGGTGGTTGATCCATCTCGTCCTTTGGCTCGTCCTTCCCCGGTGGCTGCTGCTTTCACAGTGTAATAATGCCGCAGCCCACGGGCCTCTAGTTTTCAGCTGCCGCTGCATGCGTATCCTCCAGTTTTTATTCCTCATATGTGTACTCTTCACATGAATGATGTACTCCTACTATATGCAATAGGACAAACTTACAAGATAATTAGAGCATCTCCAACGGGCGAGCCCAAAATGCGCGCTAAAAAACCCGCCGAAATAAAACGCGGCGCGCGCTAAATTTATTGCCGCGCGCGGGCTTTTGCGCCATCCTACGCGCCAAAACTACTGACCGCTTCCAGCGCGCGCTAAAAAATGAGGCGCGGGCACCCAACCGCCAGGAAGATTCAGCCACACATCGCTTCGCCACCGCTCCACCTCGCTCGCGCGCCGCTCCGTCTCCACTGCGATGCCTCCCCTCCGCCGCTCGAGCTCCAGCTACCGTGGTATCCGCGCGCGTTCGACCGGGACCTTATACGTCGAGATCCGGAGTGGCGAGGAGCGCATCAGGCTCGGCATGCCCGAGATGGCACACGAGGCGGCGCACGCGTACGATGCGGTCGCCTGGCGCCTCGGCCGCTCTCGGCGGTCAATGAACTTCGACGATGTCTGGACACGGCAGTGGGCGGAAACCCTCGCGCCGCCGCCGGTGACCGTCACGCGCGTGGCGAGGCAGTGCCAGCGCGAGCTTGAACAGCGCCTTGTCGTCGCCAAGCGTGACGAGCGCATGCGCCTCGAGTGGGCGCGACGCTTCCCGGAGGACGTGAACACGGAGGTCGCCTTCTACGGCGAGAAAGAACAGGCGAAGGCGGAGCAGAAGGCGGCAATGAAGCGCGATCGAGAGGCGAGGAGGGCGAACAAGGAGGCTAAGAAGAAGGAGAAGGCGGAGAAGGCCACGAGGAAGAAAGAGGAGAAGAATGGCGCGGCCCGTCGACCATCACCGTCGACTCTTCCTCCTCGGCGTTCGAGTGGACGTCGACTCCGGTGTCGTCCACAACACCGAACTCCTCCAACTTCGACTGGGAGTCCGATTAGTGTAGTCTAGTTTTAATAAATTCGGTTGTAGCAAATGTGGGTTGAACTTTGCAATATATTTATATTTTCAGTCTAGTTTTACATTTTGTTTGATCTATTTACATATGCAATTGTGTGAAAAATGTTGTTTTTGGACTGCATTTTAGCGCATCTGCAAAAGGACCAATTCAGCGCTGCATTTTGGCTCGGCGTTTTACAGCACCCGGTGAAGCTCTCGCCGGTGCCGCACGCCGCATCCGCATAATGCGCGATGTAAAAACAAATATAAAGCGCTGTTGGAGATGCTCTTAGATCGGGAGTAGCTGCGAGCTGGCCTTGTGAGTTCTCGGTGACAATACTATCACTTAGGTCACACAACCAAAAAAAAAGAGAAGAAATTACAGAAAAGAAATGTCCCGCTAAAGAGATTTAAAACTTGAAACATCAACACTGACACCATCAAGATAACACCAGAAGATCGGCTTGTCCATAAGCAACGCATCCAAGAAGGAAACAGAGTAGTCATGCGCAACCATCTAAACAGTCAACCACTGGATATTCAGTCTATTAAACTATCGAATAAGCGATTACATTGTAGAATTAGAGAAGTTTTGTTGTGAATGCAGCTTGAACATAATGGCGTCAATATGTAATTTTCTTTTGTATGATCCCTGTGAGTCTGTGAACCCAATTTATATCTTCTATTCACACGTTGCGGACAATTTGCATCATATAGATACTTATGTCTGCAAGCATACGTAGCTAGTTAGCTTGTATTTTTGTGCATGTACAGGTGGAGCATACGTATGGACAGAATACCCGTGAGAAGAAATATAGGCATGCTGCACGCGTGCGTGCGTGGTTACCTGACTTCCTGCTTCTCGTCCATCGGCGCGTGACAAGATCTATGTACCCGGCGCGCGCGGACGTCCGACGTCGATCGATGCAAGACGCTGGTGCTGGCGAGGCCTGATCCCTTCCGAGAAGAGGAACAAATACGTACGGTGCGCATCCACGCTTAGGCCCAGCCTGTTGTTAACTGATTCCGTAAGAATTTAGCACCGAACAAAACGAGACATAATCAAGATTCAATCACCAGGTCGTATATCGGAGGAGGAAATACCTATCTCACACAAGACCCTGTTGCCTTGGCGACCCATGCATCTTCCTCCATAGGGAGGTCACTTTGTCGTAGCAGCTGCACTCCGTCGCTCTCCTCTCCTCTCCTCTCCTCTCCTCTCCTCTCCGAGCAAGAGTCAAAGTCTAAGTCGTCACACACGACGCACGCGTTGGCTACATCCCTCTCTATATTTATAGACGGGAGGAGGTCAAGGTAGAAATTTTCGTACAAAAAATTCGGCGCCACTTTTTTTTATTTCCCGCCCTTCTTTTGTTTTTCCCATCAATATGCAGCTGGAGAGAGATCAATCATGTGAGGGAGGGATGGACGGCTCACATGTCGCAGAGCACGCGGATCGGATCGCTGCTGTGGCCTGCCAAATAAAACACCTCCTGTGTTAAATCAGGCATGATTGATGATTGCCTTTTGTGATACCATCCTTATAATTGCTTCCACGGATTACTCTCTTTTCCACAGAAGGCGTCTTTCAAAGGCAATGGATCCCATCTCCCGTTACTGGCGTGACTTGTCAAATGAAACACCTCCATAAATCAGGCATGATTACCGATTTCCTTCTCCGATCATATGGGTATGTCATCTTAATAATAGCTTCCATGAAATCAGTCCCGAAATCAAGACACGAAATTAAGGTGATCATGCTTCATGCATGGTTTGGTGCTAATTGACCCCAGACTCTCGCTAGTAGCACACTGATTGTTGTCCGCCCCTAAATGCTGATTCCACAAATTTCTCCATCTCAAAGGAAATACTACCAAAATAATCTAGTCCGTCCCATGCTTGTTTCCAATATAGTAACTAAAAATGATGAGGCTATGTTTGTCGCCATGAATGATTTTTCTGCTTCCTTTTCTTCCATGATGGAAACAATATTTTGTTTGTTCGAAGGAAAACACACAAAGAACAATTCTCTACTATTTCCACCATACAAACTGCAGTGCATTTCCGCTAAGAGATTGTTTCCATCAGCGATAGGTTTTGATGTTTCAAGAAAATTAAAGGAAACTGCTGGGCGTCCCCCGGGGGATCTGACTCCCCAGCCCCCGGGTCCCCAGCCGTCGGATCAACCATTTTAACGGTTAGATTTATATGTAGCAAAAAAACATCTCCGGCAGCAAAAAAACCACCCCGGCAGCAAATGACTGAAGCAAAAAACGGTTCGTTCAGAAAAGAAAATAAAAAGCTGGGCTCGCCGGAGACCTCGCCGGAGACCACGTAGCAAACATATTACGCAGATGTAGCAAAACCACAAATAAATTGTAGCAAATTTTTTTTATTCACATGTTGCAAATCCTCTAAAACATCAACGGAGACCTCGCCTGCAGCTGGCAACAGCGCCGTCCGAGCTTGCAGCAACTCCGTCCGTCTAGGACAGCAACGTCAGAAGCCTCTAGTAGCAACACCCTATGCCTAGGGTAGCAAAAGTAGGCCTCCGCCCATAGCAAAAATCTACCCTCCGCTGGTAGCAATGCCGGACACTTTAAATAGCAAAATCGGCCTCTGCAGGTAGCAACGCTGCAGGCCTAAGACAGCAAAACTCCTAACAAAAACAGAGGAGCGCGAGATGGAGGCGGCTTCGGGCAGGCCATGGCAAGGATGGGTGGAGAAACTCGTGGCGAGGTCGCCGCACTTGAGGACGAAATGAGGTCTACGCTCGCCGCCGGCTCATCTCGTCCCGTTGGTGCCGCCGGCCCAGCCCGTCGCCGTTGCGCCGCCAACACCTACGAGGCGGAGACCCTCACGCTCGCTGCCGGCATGCTGCAGGTCGACCGCCTCACTAGGATCAAGCCACTGGGATCCAGCAGCGCGCGGCTTAAGAGGAGGCTCCGACGAGCGGCTGGAAGGCGGCGCCGGCGAGTAGCTGGGAGGCGGCGGCGCGTGGAACGGGAGGTGGCGGCGCGTGGACGGGAGGCGGCGCCGGCGAGAAGCTGGGAGGCGGCAGCGCGTGGAACGGGAGGCGGCGCCGGCGAGCAGCTGGGAGGCGGTGGCGCGTGGAACGGGAGGCGGCGCCGGCGAGCGGCCGGAAGGCGGCGGCGCGTGGCTCAGGAGGCGGCCGGCGAGCGGCTGAGAGGCAGCAGCGCATGGAGGTTGGGCACAGGAGGAGAAGGTAACGACAGGGCACAACGATTGAGTGGAGGAGAAAGAAGATAAGGTTTCTATCGGGTGGCCCCACCTATCCTGCCTCCAACGCGTGGGACGCGTGTCGCGCGGACGAGCAGGAGGATGCTAGACGAGGATCCCCCGGGGGTTTCCAAGCATTTTCCAAAATTAAATCCATGGTTAAAATTTTGATTCTTTTGACGGTTAAGATGCAAAGAGTCATGTATCTCTAACATAGCAGGTGGCCGGGTAAACAATTAAGGTAAGAAATTGGCGTGGATCACGCCTGCCGATTGATTTCACTACTATTTGACGCCAGGCTATGCCTACTACTACTACACATTGTTCTCAATATCTTTAGGGAACTACTAGCCTAACTACTTCAAGGAATCACTCCATATCTTTAGGAACTTTTTACCCGGCCATAAAGGTTTCAAGAAAATTAAATCCATGGTGAAAATTTTGATTCTTTTGACGGTCAAGATGCAAAAGGTCGGGTAAACAATTAAGGTGGTCGGGTAAACAATTAATGTAAGAAATTGGCGTGCATCACGCCTACTGATTGATTTCCCTACTGTTTTGAGGCCACGCTATGCCTACTACTGCTAGCCCAACTATTTCAAGGAATCACTCCATATCTTACTAGCAAAATGATCACCCGCCCCATGTTTGATTGCTTCTGTTTTGCCATCAATGATTTTCCTACTTGGGTTTTTCCATGATGGAAATAGTATTTGGATTGCTCAAATCAAAATACATAAGGAAAAGTTCTCTCCTTATTTCACCATGGAAACTGCACCCAAGTTCAGCTAAGAAATTGTTTTGACCACATGCACAAAACATTATCATTAGGGACTCCGTTTTTTCTTTTAGGGATGGAATGAGTTTACACATACGTGCATACATGTTATATATACCATTGGGGATATAAGTACATAGGCTTGATATAAATCGCCAAGTGCAATAACAAGCCAGCATACATAGGCTTGCAAACTCAAAATCTGGATCTAAATACATAAGCCAACATACACCTTATATGTACCACAAGTACTACATGTTATTTGGATACAAATGAATACATTCACACGTGTTGGCAATGTACCACCTATCATGTTTTCCAACAAGCCTGCTAGTGTGACTTAAATCTTCTTTGCGAGGCCCTTGATGAGGTTCTTGAGCCCCACCTTGATGGTGCTCTGCTCGGAACATCCTTCATCATCACCCGGTCCAACTCCTTCTCCACCAGCGAGACCTACACCGTTTGAAATAACAGCATGAGGGATGCTCCATATAATTTGGTCATCCCTGCCATATACAAGCACGCTTCGTATGGCAAAGAGATAAACTACAACTTCATGATAATCTATTCTAGCCCAAGGTTCTCGCTGAGAAATATACAAATTGTAGCCTAAGTGGTTGTTGACCAAAATATAGACATGGGCTATATGTTCAGTACTGGTAATTGTTATCAAGTGCAAAAAAGAAACCATGTACAAACTAACATAGATGTCTTAGCATCAATATCATATATTGGCACACTACACATCAATCCCGGCCACAACTCAGACGAGCAACAAGCAAAATTGCATTCACTTCCATGGTTTGGAATGCACCAAAGAAGTGTAGAAAAAAGACCCACCTTTTAAGATAGAGACCACCATAAATCTCAATGTGGAGCAGATACAACCCAAAATTCACTAGTGGCAAAGAGAGATGACCGGAGATCTTGCCCTGAATTCATAAAGGAAGAAAAAGAAAATCACTTGCACATCATACAAACACTACTTATATATAACGTGACCAAATAATGTAATTCGTTAAAGGTGGCTTTAAAAGTTGAAACTTTTCAACTGAACATGCTAACACCAGATCTATATGTGTACTAGCAAATGAAAAAAATGATTACTTTGCTAACAAAAAGGCATCTGAAGCTTGTAATAGGCTTGACAGGCTAAAATAAATGAGAGCTGCATTAAGAAGTGCTCAGCACACAGAAAAGACTAAAAGCTTGTACATCAACCAGAAAAGCAATAGACAAGCCAATCCTACATTCTTATCAACTACTGTATAAAATGATCTACTTCTCAAGAAGAAATAAAATATGAGTTATCCAGTTACTTCCTAGATTCCTAGATTCAAGAACCAAGAACTATTCTATAATGAATCCAGACAAAAAAAAAGTACTAAATTATTCTATAATGAATCCAGACAAAAAAAAAGTACTAAATTAATAACCTAGATTCAAGAACCAAGAACTATTGCAGAAGATCTTATGTGTGGCTCCAACTAGAAAATAAGAAAACTAGAATCCAATGTGGAACATGATCCATAGAATCTCAGGTTGCCGACATAAGGAAAAATGCAGAGCCCACACATTCCTCCTCTAGTGCTCCATCTGCAACAGCAAGACATCACTAATTCAGAAAACCATATTTGCAAACTTTAAAAATGAATTGGAGCATGCATCTCTCAGACCAAAGCACATACAAAAGTAGTAGTTGTTGCATATACATCAACAACATTTAGAGCATCAAACATAAGTCAGGCTCAGGTTAAGGCCATTTCTACATAGCAGGTTGTAATGTGTGCGAGCACATGATTGTATATTAGGCAATATTCTGTAGCAATGCATGACAAACAGTACTGTAGTTCACCAAGTGCACTTCCTGCTACTGTAATGTATGTCTCTACAAATAAATGTTATTAAAAGACCCAAACTTATTTTGCTGGCCTACCGAGGAACATATATATGACCAAATCAAGTGCATATTTTTAGCTATTAGAGTATAAATTTGCAAGCTAGAAACTAAACATCATATTTTATCCATAATTGACAAGGTGTAAAACTCAGGACATCAGGGAACGAGAAACCAAGACTAAGTAGAGAACAACCAAGCCATGGCTAACATAATTGATATGGCTCTTCTCTCGCCACAAGACTTCATCCTCTTCTCCACAACTATCGACTAGTGATTCACCTTCCTAGTCATTCTGGAAGCACATAAAAAACAAAAGAGATCAATTCCGACTTAGCATGTGTGCCAGTTGCGTTAGCTAAATGAAAGACACATAATCACCATTTCATCTGCCATCTTAAGCTGCAGCATAAACAAGTCTTCAGAAGACAAACGGATAGGAACAATGCTATACTGCAATAACAATGAGAGGATCATGCAGCAAATTCATGAACATCTAAGTCAATTTCAGCTACAACATAGATGGCAAGCAATGAGCTAAATTTCCACGGCTACACGAATCTATGCACACTAACCAATTAAACAGAGAGAAAAGGAATGTACCCTACACCAGCCCTCCAAACAAGTGGCCAGCTATCAGTGGAGAAAAATGGTATCAATCTCCGAGCAAGACAATAACTCAACTCAAATGAGAAACAGAGGCAAGGGGTAACCTGCCACATTGCTCGAGTGAACTATAACTACTTTTATAGTGGCCACAAATCAGACAGTAATCAAATAGGAAGAACCACAAGCCAAGAAAACAAATTCGATCGAAGCCTCACCAAAAATCATGTTGCTCATGAGATCGGACAACACACAAATAGATGTTTAGTTTGAACATAGCAAAAAAAGAATAGATAAACGGTGAAGCCAAAGCAGAATAGACAAAAAAAAATGATAGGAAAACAAGCTACGGAGTACTTCATTTGATAACAAGCAACAATATCTGAACATCAATTGACAAAATCTCCGACTAGCCCCTGGAAATGTGGCCAGCCAACCGCGTAGCTAGGAAGATACATCAATCCCCGAGCAGCACAACGACTCCGATGACAAGAGAAATATAGGCTGGAGGGTATAACCCGCCACTTCACTAAGTTATACTCTCACTACCTATACTTCTAGCCTAATAGGAAAGTGATCAAAAGCAAGAACTACAAACAAAGAAGGAACTACGGAGTTCAGTTAAAAACATTCTCCCAAGAGAAGACCAAGAAGTTAATCAGTGTTTCTAGCACTCAACAAACTGAGCTAAAACACAAATACTTACCCAAGACACTGCTGCGCAACCACATAAACACAAGACACTGCTGCGCAACCACATAAACATACTTACTTTCCAGATAAATGTGGCTACGAAACATGTCAAAGACTTAAAATAGTACATACCAATAAAGACAAAAGTTATGACACAACATCAGTTATATACAAGCAGTGGATTTCTTTAGTCGGGTAAAGATATCACCATCCAGACAAGGAATATGTTACAGTTTGCCATTATCGATCTTCAAAATACTGGAACATCGCAAGCTCTTTCCAGGAGGTCATGACATACACGTCTAGACATCATAAAGCATAAATAAAAATCATTCCATTTACCTATGCAAAAACTTGCGGTGGAAATCATGACTAATGGTGTCGTTCATGAACCGTTTGAGTCTTGGCCTCCACCTGCAAAGGAAACATACGAAGAACAATATTAGGCTCGCCATAAGCAAGGGAACATTCATCGAAAGAAGGCATATAATACAAAAAAAATCACTCGCTAAATCTTCTGTTCAGATAGAAGGAGCCCGAGTTATTCATATTGATTAGTGGGTTTCCTCGCATCAGCTTAGCCTCCTTCATCTTGGCCTCTTCTTCTGCTTGATGGTGGTACTGCAGAAAACACAGGGACGAAGAACTTATCATTAATTTTTAGATCTAAAGACAAAAGGCCACCTCAAAATGATAACAGGGAGAAGAAAACATCTTTCTAAGCATATCCTCAGCTCTTTCTTTTTTTAATCCTTTTGCGCTCTGCGATCAGAGCTTCAGTGTCATCATCGTCATTTTTGCATGGAAGTTGCAATTATATGAGTAAGAACTACAATAAACTGAGATAACCAGTTCAACTAAAAAAGGCCCAAATAAATAGCCGTGTACCCCAAAAAAATTCAAGACCCTCAACAAAATTTCAAGATAGTCCGTGCATCATTCTTTTCGCCAGTTTGTAACTTGATGTAAACACATCCCATCTAGAATGAACTGAGCATGCTTGGGAGTGTAGTAACATGTTACCCAATACCAAATTTTATGGTAGATGGCATAGAAGGAACAGTTTCATCCCCAATCCACGAAGCAATTTATTAGTGCAGTTAGAAGATATACCAGTTAATCCCATCCATGCAACATCGAGCAGAGTCTAATCAACATTTTGGAGAAGTATGGTTTATTAATTACTGAGCAAGAAGTAAACATACCTTTCATCATCACTTCTGGCCTTCCACGTCACAGACAGTTGCATCAGTTTCCGTGGAACTATCTTATCCTCATCCCATTTGAACCTGTGATTGCCAACAGAGTAAATATTCATGCTGCCTTGAACATAAACAAGCACCAAACAGATTTTTCTATAGCATTAATTAGTTTCACCAACCTTCTAAGAAAATGCCTAAACTTTTTCACTGGTCCCTCTCTTCTGCAAGAAAAAAAG
Source organism: Lolium multiflorum (assembly GCA_030979885.1). Classification (NCBI taxonomy): domain Eukaryota; kingdom Viridiplantae; phylum Streptophyta; class Magnoliopsida; order Poales; family Poaceae; genus Lolium; species Lolium multiflorum. The sequence goes on from CM061749.1 coordinate 99,101,249, forward strand.
GTTTCGTTTATCAATTGCAATTCAAAGGTACAAGGCAACAACAAAAGACAAACATCAGAAGTTATGGATATTGCAATCACGATATCTACAGACGAGAGAGAAAGCACATATTGACCTAGAGGTATTACCAACATAGGACTTATCCTTGGATGAAAAGTGCTTGCGTTCACGCTCCTCAAGTTCATCCCTGTGATTCCTCTTCGGTACCTCCTTTTCAGTTTGTTGTCCCTCTTTTCTGCACATGAGCGGTAACATCAGTATTTGTTGAGAGGAAGATACTACAAAAAAAAATCGTAAGTACCAGCCAATTTTATTCAGGATTGTCAAGGTCAACAAGTAAAATAATAATGTGAAATCGAAGCGTTAGTTTAGCTTTATGTGGTGCTATTGATTCTGGTTAACTAATAAAGAACACATGAGAAACATATGAAGCATGATAAACCATCAGTTTAGATTTACTCTCTTGTTGCAGCAGTAGCAGCACCAGACAAAATTCAGAAAATCAAAGTGGTTACACTTGTGCAAAGTAGCTATTGAGGCACCAAACATGTAAAATAGACAGTTGTTTTGTACTACCTACCATCTACATATGCTTATAAATTATGTCATATTGCATTTTCTGTTGTTTTAATTGTTTTGCAACCTTAGAAATTATATATTGGCGATTGCAGCACAAAGAAAGGAAAGAAGACCTTATGAATTCTAATCCTACTATGATGTGAAACTATCAATCTAGGATGAATCCATACTTGATACATGTCCACGATCCAGTTCGACATCTCCTATTCCAATCCAAAGTAAGCTGCAGGCTGTCCTTCTGTTGGCTTGGGTTTCCGCCTGCTATAGTGTATTCCCCATGTGACATGATTTCACATTATTACCGTTTTAGTCAACATGAAAACTAAGAAGATCTTACAAATTGAAATATGGAAGTTAGATATACATACTCTAAGTGTAGTATAACATGGTTGATATCGATCTAAAAACAAAACACAGTTGATATCTATTTTTTTCAAAAAAAACCTAATAGTTTAGCGAGTAATTTATATTTTGCATACCAGGATCCTAACATCCATAAATGCTACACATATACGTCATGCACAAAACAAAGCTGATTCTGATGGTGATACATTTTATCAGCGGTGACAGGAATATATCAGATCTCTAGTTATGCAATGTTAAAACACAGAAAGTATATTACAAGCTCATGGACCTTACCATGATTTCAAAAGCATGGGATAAGTAATCTTTGATGCCGTCCTCCCAAAGTTTAAAATAAACATGCAGGTGAGTGTTTCTTACATCTCACCAGACAGAATACATGACATGAATGATGATAATGCAACTTTAAAAAATTATATTCACACCAGGATCTTCAAAAATACAGCATTAACTAAATATAAAAAATATTTATGTGATGAATAAGGAGTTGGTTATTTAGAAAATAGATTGAAAATAATAAACACATTGGGAGGACAATGATTATATAAGAACACCAAATTTCAAATTGATATGACACGGGGCAAGCTATAGCAGTCAGAGAAGTTCCTAACCTTGCAAACTGGGTATTGAGTGCCCTCACGTGCTAACTGGCGGCCTCAACCTGTCGAGAGTCTAGAGCAGGAGGTCCTGCAAACTGGGTATTGAGGTCCTGCCGTGATGGGGAGACTCTGCCTTGTGAGCGTTCATTACCAACTCTCTTACATGATGTCTGCATCATTACAATAGCAAAATAAATAGGGACAGATTCTACAACAAGATGAACCAACAAAAACATCTAACCAAGATCCATATTAGAGGCTCACACGGAAGCAACAATCATAAAAGAAAATTTGTATAGTGCAGCAGCACTGCTATTTGACTGTAAATCTGTCATTCGCCAAAGAAAAATATTAAATTTGTCATTCGCCAAAAAAACTTGCCCAGATAAAGCAATTGGAGCCACACAAACAATCCGAAAACCTACCCGCTTGATCCCTAATTATTCGTCCATCAAATTCTGCACCAACTGAAGCTAATATGAGCGACTAGCGACTAAAACGACAAAATAGAAGGTTTTCTCCAGGAGATTGGTGGACTGATCCACTTAATCATCGGACCATGCAAGCGTTAGTACCAAGTGCTAAAAACACTATCACAACATACATATAGCATATCGACATCCATACAACAATTGTAACTTTTTCTTCCCGTTAGATATAAGCTCCAAAACAATTTTACATCTAAACTAATATAAACAACACGAAAGGGGTTGGATCCATATAACATCAACCACACAATTACCCGCATCTAACGCTTCAGAGTGCCCCCAATGATGCATAAGTGGACAATGGCAATGAGAGATTGAGAAGAATGTACAGGAGAAAGGAAATGAGATCCACTATCTTTTTTTTCGCGTATATGAGATCCTTTGGAGATGCGTGGTAATGCAGCAATGTTTATAGAAAATAGAGATCTTTATCTCAGTGTCCGCATCTACAAACTCTGTAGAAGGGAATTAGACCCACTATCACTTTTTGGTGCTTACTAGTGCATATTTTTCATTAAACTATTTTTATATACATGGTTTGTATTGACTAACTTTTGTTGTCACATCTCATTTCTAATAATACTGGATTCATACATAATGGTATGTGATTCAACAAGAAGCTAGCAGGCCCATTACAGATTATGGATACATTATTTTCTTATGGCCACAAGAAATGAGAGAACATTTAAATTCTGATGAAGCCTTTATTACTTGTCTTGCTAACTAGAAACATTGGATACGACTACGAGTAACTCGTAGCAAGTTTTTTTTTTTGGGGATCACAGTAAAGCTAAGTAGAATCCTGATATAGCTACCAGTGACCCATTCAAAGGCATTAGCTTGACAGATTGATTCTTTCTTCCTTTAGTCAGTTACAATAATATATTTGCAGCCTACTTTTGTTGAGTTCGTATCAGACGCGTGCAAGATTACTAGTGTTTGTAAGTAAGAGACCTGAAGTTGTATCCAGAATTGAAAGTAGGCACTGCATAAGAGCGGAATTGCATTTTGTTCAATCAATTAGCAAGCCGTTTCCATTTTCTCTACAATAATCAGAAGCAAGCCAGTATCACAAACGAAACCACGCATTCACCAGCCAGCGCAAAAGAAACGGCACAACCATTGCACACCAGTACACCATGCTGCATCGCATCTGCTAGCAATGCCCATTGGAGTTCATCTAAATAGAAAAAAAAAGTAAAATTGCAAGGAATATTCATGAAGGAGAAAGGAGGAGAGGGGCCTCACATGGCAGCTGCAGGTTGGGGATGTGGCCGACGGAAGCGGGAACGGAGTGGTCTCAGGCAGCAGCAGGTCGGGGACGGATTCGGCGTCCGCAGCTCGGGGAGGTTGTCCAGGAGGTCGCCGGCGGCCGGGAAAGCGACCACCATTTACTCCTCCTTGCCTTCCTGCGGCGAGCTCGACGGTGGCGGGACGCGGACGCCGTGGAGGAGGACCTCCAGCGTCGGCCGGTGCTGCTGCTTGGGCCGTTGCCCACAGCTAGTGCATCAAGGCAGGGAGGCGGAGGGGCGCCGGGAGCCCAGGTCGACGGAAGGCGCCGTGGCAGCGAGTTGGGTCGTGAACTGCGGCGTGACGGAGGCGCCCAGCTCCATGGCGGACGCGCGGATGGTATTGGGTGGGTGGCGGCATGACGAAATCGTGAAGGAGTTTGAGGTGTTGAGTCGCAAAGGAGCATAGCAAGATAAAGATAATCCCACGTTAATTGCGTTTCCTTTTCACTGCCCAATCAATCAGCCCTTCCTTTTTTTACAGGGATGAATAATTATCATATTTCCTAAAACTAAGATTCATTGGCTCAGAAATCAGCGGATTAAAGTTGACTAATGAATCACGGCATGGTATCACTAATTTCAGGGCAGCCAAGTTATTTACTCCAATACATAAATCACGCTAGACTATAATAAATCCCGGTTGTTTTTCCATGGTTGCAAATGAGATGGCATACATGTACACTAGGGTAGTATATATAATACTCCCTCCGTCTAAAAAATAGGTATCTCACTTTCATCTAAATACCAATGTATCTAGATGCATTTTAGTTAAAGATACACCTATTTACCTATTTTAGATGGACAAAGTACAATACATGTACTGCATTGGCAACATTGGCTGAATCTATTTTTTCTAAAAAAATAATGGGATCGGCTCTTCATATTAATTTATTTGTATGCAGGGAATAAATACCCTGATAGTTGGGCTGGCTCCATCGCATTTTAGGGGCATTATTAATAGTCATTCCTTAGATTATTACTTCAATATAGGAAAGAACAGGATGGGACTTGGATATACCCAAATGGACGAGCCATGCACGAACTAGGGTAGGGAGGCCAGCAATTGCACCTTTGATCAAGCTATTTGAATAAATTGATTTTTTCCATTCATGGAGGTACGGTGTGATGTGTGATTTGCTATCCGTGGTTGCATGCACGCGGGTTTAGGGGTGTGCTAGCTTACGATCACCCGTCTTTGGGACGGTTAAAATTTCGACAGCCAATACTAACTTTTTCTTGCCGGAACGGAGATGAGAGAGAGAAGAAGGCCAAAGCCACCACCGAACTCTGGATGCCTTCCGCCCCCGCCTCACCGCCCCACCCTTCTCGAACCGCCACCTTCGTCGGTCTATCACCGCCCCGGCCATCGCTCTAGGACTAGAAGTCTTGTTTCTTCTCCGGCGCCACCAGACACCCCCACCCCCATCCATAAGTTTTCTTCCTCGCCTCCATCGCCGCCGCCTCTACGTCGTGCACTGCCTCTGGCTCGGCCATCCTCGCCGTCGCCGTCTCCTCCGCGAACGGCCGCGGCGTCACCGGCTCCATTTCGTTTGACGGTCGTCGGCCTTCACTTCCAACTCCGGTCACAGGCTCTTTATCTTATACAGGAAAGAAAGGAGAGATTCGTTGCGGGTTAGATAAGACATGGAGAGAGAGAAACGTGGCCAAGCAGTTAATTAGGGAAGAGAAGAAAAGGGCCCACACGAGGAGACACACGGTTGTGCGTTAACCATTCCCATAATCACCCGGTAAGGAGCTCGTTCGAGTGGGTTTATACTCTTAATAAACAAAATCTTTTTTGAAGGGTCGAAATAAGAGAGGGTGGGGACGAGTAAACAAAATTGAGTGAAAAAGGGTGAGGTTGAACACCACCGTCGGCGTCCTCCCATGATTGGTGAGTCGACGACGTCAGGAGAGCAAGGAGGGGAAGCATTGTTGCCGCACTAATGATTCCAGGTAGATACCTAACCTCCCGCAGTGTACTCTACTCACAAGATCATCGATGAACCGGGGCCAACAACTCTGTCGATCAACCTAACATGTATAATGACACAAGACGAGCGATGGTATTGCATTACAACCCATATATCCTCGATCGAACTCCTTAGGAATACATCAACTAGGTTCTTAGTTGATGTTCGATGTTTCAGGGGATCTCTTTCTTTACAGTCATCGCTTGCATTCGTCGCATCCTCCGTCACGCGCTCGGCATTGTCAACAAATATATTTTCTTGTACTCGAACTCTACCTCACTAACAAAAAAATACCAACTCAACTCCCCAAGATCAACAACTACACCCTGAATCGATCTGCCCATGCCAAAGAAACAAAAAGTGACGATCTGCCATGCGAGATGAAGGCGATGATGAAACGTAGGGTGGGTGCTGTTATCCGGAAAGTCCGAAATTATTTAATTATAAAAACCCTCTCCCACTTGCTAATGTATGTATAGTCAATGAGCCCCAAATTATAGAATTTTTAAAGTACAAGTGCATATTACTTCTAGAATAATGGTGCTCTCAAATGACATTGCAATGCTATAGTAGAGAATAAGATAATAGAAATGAATTTTTGGACCCTAAACTACCGTGCTTGGCTCGACTTTAATTCTGACCTATGAAATTATGCATTTAAATCTCGAGCGCTATGTAAAATATACTAATCATGATCATCGTTGGAGATGATATATGTGAATCGATGTTGTGCTCTTCATCGCCTTTGTCAATCTTGGATGTTTGAGCCATCGCGCACTCTTGTCATCATCGCGCTTAATTAGTTTTTGCCAAATGATAGTTAGTACCTATCATTTATTTGTCAGATGTTTATTTTTTCATTATTTTATGCGTGGGGATTTATTACCTTTTATTTAATGTGCTATTAGGCTTGTTATATTATGCTAGTATAAACATCGATATATCGGATGACACAATAGTCACCATGCACATCTCGCGTGGTATGAACACACCTAGAGTTATCCTTTTTTACAAGAAATGTACACCCGAGATCTTATACATGCATGTGGTTAAGTACACACTCATATTTTGTAAGTTAGGTCGACGTCATTGACAGAGACGACGAGATGTAAGTTCAGTATTAGTCCATCATCATCGGTGGCTGCGCATGTGTACCAAAGCCATATGTCCAAAAAAATTGCTTTCATTATAATGACAACCTTTTCACAAGGCTTTTACTTAATTAATCTTGTTTTGTACTTATATCGCAAGGCCTACTTGATGTGGAGTTGCATGTGTTTTGGCGGAGCCATGCTCGTACTTGATGGCGGAGTCATGTTGCACATCCATTGATGACGAGGAAATTGTAGCTAACTATCCATGTGTTTGTGGACTTGTAATCGTTTATTTTCGAACTTTGCGATGTTTGTAGCATATTTGGATTGATATATATGAACTTGTGACCTTAGAGACTTGAAATGAGTTATTTGTGAATTTATGGTTATGTACTTGTGCAATGCTACATATATGTGTTTCTTGCATGAAATATAAATAAAACAATAAGAATTTTGCTTTTTATGTCCTCAGTGTCGAGTGTCCCAGCAGCTGGCACACTACATGTACCTCACTGCCAAGTGTCCCAGGCTGAGGCACTCGGCGAAGAGTTGTGTCAACGTGGCATGTTGCACCTTTGCCGAGTGTCCTAGGCCAAGGCACTTCACGAAGAGCTGGGCTTTGCTGAGTACCCCAGCAAAACTCAGCGAAGAGCTAGGCTTTGTCGAGTGCCCCTACAACTAGCACTCGGCAAAGCTCTGCGTCGACATGGCCCCATTCCCCTCTTTGCCGTTTGTCTCTGAAAGTGGCACTCAGCAAAGAAGGAGCGACGTGGCATCACATAGGAGCTCTTGGCTTTGTCGGGTACCTCGGAGAAACATTCGACAAAGAGCTCGCACCGTGAGATGGAGGGAAAACGGAGGTTACCTTTTCTTCGCCGAGTGCCGCGACAAAACACTTGACTTCGCCGACTACCCGTGAAAAGACACTCAGTAAAGATTCTTCACCGAGGAAAACTTCGTCATGTATCCTTTGCCTAGTCTCATACACGACAGCGTCTTCACCGTGTGTTTTATTTTTTCGCTGTGTATTTTTGATATTCGACAGAGGTTGCATTTCATGTAGTGTAGGTTGCGCACCCATTGTCCTCGATGCTTTAGTTGGAGAGCTTTTGGGGAGTTTATGCTGAAAAGTGTACACCTTTTTGTGATCTACTGTTTCTGGCTGTATCACCATTGAAGAGGCATACCTGCATTTTCATTGGTGTGGACCTTGTGTTGGCCCGCGGACCCATCAATGTCTACTTTGGCCTTAGAGCATCTCTAACAGTAACCCGAAAAATTCGAAACTGAAAAACCTATATTCAGTCTCCTGAAAACGTGGCTTTGCAGCTAGTGCAGAACAGAACCCGCAAAACATGAACTGAAAAAACGTAATTGAAATGTCATGGGAGAATTCATCGATGATCATATAATGGTAGTTTGATGCTCTGTTTGAGCATCAAAATTTACAAAATATAAACTACAAACCTAAATTAGATACTAGCCCTAACCGCGCGAGATGATTCCGAGCAAAATGAGGCCCGAATGGCCTCTGCGCGCGGCGGCGCCGGTGGTGGCGGAGCTTGAGTGTCGAGGAGGAGGAAGGCGTCGACGCGGAGGACGGTGAAGAGCTCCTACTCGGAGTCAAGCTCAACTATCTCGAGCTTGACGCGGCGGACGCGCTCCTCCCGGCGCGTCGCCTCGTACTTCCGCACTTCGCGGACGGCGTCGATGACGAGGTATCGACTCGTCATTGCCTAGAGATTGTAGACTTAGGGTTTCGTAGAAAGTAGAGGGCAAGTAGGTCTCGAAGGTTGTCATACGAACAAAGGCGTCCAACTCAACAAAATACGGTGGCTAGGGTTTGAAATGATTCGATCCTTATTTCGACCTTAGCTTACCCTTTATATAGAAGGTGAAGTCGAGGGTTTTCCATGTTGTACAAGTACGAATTATCGGGCCGCGCTGGGCCTTTCCCTATGTTGATACAAGTTTCCTATAATAATTCTACTTTCCTAATAAGAACATCTTCAACCTTCTGGGCCTCCAAATCTTCGAGTCCATGGGCCTTCTACATCAATTATGGACCAGGGGTATTCATGCGGCATGCCATTTAGGCATATCTATGTCAGTCGGCCTCCTCCCGGCGGAAGCGAGCGCGGGCCTCCGCCACCGTGATCGCCGCCACCTGCGCGATCACGGCGTCCTCCTCGTCGGAGTCGTGGACGTAGTCTCCCGCATGGCAACGACCTCCTCCTCCTCGGAGTTGTCGTACACGGGCGGGCACAGTGGGCGGCTCGAACCGCCATAGGAGGAGCCCTCGCCGCCGTTGTTGCCATACTTGGTGAGCTTCCCTGGGGGTGTGAGCCCCCAGTTTGTCCACCGGTGGGCGCTGCGCTTGCGCGCGCCATCCGACTGGTTGAACTTGCACCGATCCGCCTCCGTGGGAAACACGGGGGGTCGCGGCGGCGAGTCCCCGCCGCCCAACCCCGCGCCGCCCCGTGAAGAGCTACCACGTGAAGCCATGGCGTCGCGGAGCTGGGGAGAAGCGTCGCTTCTGCGCGCTGGATTGCTCGCCCGAGAGGTGGCTGGTGGCGGCGGAGCGAGTGGCAGCGGCAGAGGGGAGTAGGGTTTGGAAACCGAACTCCCCTCCACGACCCATTTTAATACGGGGTGGCCGCCGAGTTTCTCGGGCCCCCAAACTCTGTTTACAGGCTAGGCCGCGAGTTCGGGCTCCGTTCTGGGCAAATTTCGGCCTGAACCCGTAATTTTTCGGTTCCGGCTCCTTTTTCATTAACTGTTGGAGTTGCTCTTATGATATGTACCTTGAAGACATCAAATAACTTTGCCACTTTTCGTCCCTCTGTCCCTTGATATCTAGCCTAAGATTGAGCTAGGTTATGATCACCGTGTCCCAAGCAAAGTTGTCTTGGCATCATAGGGAGAGCCTTCAACAACATGTTGTGTTTCGACCATGGTGATGACACTTTGGTGCCGCATTGTCTCGGTCGTAACTTGTTTTCTGCCTTTCGCGGGAAGCACTCTAGCGTGGTCACATAGTCTCGGATATCAAACGCCTTTCTATCGACACTCCTCGGTACATCTGTGGTTGGTATGTGCACATTTAACCTCCCCTTTTTTGGGTGGTGGTATTCATACACTCGTCGCCATGAGCGAAACCCCTAGAAACTAGCATATTGGCTTGAGGTTTCTCGAGGCATTGTTTTGGTTCGTGGCTTGTTGGCCTGCGTCTGACTTTGCATCGCCCTTCAGCGGGTGTAACATGGACATCACACTGATGCATGTGGCGTGGTTGCGAATCCGTAGGCTCTCCGTCACCGTTAGGCCTTGGTCGCTTCCCTCGAGAGCATCTGCACGAAAATACCCGATAATCCGTGCTATCCTCGGGCTTGGCGTGCCACGATAGATTTGTGTCGACGAACCTTTTCCAAAAAGGTCTCTTGGAATCTATCCCAATGGTGACATTTGAAATGGCGTGCATATCCATATGTACGAAATTTTACCACGTATGCGTTGCGGTAGAAGAACCATATGTACATGTGTTCACATGTGGAGGTACCTATGTTTGGCTAATGCATGCATGCATGCATCCGTCCAACCATCCATTGGTATCAAACGGAACTTGGAAAGCGGTAGAGAGCCCGCCAGAAAAGTGTTGATTTTGGAGTCGGGCGGGAAATTTTGGCAAATGTGAACAGCGACAGCCTAATCCCTCAAAAAACAATCATCTTATTACTACGACCTGTTGAATAAAATCTCTACCTTCCCTCAAAAAACAAAATCAGCTTTTTTTTGGGCTAAGCAGGATTTTGGGCCAAAATCACGGACGTAATTTAAGCCAGCCACACCATCTCCGTGACTTGCTCATCACTCGGGCAGACGGCAGACCACCGGCGGCTCGATCTCAATCGCACCCAACGCCTTCTCAATCTCGCCGGCTACCCACACCTCCGCCGCCCCAGACCACCGGCGGCTCCTCTCTTCCACCTCTAGCTTGCCCAGATCGACTAGATAGATGCCGCCTCTGCCCTCTTTCTCCGCGATCGAGCCCCAGCTCCGGCGCTCCATTCTCGCCACCGTGCGGCGTTGCTCCGGCACCCTACCTCCTGCAGAATCCCTCGCCGACGCGCCTCCAATCGAGCCTGAAACCTCGCCTCCGCGAAATCCTAGGTCACCGTCCGGCCGGCTTCGTGGACTGCGCAGGCCAGGCAACGCGCGGCCCCGTTGTCTTCCGCGTCCCCGACCTCGCCTCGCCGCTCCGTCCCGGGGCTCCCTACACCACCGGATCCTCGCGCCCGTCCAGCGGCGTCGCTGGCACTGGAACTTCGACCACCGCAGGCGCTTCTCGAGGTATATCAGCAGTGCCCAAACCCGCAACCACCAATCCTCTTCTCCCCAATTCTGAAAAAAATCGCATCTTCTTTGTGCAGGCAGCCGGAGGAGGGCTGCTGATGGTCGCCGCCGTCCGCGGGATGCACTGGTAGCACGACGCAGGTGAGACCAATTCTCCGATCTCCTGCAAGGGCAAGTAGCTGTAGCCTTTTTACAACTCACAAGAGCTTTGCCATTGATATATTTTTTTTTTGCGGGTAAGCTTTGCCATTGATTATGCATGTTTATTAGGCAAGATCAGATTGTGTAGAATGAATCTATCCATGCTTATTTATTTTGATGCATAATGTAATCTCTTGCTTTTATAGCTCGCTGACCATTTCATTTTTTTGTGATGCCAACATGCACCTGACCCGCTCCTTCGGGACCGGCAGGGGAGCTGTTGCTCTAACTCGCACCACTCCAGGGACATCTACAGGGCCGGCGACGGCAGCTCCAGCCTCTGAGCTAGGGGCGGCCAGGTGTGCCTTGCCCGCACTGACAAGACGACGACGCACAGGTATTAAACAACCCATGCCCAAGGTCGAATAGTAGCTCCTTCTTGTGTTCTTGTTTGGGAGCTGTCGTTTAGAAGGAATTGAACTCATTGATGCTCTACTTGAGGTAATATAAGTTGTGGTGGCAAATTTGCTGCTTTCTGTATTATCACGCAAATTTGCTGCTCCCTGTTGGCACTCTTCAGTAGCATGTACACTGTATGGAAAATGCGCACACAAAATTGAATGAGCCAAACAGCAGGGTGATAGTGAAGTTGAGTTGCCCCTACTAATATCATAATGGGATGTGGAACCACCAAATGATGGCCTAGTAATTGTTGAACGTGTTGGCCCAGTAATTTTTGGTAGCACTAGTTGGCAATGATCTGTAATCGATCAAATTAAGTGGGTTTGTGATCACAGTGATGGCTTGACAATTGAATGTGGTTGATGGATTCATGTGACGATGATTCTTGCACCATTGCGTCTCGTCCAGATGTTATAATAATCAAGCTAGGCATGTGTTGTTCCAGGATTTGATTGCATGAACTTTTGATGCCACACATCTACTTTGGGTTGTCATCCATTGTTGAGTTGTGTTGAGTTCCTCTCTAGTTTATTTAAGATGTTTGATGGAGTGTCTGTTTGGAGATCTGCCCTTTCTAGAAAGGGTAGAGGGCGACCAAAGTTGACGTGGGTGGAGGCGATAAAAAGAGACCTGAGGGATTGGAATGTACCTAAAGTCTTGGCTCTTGATAGGACTGCATGGAGATCAGCGATCCATGTGGCGGAACCTTAGTCACTCGCTTCTTTTCTCTTTCATTTCCCCCTTTTTTTTCCTTCATTCTTCTTTCTTCTTTTCTCTTTTTCTTTATGTCTCCTTGTTTTGGTTCTCTTTTCTGTTGGGTTTCATATCTAGCCTACCCCAACTTGCTTGGGAAAAAGGCTTTGATGTTGGTTGGATGGAGTGTCTGTTTGGTTAGACTCGTGAGTTGCTTATTGCAGAATGAGAAGACAGCAACCTTAGCATGCATGTTCACTCATGCACATACAAAAACTTGCTGTCATTTTTGTATGCCTTGTTTTCTGGTTTCCCTTTGGAGCCGACCATCCATGTAGTATCATGGTTGTTATCGACTTGCCTAATTATTTGTCTCATCTAGTATGATTAGTCAATTTCATTTTATTTAGATTCTTGTTACCTACTGAAGCAAATAGTCCATAATCACATATATGTTTATTTTGGGAAATCATGCATGCTCTGTTTCTGTTTTGTAGTCATTTCACTTTGTCCATTGTCCTTGTTGTGGCAGGTGATGGGCCATGGGAGGACGATTTGATGTCCATCCACGACAGCAGATGCCGATTCGATAATTTCCAGGTCTGTAGCCGCAGCAATACATGTAAATATATTTATTTCTGCAAGAGGATATATGCTCATGCCATGTGCAAACTAACCTTGTCTGCTCCTTGACTGTAGTTTGTGGATTTTACCAAGATAAAGTCGACAGAAATGTGCCAAGCCGAGAAGGAGCGATTCATGCTCGAAGTAGTGATAATCAACCAGCAGAACAGATACTAGCTAGCAATATAGAGAGATATACTGAAGGTTCTGTTTGTTCTGGAGTTTGGTTCCTTTATATTTCTTTGTCTTTTTTTTGGCTTTATGTTTCAGTAGAATAATGATTAGTTAGTGATTTCTGGTTCAGTCCTGACATTGTTGGTTCCGATAATCTAAGCTGCAATGGGAATAGTTGAAGACTTATTATGGGCAGGTGATAATCGCTGACGGGCAGGTGATTAACAGCCATCTTATTACCTAGTGAAGCAAGTAGTTCATAATCATACACTCTGGAATGCGATTACATGTGTTGTGCTTCTTTGCAATTGTTTCCCTCTCTCCATTGTCCTTGTCCGAGTCGGCGACGGGCCATGGGACGAAGATCTGATGCACATACATAGTGCTGGGCATTACGAGTTCAGAACCGGGCCAATACATAGTGTGTGTGCTATGTATCTGTGCTAAGTTCAGAGAACATGTATGCCTGGGTTCAAGATGATTCATTCATGTTTTTGTCTTGAGCTCGATCAGCGTCTGGGTTTGTTTTCATTTTACTGGTGTCTCGTGAATATTTATCTTTTTGTCTCGTGAATGAGCATGTTTGATGCGGGTAAAGAAAGAGCTTTTTTTCTGCTGTTGATTTGATTATATTTTGCACTCTTTGTGTTTTTACCAGTGCTTGAACAATTCAATTATTTGCTAGCTGGGAGGTACAGAATTTTGATTCCGATAAATAGCTGATCTATATATTGACTATTGGTTTTCTTTCGTACATTTGAACACGTGATTTCTGGCACTAAGCATGCGCATTTTGTTTGTAGGATGGATCGGAATTGGAGGTGGCCAGGAGGTAGCAGCAACCTTCGTGTATGTCTCGGTGAGCATCCCATTTGTCCCATCTACTTGGTGGTGATTTGAACATGCTGTTGCAGGTGTTTGTTGGTCTTGTTGTGAGCGAACATTTAGCATGCTAGTTGAGTTGGATTGCGTGTTTGAATGCATCTAGAGGTGCACTTTAACTGTTTTTGTTTAAATGAATTGTGGCCTGGAATTTCGGAAAAAGGGCCTGTAGTGTCAATGTCAATTTTTTAGAAGAGTTATTGGTGATTGAACTTGAATTGGTTAACTAGTCATTGCAAATATTCTGTATGTGAAGCTGCATCTTATTTTAGCGGTGCATGTTATAGAAATTGTTGTTTGGCATTTGACACTCGGCATATGTGGCTATTTTGGTATCCTTGGAGTCATGTGTTCGTTTGTATATGCTGTCATTTCTTTATGTCACGACAGCTGTGTCTGGTGTCTTGGTTCCGATGACTCGCCTCACCCGCTGTTTCTGTTTTGTCGGTTCCGATGACTGTAGTGTTGTGATGGTAAATAAATATTCCTTGGAAGAGTATTGGTAGGAGTGGAAGCCGGCGTCGTGCTGTTGTATCTAAGTGTCAACTTAAGGTTGAGAATGCTCGGTGGATAACCTTTCAATATATATATACAAAACGTTGATGTTTCTGGATAGAGAAGCGCGATGTCTGCTGCTACCAAAGTATAACAGGTTTTGGTAGAGTTAAACAGCCTAGCTAAAAATTCTTATAATTTGGAACGAATGTAGAATAGACATATATACATGTGGCCGTGTTGACCGTGTGTGTTAACTAGTCTGAATTTTGTGTTATCTGCAGGGTGCACTTTGTCCTGGTGCAAGGCAGCAGCAGGGCGACGCTGTTCGCTGACTGGATATGCGGCATCGCGGCTGCCCTCTGGTTTGCTGATTCGTTCCGTCTCCGACGGTGCGGGTAGTGGCTGCTGCTGCTGCTGTGTAAAATTCCGCCGAATGAATTGTAAAGTTGTATTTACTTGTTTCCTTTTGTAATAACAATGTGTGTATATATATATTGAGAACTTGCGTCAGTGTTGGATTGAAATTGCAGCAGGTGTGGTTTATGTATTTTTTTACTTTTTTGTTTATTGTTATGCATAGGCATAGCTGAAATTTTGCATATTTTTCAGGTTCGTATCATATTGGAGGAGGCCGACAAGCAGGGGTTCCGGGAGGTTGTCTTGGTGGTGAGCTGGGAGGAGGAGTAGGCGTGTTACTGAACGTCATTGGGGACATCAAGAAGTGCAGCGTGGTGGCGCTCCGGTGGATTGACTGCAAGGTCTCCGTCGAGAGTAGCGCTGCTCCTGGTAGTCGCACTTCTCTGAAGCCCTCACCTAACAGGTTGCCACCGCACCATTCTCTGTTTGGTTCAGTACATGTTGCTGTGCATGTTTTGTTCAGTTGTGTTTGCTGAATGAGTGAAGAGTGGCAAGCAATCTTGTCTTTTTTGCCATGTTCTGGGGAAGCCCTGTCTTTTACTCGATCGAATCAATCGCCCCTGTTTTCCGTTTCAGATATAGATCCTTGTAGTTGTATATACATGCTCCAGAATGGAAATCTTTGATAAATGAGAATTTGTCCTTTCCTTGTGGGGAAGAACAACAAAGTTCTTTTTCGTTCTTTTTATGCTTTCTCAAACTGAATGTCAGATTGATGACATGTATGCAGCACTGTATTTCATCTTGTGGTCTTGAATAAATTAGCCTTGTAGTAGTATGCCCTCGTTTTTTTTTTTGATTGTTTGCCGCTTGTTATGCGTAGACATTGCTGAATTCTTGTATATTTTTCAGGTTCAAATTATATTGGAGGAGGATCTGAAGGGTATGAAGCAGGGCTATGGGATGCAAGTTGAGGGAGAGGAGGGAGGCGCGGTGTTGAGCGTCATCGGCTACATCCAGAAGCGCATTGTGTAGGAGATCCAGTGGCAGCGGATTGACTACAAAGTCTCTGTGAAGAGTAGCGCCCCTCCTGGCAGTCACTCTTCTCTGAGGCCGTACCTTACCTACGAGGTTACAACCGCACCACTCTGTTTGGTTCAAGTGTGTCTGCATGAAGAGTGACAATCAATCTTGTGTTCCATGTTATGTTCTGAGTTGCCCTGTCTTGTTCAAGATGGAATGGACGGGCCCTGGTTCCCGGTCCAGATGTGGATCCTTGTATCGCTGTTTTTGCGGTTCCAGTGCCACCACTGTTTTTAGTCTTCTATAGCCGTTTGGTGGGTTTTTACAATGGAGTAACAGGCTTGTAGTGATTGTTTGAGTACATATTGCCATTTTGCAGTTCCAGCGGCACATATTTCTTCTTGTTTTGTTTATTCTATACTTGTATTCCTAGGGCTTTCTTCCAGAGCCGCCGGCGGTCGACTCTACATTGGTGCACCAATTGCCTTCACTGTGTCGCACTTTCATCAACTCTCGACGACACCGTCAAGTAGCCGGCTGTGGCCGCGGCTTATTCTGGCATCGAATTGTAGTAACATCATTTGTGTAATGTAATGCTTGAGGGGAGCAGTTTGTAACAGCGTTAAGTGGTTGCTTTACACGTTTTGGCCCAGGTTATTCTTAACACTGGTGGAGCTACGCACTAGGATAGGAGTTGTGCGGTTTTATTTGGTGATTATTAATTTTGAAGAGTTTTTGTATGTAGTCCCTGTGTTGTAGAAATAAGTGTCGCTGATTTGTCTAGATTTGCATGTATCTAGACGTGTTTTATGGTGTAGATATATGCCATTTTAAACAAATGGTGCTACTCTTTAGTTTTGAAGAGAGGATATAGAAGCAGGAGGATGTTGAATTGAATCAATGGAGACCAGGTACAGCAATGGTCAGGTCTGTGGTTTTACCTGGCCCGGTGTAGTGCATAATCTTTTGAAAATTTATATGATTCAAGGTAATATCCGAAAATAGGGGTTTGGCCATGTGAAAAATCTATTACTGTAGTAGCATTTTACACGCACGTACGAACAAGTTTGGTTGCAAGCGATGGAGAGAATAAAGAGGAGCTTTATTTATTAATAATCGATGGAGCTTTATTAACGAACCTGGCCGTGGTCTTTCGCGGAGATGAATTTCGTGGCGTTGTTATCGAACGTACCCGTGGATCGAGGCATCGCATTAATTATTGTGTGCATGCTGACGCGAGAGAGAAATTTTGAAGAGTTTTTGTATGTAGTCCCTGTGTGCAGCGGCGGACCTACAAAAAAAATCTTGGGCGGGCCAAGCTAAAAAGAACACAAAGTAATTCTAAACCATGAACTTTAGTAAGCAACTAGGGATTAGTCAATAGTGCATACATTTGCCTTTCCCATGGTACCTAAATTGCAATTTGTACAGCTTGTAAATAACGATGAATTCAATTATTGTATTGTACCAAAATGTCGACACTAAATAGTCTTACAGCTCGTTCAAAAAAAGTCTTACAGATCAGCCGTGACAGATATTTTTAAGATGCAATGATACATTGATTTTGCCGTGAAGGGAATTGGGGAAACTGTGAGTTACCTGCACTATTGCTGCGCCTTGCCCATGAGGAATTGGAGCTGTTGCGGCCTTGCGGGCTTGCACTTGGGCATAATACAAAGAAAAAAAGCTTGTGTGATTATGCCCGTTGTCGCAGGATCGCAGCTGCCGCTAGCTGTCTGGCCGCTGCCTAGGGCTTGGTCGCGTCCGGACTTGGTTGGATTGGGGTCTATCCGCCTGGGCTCCCTGCTGTACGGCAGCCAGATCGAGTCGCTCCGGCAGTCCGGCTGCTACCTCAGCCGCTCAGTCATTGGCGGCAGCTCGGCCGGCGGCAGGTCGGCAGCAGCCCTGAACTTGGCTTGGATCAATCGGGCTTGTACGAGAAGAAGAGCACGAAACAACGAAGCAGCACACGAGGAACTGAATCGGGAACAATTGATCTGCTCTCTGTCGATTGGGCTGTCTTACTGGGCTTTACACATGGGGGCATGGGCATAAAAAGAATTCCCACGCTTGGGCTGGGCGGGCCATTGCCCGGGTTTGCCCTCACGTAGGTCCGCCAGTGCCTGTGTGTTTTAGAAATAAGTGTCGCCGATTTATCAGATTCACATGTATCTAGACGTGTTTTATTGTGTAGATATATATATATGTCAATTTAGACAAATGGTGCAACTCTTTAGTTTTGAAGAGATGACTTATACGCAAACCGTTTTTTTCCCTCGTCGGCTCGTCGCTCGTGAGAGGTGGCGGCGGGATCCAATCTTCCCAATCTCCGGCCAGGGCGTTGGGCCTGGTTTCCTCTTCCTCCACTTGCCGCTCTGGCGGCGGCATGAGGGAGGGGAAACCTCGTTCCTCCGATCTGGCCTAGTAGTTAGGGTTAGTTTTTGTCTGCTATGGTGCGTCGTTGGGGTTGTGAGAGCGGCGTCCGGGCAAATAAATCTGCCACAACTCCATTCCCACACCGGTGGCGACCTTCATGGTGGCGTCTCGGAGTTGTTGGCAATGTGTGCTTGTTGATCTTTCAGGTCGGCAGCTCCGTTCTTCAGATCTGGTGAGATCTGTTTCTCGACGTGTCACTGGCGTTTGTCGTTGTCCACGACGGCGATGGGGGCCCGATGCGGTGTCTGAACCGTCCCGTTTTTTCCTCTAAAACTCCAAAATAGCAGTTATTATACGGATGGGGGTCGGATGGGGTCTGGTAGAGATGCTCTAAGTCCGGTCTAGTTTGTATGTGACAAAGCAGTGACAATTTTTTTCGCCGTTCAGGTCGGCAGCTTGGTCTTCTCGCCGTTCTTCAGATTTGGCGAGATTTGTTTCTCGACGTGTCACTGGTGTTTGTCGTTGTCCACGACGGCGCTGGGGGCCGGGGCGAGGTGGTTCTTCTGGAGCGAAGATGTTGGTCCGGACATCACGGGGACGTCCCCCGATCGACGTGCCACAGTGACATGTGTCTCGCTGCTTGCAGCAGGCCTGTTCATCGCAGGGGCGGAGCTCCCCTTTGGGCAAGATATGGCACTTGCCCTACCTTGATTTTTGGCAAAAAATCAAGTATACATATCAGTTTTGTATAGTTTTTGAAGTGAAAACAAAAGGAAAAGATGAGTTGGTGGACGGAAATGAATTGTCTGTGTTGTACCATTCGTTCGCTCGTGAGAAGATCGTGATTCCAGGTCCAAAAAAGAAAAAAAAAAGCAATCGTGAGTCAGTTTTGTCTCTTCGTCTTCGAGGCGAGTCATGCCAGATGTGACTCTCGCCCGGGAGACCAGGACTTGTCTTTGAACGCAGATACGCTATGGTGGGGTATAATGCTTCTGAGAACAATGCTACAATTGCGAAGCAGCACCGGCAAGTTTACAAACTGGTGGTTGATCCATCTCGTCCTTTGGCTCGTCCTTCCCCGGTGGCTGCTGCTTTCACAGTGTAATAATGCCGCAGCCCACGGGCCTCTAGTTTTCAGCTGCCGCTGCATGCGTATCCTCCAGTTTTTATTCCTCATATGTGTACTCTTCACATGAATGATGTACTCCTACTATATGCAATAGGACAAACTTACAAGATAATTAGAGCATCTCCAACGGGCGAGCCCAAAATGCGCGCTAAAAAACCCGCCGAAATAAAACGCGGCGCGCGCTAAATTTATTGCCGCGCGCGGGCTTTTGCGCCATCCTACGCGCCAAAACTACTGACCGCTTCCAGCGCGCGCTAAAAAATGAGGCGCGGGCACCCAACCGCCAGGAAGATTCAGCCACACATCGCTTCGCCACCGCTCCACCTCGCTCGCGCGCCGCTCCGTCTCCACTGCGATGCCTCCCCTCCGCCGCTCGAGCTCCAGCTACCGTGGTATCCGCGCGCGTTCGACCGGGACCTTATACGTCGAGATCCGGAGTGGCGAGGAGCGCATCAGGCTCGGCATGCCCGAGATGGCACACGAGGCGGCGCACGCGTACGATGCGGTCGCCTGGCGCCTCGGCCGCTCTCGGCGGTCAATGAACTTCGACGATGTCTGGACACGGCAGTGGGCGGAAACCCTCGCGCCGCCGCCGGTGACCGTCACGCGCGTGGCGAGGCAGTGCCAGCGCGAGCTTGAACAGCGCCTTGTCGTCGCCAAGCGTGACGAGCGCATGCGCCTCGAGTGGGCGCGACGCTTCCCGGAGGACGTGAACACGGAGGTCGCCTTCTACGGCGAGAAAGAACAGGCGAAGGCGGAGCAGAAGGCGGCAATGAAGCGCGATCGAGAGGCGAGGAGGGCGAACAAGGAGGCTAAGAAGAAGGAGAAGGCGGAGAAGGCCACGAGGAAGAAAGAGGAGAAGAATGGCGCGGCCCGTCGACCATCACCGTCGACTCTTCCTCCTCGGCGTTCGAGTGGACGTCGACTCCGGTGTCGTCCACAACACCGAACTCCTCCAACTTCGACTGGGAGTCCGATTAGTGTAGTCTAGTTTTAATAAATTCGGTTGTAGCAAATGTGGGTTGAACTTTGCAATATATTTATATTTTCAGTCTAGTTTTACATTTTGTTTGATCTATTTACATATGCAATTGTGTGAAAAATGTTGTTTTTGGACTGCATTTTAGCGCATCTGCAAAAGGACCAATTCAGCGCTGCATTTTGGCTCGGCGTTTTACAGCACCCGGTGAAGCTCTCGCCGGTGCCGCACGCCGCATCCGCATAATGCGCGATGTAAAAACAAATATAAAGCGCTGTTGGAGATGCTCTTAGATCGGGAGTAGCTGCGAGCTGGCCTTGTGAGTTCTCGGTGACAATACTATCACTTAGGTCACACAACCAAAAAAAAAGAGAAGAAATTACAGAAAAGAAATGTCCCGCTAAAGAGATTTAAAACTTGAAACATCAACACTGACACCATCAAGATAACACCAGAAGATCGGCTTGTCCATAAGCAACGCATCCAAGAAGGAAACAGAGTAGTCATGCGCAACCATCTAAACAGTCAACCACTGGATATTCAGTCTATTAAACTATCGAATAAGCGATTACATTGTAGAATTAGAGAAGTTTTGTTGTGAATGCAGCTTGAACATAATGGCGTCAATATGTAATTTTCTTTTGTATGATCCCTGTGAGTCTGTGAACCCAATTTATATCTTCTATTCACACGTTGCGGACAATTTGCATCATATAGATACTTATGTCTGCAAGCATACGTAGCTAGTTAGCTTGTATTTTTGTGCATGTACAGGTGGAGCATACGTATGGACAGAATACCCGTGAGAAGAAATATAGGCATGCTGCACGCGTGCGTGCGTGGTTACCTGACTTCCTGCTTCTCGTCCATCGGCGCGTGACAAGATCTATGTACCCGGCGCGCGCGGACGTCCGACGTCGATCGATGCAAGACGCTGGTGCTGGCGAGGCCTGATCCCTTCCGAGAAGAGGAACAAATACGTACGGTGCGCATCCACGCTTAGGCCCAGCCTGTTGTTAACTGATTCCGTAAGAATTTAGCACCGAACAAAACGAGACATAATCAAGATTCAATCACCAGGTCGTATATCGGAGGAGGAAATACCTATCTCACACAAGACCCTGTTGCCTTGGCGACCCATGCATCTTCCTCCATAGGGAGGTCACTTTGTCGTAGCAGCTGCACTCCGTCGCTCTCCTCTCCTCTCCTCTCCTCTCCTCTCCTCTCCTCTCCGAGCAAGAGTCAAAGTCTAAGTCGTCACACACGACGCACGCGTTGGCTACATCCCTCTCTATATTTATAGACGGGAGGAGGTCAAGGTAGAAATTTTCGTACAAAAAATTCGGCGCCACTTTTTTTTATTTCCCGCCCTTCTTTTGTTTTTCCCATCAATATGCAGCTGGAGAGAGATCAATCATGTGAGGGAGGGATGGACGGCTCACATGTCGCAGAGCACGCGGATCGGATCGCTGCTGTGGCCTGCCAAATAAAACACCTCCTGTGTTAAATCAGGCATGATTGATGATTGCCTTTTGTGATACCATCCTTATAATTGCTTCCACGGATTACTCTCTTTTCCACAGAAGGCGTCTTTCAAAGGCAATGGATCCCATCTCCCGTTACTGGCGTGACTTGTCAAATGAAACACCTCCATAAATCAGGCATGATTACCGATTTCCTTCTCCGATCATATGGGTATGTCATCTTAATAATAGCTTCCATGAAATCAGTCCCGAAATCAAGACACGAAATTAAGGTGATCATGCTTCATGCATGGTTTGGTGCTAATTGACCCCAGACTCTCGCTAGTAGCACACTGATTGTTGTCCGCCCCTAAATGCTGATTCCGCAAATTTCTCCATCTCAAAGGAAATACTACCAAAATAATCTAGTCCGTCCCATGCTTGTTTCCAATATAGTAACTAAAAATGATGAGGCTATGTTTGTCGCCATGAATGATTTTTCTGCTTCCTTTTCTTCCATGATGGAAACAATATTTTGTTTGTTCGAAGGAAAACACACAAAGAACAATTCTCTACTATTTCCACCATACAAACTGCAGTGCATTTCCGCTAAGAGATTGTTTCCATCAGCGATAGGTTTTGATGTTTCAAGAAAATTAAAGGAAACTGCTGGGCGTCCCCCGGGGGATCTGACTCCCCAGCCCCCGGGTCCCCAGCCGTCGGATCAACCATTTTAACGGTTAGATTTATATGTAGCAAAAAAACATCTCCGGCAGCAAAAAAACCACCCCGGCAGCAAATGACTGAAGCAAAAAACGGTTCGTTCAGAAAAGAAAATAAAAAAGCTGGGCTCGCCGGAGACCTCGCCGGAGACCACGTAGCAAACATATTACGCAGATGTAGCAAAACCACAAATAAATTGTAGCAAATTTTTTTTATTCACATGTTGCAAATCCTCTAAAACATCAACGGAGACCTCGCCTGCAGCTGGCAACAGCGCCGTCCGAGCTTGCAGCAACTCCGTCCGTCTAGGACAGCAACGTCAGAAGCCTCTAGTAGCAACACCCTATGCCTAGGGTAGCAAAAGTAGGCCTCCGCCCATAGCAAAAATCTACCCTCCGCTGGTAGCAATGCCGGACACTTTAAATAGCAAAATCGGCCTCTGCAGGTAGCAACGCTGCAGGCCTAAGACAGCAAAACTCCTAACAAAAACAGAGGAGCGCGAGATGGAGGCGGCTTCGGGCAGGCCATGGCAAGGATGGGTGGAGAAACTCGTGGCGAGGTCGCCGCACTTGAGGACGAAATGAGGTCTACGCTCGCCGCCGGCTCATCTCGTCCCGTTGGTGCCGCCGGCCCAGCCCGTCGCCGTTGCGCCGCCAACACCTACGAGGCGGAGACCCTCACGCTCGCTGCCGGCATGCTGCAGGTCGACCGCCTCACTAGGATCAAGCCACTGGGATCCAGCAGCGCGCGGCTTAAGAGGAGGCTCCGACGAGCGGCTGGAAGGCGGCGCCGGCGAGTAGCTGGGAGGCGGCGGCGCGTGGAACGGGAGGTGGCGGCGCGTGGACGGGAGGCGGCGCCGGCGAGAAGCTGGGAGGCGGCAGCGCGTGGAACGGGAGGCGGCGCCGGCGAGCAGCTGGGAGGCGGTGGCGCGTGGAACGGGAGGCGGCGCCGGCGAGCGGCCGGAAGGCGGCGGCGCGTGGCTCAGGAGGCGGCCGGCGAGCGGCTGAGAGGCAGCAGCGCATGGAGGTTGGGCACAGGAGGAGAAGGTAACGACAGGGCACAACGATTGAGTGGAGGAGAAAGAAGATAAGGTTTCTATCGGGTGGCCCCACCTATCCTGCCTCCAACGCGTGGGACGCGTGTCGCGCGGACGAGCAGGAGGATGCTAGACGAGGATCCCCGGGGGTTTCCAAGCATTTTCCAAAATTAAATCCATGGTTAAAATTTTGATTCTTTTGACGGTTAAGATGCAAAGAGTCATGTATCTCTAACATAGCAGGTGGCCGGGTAAACAATTAAGGTAAGAAATTGGCGTGGATCACGCCTGCCGATTGATTTCACTACTATTTGACGCCAGGCTATGCCTACTACTACTACACATTGTTCTCAATATCTTTAGGGAACTACTAGCCTAACTACTTCAAGGAATCACTCCATATCTTTAGGAACTTTTTACCCGGCCATAAAGGTTTCAAGAAAATTAAATCCATGGTGAAAATTTTGATTCTTTTGACGGTCAAGATGCAAAAGGTCGGGTAAACAATTAAGGTGGTCGGGTAAACAATTAATGTAAGAAATTGGCGTGCATCACGCCTACTGATTGATTTCCCTACTGTTTTGAGGCCACGCTATGCCTACTACTGCTAGCCCAACTATTTCAAGGAATCACTCCATATCTTACTAGCAAAATGATCACCCGCCCCATGTTTGATTGCTTCTGTTTTGCCATCAATGATTTTCCTACTTGGGTTTTTCCATGATGGAAATAGTATTTGGATTGCTCAAATCAAAATACATAAGGAAAAGTTCTCTCCTTATTTCACCATGGAAACTGCACCCAAGTTCAGCTAAGAAATTGTTTTGACCACATGCACAAAACATTATCATTAGGGACTCCGTTTTTTCTTTTAGGGATGGAATGAGTTTACACATACGTGCATACATGTTATATATACCATTGGGGATATAAGTACATAGGCTTGATATAAATCGCCAAGTGCAATAACAAGCCAGCATACATAGGCTTGCAAACTCAAAATCTGGATCTAAATACATAAGCCAACATACACCTTATATGTACCACAAGTACTACATGTTATTTGGATACAAATGAATACATTCACACGTGTTGGCAATGTACCACCTATCATGTTTTCCAACAAGCCTGCTAGTGTGACTTAAATCTTCTTTGCGAGGCCCTTGATGAGGTTCTTGAGCCCCACCTTGATGGTGCTCTGCTCGGAACATCCTTCATCATCACCCGGTCCAACTCCTTCTCCACCAGCGAGACCTACACCGTTTGAAATAACAGCATGAGGGATGCTCCATATAATTTGGTCATCCCTGCCATATACAAGCACGCTTCGTATGGCAAAGAGATAAACTACAACTTCATGATAATCTATTCTAGCCCAAGGTTCTCGCTGAGAAATATACAAATTGTAGCCTAAGTGGTTGTTGACCAAAATATAGACATGGGCTATATGTTCAGTACTGGTAATTGTTATCAAGTGCAAAAAAGAAACCATGTACAAACTAACATAGATGTCTTAGCATCAATATCATATATTGGCACACTACACATCAATCCCGGCCACAACTCAGACGAGCAACAAGCAAAATTGCATTCACTTCCATGGTTTGGAATGCACCAAAGAAGTGTAGAAAAAAGACCCACCTTTTAAGATAGAGACCACCATAAATCTCAATGTGGAGCAGATACAACCCAAAATTCACTAGTGGCAAAGAGAGATGACCGGAGATCTTGCCCTGAATTCATAAAGGAAGAAAAAGAAAATCACTTGCACATCATACAAACACTACTTATATATAACGTGACCAAATAATGTAATTCGTTAAAGGTGGCTTTAAAAGTTGAAACTTTTCAACTGAACATGCTAACACCAGATCTATATGTGTACTAGCAAATGAAAAAAATGATTACTTTGCTAACAAAAAGGCATCTGAAGCTTGTAATAGGCTTGACAGGCTAAAATAAATGAGAGCTGCATTAAGAAGTGCTCAGCACACAGAAAAGACTAAAAGCTTGTACATCAACCAGAAAAGCAATAGACAAGCCAATCCTACATTCTTATCAACTACTGTATAAAATGATCTACTTCTCAAGAAGAAATAAAATATGAGTTATCCAGTTACTTCCTAGATTCCTAGATTCAAGAACCAAGAACTATTCTATAATGAATCCAGACAAAAAAAAAGTACTAAATTATTCTATAATGAATCCAGACAAAAAAAAGTACTAAATTAATAACCTAGATTCAAGAACCAAGAACTATTGCAGAAGATCTTATGTGTGGCTCCAACTAGAAAATAAGAAAACTAGAATCCAATGTGGAACATGATCCATAGAATCTCAGGTTGCCGACATAAGGAAAAATGCAGAGCCCACACATTCCTCCTCTAGTGCTCCATCTGCAACAGCAAGACATCACTAATTCAGAAAACCATATTTGCAAACTTTAAAAATGAATTGGAGCATGCATCTCTCAGACCAAAGCACATACAAAAGTAGTAGTTGTTGCATATACATCAACAACATTTAGAGCATCAAACATAAGTCAGGCTCAGGTTAAGGCCATTTCTACATAGCAGGTTGTAATGTGTGCGAGCACATGATTGTATATTAGGCAATATTCTGTAGCAATGCATGACAAACAGTACTGTAGTTCACCAAGTGCACTTCCTGCTACTGTAATGTATGTCTCTACAAATAAATGTTATTAAAAGACCCAAACTTATTTTGCTGGCCTACCGAGGAACATATATATGACCAAATCAAGTGCATATTTTTAGCTATTAGAGTATAAATTTGCAAGCTAGAAACTAAACATCATATTTTATCCATAATTGACAAGGTGTAAAACTCAGGACATCAGGGAACGAGAAACCAAGACTAAGTAGAGAACAACCAAGCCATGGCTAACATAATTGATATGGCTCTTCTCTCGCCACAAGACTTCATCCTCTTCTCCACAACTATCGACTAGTGATTCACCTTCCTAGTCATTCTGGAAGCACATAAAAAACAAAAGAGATCAATTCCGACTTAGCATGTGTGCCAGTTGCGTTAGCTAAATGAAAGACACATAATCACCATTTCATCTGCCATCTTAAGCTGCAGCATAAACAAGTCTTCAGAAGACAAACGGATAGGAACAATGCTATACTGCAATAACAATGAGAGGATCATGCAGCAAATTCATGAACATCTAAGTCAATTTCAGCTACAACATAGATGGCAAGCAATGAGCTAAATTTCCACGGCTACACGAATCTATGCACACTAACCAATTAAACAGAGAGAAAAGGAATGTACCCTACACCAGCCCTCCAAACAAGTGGCCAGCTATCAGTGGAGAAAAATGGTATCAATCTCCGAGCAAGACAATAACTCAACTCAAATGAGAAACAGAGGCAAGGGGTAACCTGCCACATTGCTCGAGTGAACTATAACTACTTTTATAGTGGCCACAAATCAGACAGTAATCAAATAGGAAGAACCACAAGCCAAGAAAACAAATTCGATCGAAGCCTCACCAAAAATCATGTTGCTCATGAGATCGGACAACACACAAATAGATGTTTAGTTTGAACATAGCAAAAAAAGAATAGATAAACGGTGAAGCCAGAGCAGAATAGACAAAAAAAAATGATAGGAAAACAAGCTACGGAGTACTTCATTTGATAACAAGCAACAATATCTGAACATCAATTGACAAAATCTCTGACTAGCCCCTGGAAATGTGGCCAGCCAACCGCGTAGCTAGGAAGATACATCAATCCCCGAGCAGCACAACGACTCCGATGACAAGAGAAATATAGGCTGGAGGGTATAACCCGCCACTTCACTAAGTTATACTCTCACTACCTATACTTCTAGCCTAATAGGAAAGTGATCAAAAGCAAGAACTACAAACAAAGAAGGAACTACGGAGTTCAGTTAAAAACATTCTCCCAAGAGAAGACCAAGAAGTTAATCAGTGTTTCTAGCACTCAACAAACTGAGCTAAAACACAAATACTTACCCAAGACACTGCTGCGCAACCACATAAACACAAGACACTGCTGCGCAACCACATAAACATACTTACTTTCCAGATAAATGTGGCTACGAAACATGTCAAAGACTTAAAATAGTACATACCAATAAAGACAAAAGTTATGACACAACATCAGTTATATACAAGCAGTGGATTTCTTTAGTCGGGTAAAGATATCACCATCCAGACAAGGAATATGTTACAGTTTGCCATTATCGATCTTCAAAATACTGGAACATCGCAAGCTCTTTCCAGGAGGTCATGACATACACGTCTAGACATCATAAAGCATAAATAAAAATCATTCCATTTACCTATGCAAAAACTTGCGGTGGAAATCATGACTAATGGTGTCGTTCATGAACCGTTTGAGTCTTGGCCTCCACCTGCAAAGGAAACATACGAAGAACAATATTAGGCTCGCCATAAGCAAGGGAACATTCATCGAAAGAAGGCATATAATACAAAAAAAATCACTCGCTAAATCTTCTGTTCAGATAGAAGGAGCCCGAGTTATTCATATTGATTAGTGGGTTTCCTCGCATCAGCTTAGCCTCCTTCATCTTGGCCTCTTCTTCTGCTTGATGGTGGTACTGCAGAAAACACAGGGACGAAGAACTTATCATTAATTTTTAGATCTAAAGACAAAAGGCCACCTCAAAATGATAACAGGGAGAAGAAAACATCTTTCTAAGCATATCCTCAGCTCTTTCTTTTTTTAATCCTTTTGCGCTCTGCGATCAGAGCTTCAGTGTCATCATCGTCATTTTTGCATGGAAGTTGCAATTATATGAGTAAGAACTACAATAAACTGAGATAACCAGTTCAACTAAAAAAGGCCCAAATAAATAGCCGTGTACCCCAAAAAAATTCAAGACCCTCAACAAAATTTCAAGATAGTCCGTGCATCATTCTTTTCGCCAGTTTGTAACTTGATGTAAACACATCCCATCTAGAATGAACTGAGCATGCTTGGGAGTGTAGTAACATGTTACCCAATACCAAATTTTATGGTAGATGGCATAGAAGGAACAGTTTCATCCCCAATCCACGAAGCAATTTATTAGTGCAGTTAGAAGATATACCAGTTAATCCCATCCATGCAACATCGAGCAGAGTCTAATCAACATTTTGGAGAAGTATGGTTTATTAATTACTGAGCAAGAAGTAAACATACC
The DNA here is from genome assembly GCA_030979885.1 of Lolium multiflorum. Taxonomy (NCBI): domain Eukaryota; kingdom Viridiplantae; phylum Streptophyta; class Magnoliopsida; order Poales; family Poaceae; genus Lolium; species Lolium multiflorum. Next base: position 99,129,752 of record CM061749.1, read on the forward strand.
TTTCATCATCACTTCTGGCCTTCCACGTCACAGACAGTTGCATCAGTTTCCGTGGAACTATCTTATCCTCATCCCATTTGAACCTGTGATTGCCAACAGAGTAAATATTCATGCTGCCTTGAACATAAACAAGCACCAAACAGATTTTTCTATAGCATTAATTAGTTTCACCAACCTTCTAAGAAAATGCCTAAACTTTTTCACTGGTCCCTCTCTTCTGCAAGAAAAAAAGGTTTCGTTTATCAATTGCAATTCAAAGGTACAAGGCAACAACAAAAGACAAACATCAGAAGTTATGGATATTGCAATCACGATATCTACAGACGAGAGAGAAAGCACATATTGACCTAGAGGTATTACCAACATAGGACTTATCCTTGGATGAAAAGTGCTTGCGTTCACGCTCCTCAAGTTCATCCCTGTGATTCCTCTTCGGTACCTCCTTTTCAGTTTGTTGTCCCTCTTTTCTGCACATGAGCGGTAACATCAGTATTTGTTGAGAGGAAGATACTACAAAAAAAATCGTAAGTACCAGCCAATTTTATTCAGGATTGTCAAGGTCAACAAGTAAAATAATAATGTGAAATCGAAGCGTTAGTTTAGCTTTATGTGGTGCTATTGATTCTGGTTAACTAATAAAGAACACATGAGAAACATATGAAGCATGATAAACCATCAGTTTAGATTTACTCTCTTGTTGCAGCAGTAGCAGCACCAGACAAAATTCAGAAAATCAAAGTGGTTACACTTGTGCAAAGTAGCTATTGAGGCACCAAACATGTAAAATAGACAGTTGTTTTGTACTACCTACCATCTACATATGCTTATAAATTATGTCATATTGCATTTTCTGTTGTTTTAATTGTTTTGCAACCTTAGAAATTATATATTGGCGATTGCAGCACAAAGAAAGGAAAGAAGACCTTATGAATTCTAATCCTACTATGATGTGAAACTATCAATCTAGGATGAATCCATACTTGATACATGTCCACGATCCAGTTCGACATCTCCTATTCCAATCCAAAGTAAGCTGCAGGCTGTCCTTCTGTTGGCTTGGGTTTCCGCCTGCTATAGTGTATTCCCCATGTGACATGATTTCACATTATTACCGTTTTAGTCAACATGAAAACTAAGAAGATCTTACAAATTGAAATATGGAAGTTAGATATACATACTCTAAGTGTAGTATAACATGGTTGATATCGATCTAAAAACAAAACACAGTTGATATCTATTTTTTTCAAAAAAAACCTAATAGTTTAGCGAGTAATTTATATTTTGCATACCAGGATCCTAACATCCATAAATGCTACACATATACGTCATGCACAAAACAAAGCTGATTCTGATGGTGATACATTTTATCAGCGGTGACAGGAATATATCAGATCTCTAGTTATGCAATGTTAAAACACAGAAAGTATATTACAAGCTCATGGGCCTTACCATGATTTCAAAAGCATGGGATAAGTAATCTTTGATGCCGTCCTCCCAAAGTTTAAAATAAACATGCAGGTGAGTGTTTCTTACATCTCACCAGACAGAATACATGACATGAATGATGATAATGCAACTTTAAAAAATTATATTCACACCAGGATCTTCAAAAATACAGCATTAACTAAATATAAAAAATATTTATGTGATGAATAAGGAGTTGGTTATTTAGAAAATAGATTGAAAATAATAAACACATTGGGAGGACAATGATTATATAAGAACACCAAATTTCAAATTGATATGACACGGGGCAAGCTATAGCAGTCAGAGAAGTTCCTAACCTTGCAAACTGGGTATTGAGTGCCCTCACGTGCTAACTGGCGGCCTCAACCTGTCGAGAGTCTAGAGCAGGAGGTCCTGCAAACTGGGTATTGAGGTCCTGCCGTGATGGGGAGACTCTGCCTTGTGAGCGTTCATTACCAACTCTCTTACATGATGTCTGCATCATTACAATAGCAAAATAAATAGGGACAGATTCTACAACAAGATGAACCAACAAAAACATCTAACCAAGATCCATATTAGAGGCTCACACGGAAGCAACAATCATAAAAGAAAATTTGTATAGTGCAGCAGCACTGCTATTTGACTGTAAATCTGTCATTCGCCAAAGAAAAATATTAAATTTGTCATTCGCCAAAAAAACTTGCCCAGATAAAGCAATTGGAGCCACACAAACAATCCGAAAACCTACCCGCTTGATCCCTAATTATTCGTCCATCAAATTCTGCACCAACTGAAGCTAATATGAGCGACTAGCGACTAAAACGACAAAATAGAAGGTTTTCTCCAGGAGATTGGTGGACTGATCCACTTAATCATCGGACCATGCAAGCGTTAGTACCAAGTGCTAAAAACACTATCACAACATACATATAGCATATCGACATCCATACAACAATTGTAACTTTTTCTTCCCGTTAGATATAAGCTCCAAAACAATTTTACATCTAAACTAATATAAACAACACGAAAGGGGTTGGATCCATATAACATCAACCACACAATTACCCGCATCTAACGCTTCAGAGTGCCCCCAATGATGCATAAGTGGACAATGGCAATGAGAGATTGAGAAGAATGTACAGGAGAAAGGAAATGAGATCCACTATCTTTTTTTTCGCGTATATGAGATCCTTTGGAGATGCGTGGTAATGCAGCAATGTTTATAGAAAATAGAGATCTTTATCTCAGTGTCCGCATCTACAAACTCTGTAGAAGGGAATTAGACCCACTATCACTTTTTGGTGCTTACTAGTGCATATTTTTCATTAAACTATTTTTATATACATGGTTTGTATTGACTAACTTTTGTTGTCACATCTCATTTCTAATAATACTGGATTCATACATAATGGTATGTGATTCAACAAGAAGCTAGCAGGCCCATTACAGATTATGGATACATTATTTTCTTATGGCCACAAGAAATGAGAGAACATTTAAATTCTGATGAAGCCTTTATTACTTGTCTTGCTAACTAGAAACATTGGATACGACTACGAGTAACTCGTAGCAAGTTTTTTTTTTTTGGGGGATCACAGTAAAGCTAAGTAGAATCCTGATATAGCTACCAGTGACCCATTCAAAGGCATTAGCTTGACAGATTGATTCTTTCTTCCTTTAGTCAGTTACAATAATATATTTGCAGCCTACTTTTGTTGAGTTCGTATCAGACGCGTGCAAGATTACTAGTGTTTGTAAGTAAGAGACCTGAAGTTGTATCCAGAATTGAAAGTAGGCACTGCATAAGAGCGGAATTGCATTTTGTTCAATCAATTAGCAAGCCGTTTCCATTTTCTCTACAATAATCAGAAGCAAGCCAGTATCACAAACGAAACCACGCATTCACCAGCCAGCGCAAAAGAAACGGCACAACCATTGCACACCAGTACACCATGCTGCATCGCATCTGCTAGCAATGCCCATTGGAGTTCATCTAAATAGAAAAAAAAAGTAAAATTGCAAGGAATATTCATGAAGGAGAAAGGAGGAGAGGGGCCTCACATGGCAGCTGCAGGTTGGGGATGTGGCCGACGGAAGCGGGAACGGAGTGGTCTCAGGCAGCAGCAGGTCGGGGACGGATTCGGCGTCCGCAGCTCGGGGAGGTTGTCCAGGAGGTCGCCGGCGGCCGGGAAAGCGACCACCATTTACTCCTCCTTGCCTTCCTGCGGCGAGCTCGACGGTGGCGGGACGCGGACGCCGTGGAGGAGGACCTCCAGCGTCGGCCGGTGCTGCTGCTTGGGCCGTTGCCCACAGCTAGTGCATCAAGGCAGGGAGGCGGAGGGGCGCCGGGAGCCCAGGTCGACGGAAGGCGCCGTGGCAGCGAGTTGGGTCGTGAACTGCGGCGTGACGGAGGCGCCCAGCTCCATGGCGGACGCGCGGATGGTATTGGGTGGGTGGCGGCATGACGAAATCGTGAAGGAGTTTGAGGTGTTGAGTCGCAAAGGAGCATAGCAAGATAAAGATAATCCCACGTTAATTGCGTTTCCTTTTCACTGCCCAATCAATCAGCCCTTCCTTTTTTTACAGGGATGAATAATTATCATATTTCCTAAAACTAAGATTCATTGGCTCAGAAATCAGCGGATTAAAGTTGACTAATGAATCACGGCATGGTATCACTAATTTCAGGGCAGCCAAGTTATTTACTCCAATACATAAATCACGCTAGACTATAATAAATCCCGGTTGTTTTTCCATGGTTGCAAATGAGATGGCATACATGTACACTAGGGTAGTATATATAATACTCCCTCCGTCTAAAAAATAGGTATCTCACTTTCATCTAAATACCAATGTATCTAGATGCATTTTAGTTAAAGATACACCTATTTACCTATTTTAGATGGACAAAGTACAATACATGTACTGCATTGGCAACATTGGCTGAATCTATTTTTTCTAAAAAAATAATGGGATCGGCTCTTCATATTAATTTATTTGTATGCAGGGAATAAATACCCTGATAGTTGGGCTGGCTCCATCGCATTTTAGGGGCATTATTAATAGTCATTCCTTAGATTATTACTTCAATATAGGAAAGAACAGGATGGGACTTGGATATACCCAAATGGACGAGCCATGCACGAACTAGGGTAGGGAGGCCAGCAATTGCACCTTTGATCAAGCTATTTGAATAAATTGATTTTTTCCATTCATGGAGGTACGGTGTGATGTGTGATTTGCTATCCGTGGTTGCATGCACGCGGGTTTAGGGGTGTGCTAGCTTACGATCACCCGTCTTTGGGACGGTTAAAATTTCGACAGCCAATACTAACTTTTTCTTGCCGGAACGGAGATGAGAGAGAGAAGAAGGCCAAAGCCACCACCGAACTCTGGATGCCTTCCGCCCCCGCCTCACCGCCCCACCCTTCTCGAACCGCCACCTTCGTCGGTCTATCACCGCCCCGGCCATCGCTCTAGGACTAGAAGTCTTGTTTCTTCTCCGGCGCCACCAGACACCCCCACCCCCATCCATAAGTTTTCTTCCTCGCCTCCATCGCCGCCGCCTCTACGTCGTGCACTGCCTCTGGCTCGGCCATCCTCGCCGTCGCCGTCTCCTCCGCGAACGGCCGCGGCGTCACCGGCTCCATTTCGTTTGACGGTCGTCGGCCTTCACTTCCAACTCCGGTCACAGGCTCTTTATCTTATACAGGAAAGAAAGGAGAGATTCGTTGCGGGTTAGATAAGACATGGAGAGAGAGAAACGTGGCCAAGCAGTTAATTAGGGAAGAGAAGAAAAGGGCCCACACGAGGAGACACACGGTTGTGCGTTAACCATTCCCATAATCACCCGGTAAGGAGCTCGTTCGAGTGGGTTTATACTCTTAATAAACAAAATCTTTTTTGAAGGGTCGAAATAAGAGAGGGTGGGGACGAGTAAACAAAATTGAGTGAAAAAGGGTGAGGTTGAACACCACCGTCGGCGTCCTCCCATGATTGGTGAGTCGACGACGTCAGGAGAGCAAGGAGGGGAAGCATTGTTGCCGCACTAATGATTCCAGGTAGATACCTAACCTCCCGCAGTGTACTCTACTCACAAGATCATCGATGAACCGGGGCCAACAACTCTGTCGATCAACCTAACATGTATAATGACACAAGACGAGCGATGGTATTGCATTACAACCCATATATCCTCGATCGAACTCCTTAGGAATACATCAACTAGGTTCTTAGTTGATGTTCGATGTTTCAGGGGATCTCTTTCTTTACAGTCATCGCTTGCATTCGTCGCATCCTCCGTCACGTGCTCGGCATTGTCAACAAATATATTTTCTTGTACTCGAACTCTACCTCACTAACAAAAAAATACCAACTCAACTCCCCAAGATCAACAACTACACCCTGAATCGATCTGCCCATGCCAAAGAAACAAAAAGTGACGATCTGCCATGCGAGATGAAGGCGATGATGAAACGTAGGGTGGGTGCTGTTATCCGGAAAGTCCGAAATTATTTAATTATAAAAACCCTCTCCCACTTGCTAATGTATGTATAGTCAATGAGCCCCAAATTATAGAATTTTTAAAGTACAAGTGCATATTACTTCTAGAATAATGGTGCTCTCAAATGACATTGCAATGCTATAGTAGAGAATAAGATAATAGAAATGAATTTTTGGACCCTAAACTACCGTGCTTGGCTCGACTTTAATTCTGACCTATGAAATTATGCATTTAAATCTCGAGCGCTATGTAAAATATACTAATCATGATCATCGTTGGAGATGATATATGTGAATCGATGTTGTGCTCTTCATCGCCTTTGTCAATCTTGGATGTTTGAGCCATCGCGCACTCTTGTCATCATCGCGCTTAATTAGTTTTTGCCAAATGATAGTTAGTACCTATCATTTATTTGTCAGATGTTTATTTTTTCATTATTTTATGCGTGGGGATTTATTACCTTTTATTTAATGTGCTATTAGGCTTGTTATATTATGCTAGTATAAACATCGATATATCGGATGACACAATAGTCACCATGCACATCTCGCGTGGTATGAACACACCTAGAGTTATCCTTTTTTACAAGAAATGTACACCCGAGATCTTATACATGCATGTGGTTAAGTACACACTCATATTTTGTAAGTTAGGTCGACGTCATTGACAGAGACGACGAGATGTAAGTTCAGTATTAGTCCATCATCATCGGTGGCTGCGCATGTGTACCAAAGCCATATGTCCAAAAAAATTGCTTTCATTATAATGACAACCTTTTCACAAGGCTTTTACTTAATTAATCTTGTTTTGTACTTATATCGCAAGGCCTACTTGATGTGGAGTTGCATGTGTTTTGGCGGAGCCATGCTCGTACTTGATGGCGGAGTCATGTTGCACATCCATTGATGACGAGGAAATTGTAGCTAACTATCCATGTGTTTGTGGACTTGTAATCGTTTATTTTCGAACTTTGCGATGTTTGTAGCATATTTGGATTGATATATATGAACTTGTGACCTTAGAGACTTGAAATGAGTTATTTGTGAATTTATGGTTATGTACTTGTGCAATGCTACATATATGTGTTTCTTGCATGAAATATAAATAAAACAATAAGAATTTTGCTTTTTATGTCCTCAGTGTCGAGTGTCCCAGCAGCTGGCACACTACATGTACCTCACTGCCAAGTGTCCCAGGCTGAGGCACTCGGCGAAGAGTTGTGTCAACGTGGCATGTTGCACCTTTGCCGAGTGTCCTAGGCCAAGGCACTTCACGAAGAGCTGGGCTTTGCTGAGTACCCCAGCAAAACTCAGCGAAGAGCTAGGCTTTGTCGAGTGCCCCTACAACTAGCACTCGGCAAAGCTCTGCGTCGACATGGCCCCATTCCCCTCTTTGCCGTTTTGTCTCTGAAAGTGGCACTCAGCAAAGAAGGAGCGACGTGGCATCACATAGGAGCTCTTGGCTTTGTCGGGTACCTCGGAGAAACATTCGACAAAGAGCTCGCACCGTGAGATGGAGGGAAAACGGAGGTTACCTTTTCTTCGCCGAGTGCCGCGACAAAACACTTGACTTCGCCGACTACCCGTGAAAAGACACTCAGTAAAGATTCTTCACCGAGGAAAACTTCGTCATGTATCCTTTGCCTAGTCTCATACACGACAGCGTCTTCACCGTGTGTTTTATTTTTTCGCTGTGTATTTTTGATATTCGACAGAGGTTGCATTTCATGTAGTGTAGGTTGCGCACCCATTGTCCTCGATGCTTTAGTTGGAGAGCTTTTGGGGAGTTTATGCTGAAAAGTGTACACCTTTTTGTGATCTACTGTTTCTGGCTGTATCACCATTGAAGAGGCATACCTGCATTTTCATTGGTGTGGACCTTGTGTTGGCCCGCGGACCCATCAATGTCTACTTTGGCCTTAGAGCATCTCTAACAGTAACCCGAAAAATTCGAAACTGAAAAACCTATATTCAGTCTCCTGAAAACGTGGCTTTGCAGCTAGTGCAGAACAGAACCCGCAAAACATGAACTGAAAAAACGTAATTGAAATGTCATGGGAGAATTCATCGATGATCATATAATGGTAGTTTGATGCTCTGTTTGAGCATCAAAATTTACAAAATATAAACTACAAACCTAAATTAGATACTAGCCCTAACCGCGCGAGATGATTCCGAGCAAAATGAGGCCCGAATGGCCTCTGCGCGCGGCGGCGCCGGTGGTGGCGGAGCTTGAGTGTCGAGGAGGAGGAAGGCGTCGACGCGGAGGACGGTGAAGAGCTCCTACTCGGAGTCAAGCTCAACTATCTCGAGCTTGACGCGGCGGACGCGCTCCTCCCGGCGCGTCGCCTCGTACTTCCGCACTTCGCGGACGGCGTCGATGACGAGGTATCGACTCGTCATTGCCTAGAGATTGTAGACTTAGGGTTTCGTAGAAAGTAGAGGGCAAGTAGGTCTCGAAGGTTGTCATACGAACAAAGGCGTCCAACTCAACAAAATACGGTGGCTAGGGTTTGAAATGATTCGATCCTTATTTCGACCTTAGCTTACCCTTTATATAGAAGGTGAAGTCGAGGGTTTTCCATGTTGTACAAGTACGAATTATCGGGCCGCGCTGGGCCTTTCCCTATGTTGATACAAGTTTCCTATAATAATTCTACTTTCCTAATAAGAACATCTTCAACCTTCTGGGCCTCCAAATCTTCGAGTCCATGGGCCTTCTACATCAATTATGGACCAGGGGTATTCATGCGGCATGCCATTTAGGCATATCTATGTCAGTCGGCCTCCTCCCGGCGGAAGCGAGCGCGGGCCTCCGCCACCGTGATCGCCGCCACCTGCGCGATCACGGCGTCCTCCTCGTCGGAGTCGTGGACGTAGTCTCCCGCATGGCAACGACCTCCTCCTCCTCGGAGTTGTCGTACACGGGCGGGCACAGTGGGCGGCTCGAACCGCCATAGGAGGAGCCCTCGCCGCCGTTGTTGCCATACTTGGTGAGCTTCCCTGGGGGTGTGAGCCCCCAGTTTGTCCACCGGTGGGCGCTGCGCTTGCGCGCGCCATCCGACTGGTTGAACTTGCACCGATCCGCCTCCGTGGGAAACACGGGGGGTCGCGGCGGCGAGTCCCCGCCGCCCAACCCCGCGCCGCCCCGTGAAGAGCTACCACGTGAAGCCATGGCGTCGCGGAGCTGGGGAGAAGCGTCGCTTCTGCGCGCTGGATTGCTCGCCCGAGAGGTGGCTGGTGGCGGCGGAGCGAGTGGCAGCGGCAGAGGGGAGTAGGGTTTGGAAACCGAACTCCCCTCCACGACCCATTTTAATACGGGGTGGCCGCCGAGTTTCTCGGGCCCCCAAACTCTGTTTACAGGCTAGGCCGCGAGTTCGGGCTCCGTTCTGGGCAAATTTCGGCCTGAACCCGTAATTTTTCGGTTCCGGCTCCTTTTTCATTAACTGTTGGAGTTGCTCTTATGATATGTACCTTGAAGACATCAAATAACTTTGCCACTTTTCGTCCCTCTGTCCCTTGATATCTAGCCTAAGATTGAGCTAGGTTATGATCACCGTGTCCCAAGCAAAGTTGTCTTGGCATCATAGGGAGAGCCTTCAACAACATGTTGTGTTTCGACCATGGTGATGACACTTTGGTGCCGCATTGTCTCGGTCGTAACTTGTTTTCTGCCTTTCGCGGGAAGCACTCTAGCGTGGTCACATAGTCTCGGATATCAAACGCCTTTCTATCGACACTCCTCGGTACATCTGTGGTTGGTATGTGCACATTTAACCTCCCCTTTTTTGGGTGGTGGTATTCATACACTCGTCGCCATGAGCGAAACCCCTAGAAACTAGCATATTGGCTTGAGGTTTCTCGAGGCATTGTTTTGGTTCGTGGCTTGTTGGCCTGCGTCTGACTTTGCATCGCCCTTCAGCGGGTGTAACATGGACATCACACTGATGCATGTGGCGTGGTTGCGAATCCGTAGGCTCTCCGTCACCGTTAGGCCTTGGTCGCTTCCCTCGAGAGCATCTGCACGAAAATACCCGATAATCCGTGCTATCCTCGGGCTTGGCGTGCCACGATAGATTTGTGTCGACGAACCTTTTCCAAAAAGGTCTCTTGGAATCTATCCCAATGGTGACATTTGAAATGGCGTGCATATCCATATGTACGAAATTTTACCACGTATGCGTTGCGGTAGAAGAACCATATGTACATGTGTTCACATGTGGAGGTACCTATGTTTGGCTAATGCATGCATGCATGCATCCGTCCAACCATCCATTGGTATCAAACGGAACTTGGAAAGCGGTAGAGAGCCCGCCAGAAAAGTGTTGATTTTGGAGTCGGGCGGGAAATTTTGGCAAATGTGAACAGCGACAGCCTAATCCCTCAAAAAACAATCAGCTTATTACTACGACCTGTTGAATAAAATCTCTACCTTCCCTCAAAAAACAAAATCAGCTTTTTTTTGGGCTAAGCAGGATTTTGGGCCAAAATCACGGACGTAATTTAAGCCAGCCACACCATCTCCGTGACTTGCTCATCACTCGGGCAGACGGCAGACCACCGGCGGCTCGATCTCAATCGCACCCAACGCCTTCTCAATCTCGCCGGCTACCCACACCTCCGCCGCCCCAGACCACCGGCGGCTCCTCTCTTCCACCTCTAGCTTGCCCAGATCGACTAGATAGATGCCGCCTCTGCCCTCTTTCTCCGCGATCGAGCCCCAGCTCCGGCGCTCCATTCTCGCCACCGTGCGGCGTTGCTCCGGCACCCTACCTCCTGCAGAATCCCTCGCCGACGCGCCTCCAATCGAGCCTGAAACCTCGCCTCCGCGAAATCCTAGGTCACCGTCCGGCCGGCTTCGTGGACTGCGCAGGCCAGGCAACGCGCGGCCCCGTTGTCTTCCGCGTCCCCGACCTCGCCTCGCCGCTCCGTCCCGGGGCTCCCTACACCACCGGATCCTCGCGCCCGTCCAGCGGCGTCGCTGGCACTGGAACTTCGACCACCGCAGGCGCTTCTCGAGGTATATCAGCAGTGCCCAAACCCGCAACCACCAATCCTCTTCTCCCCAATTCTGAAAAAAATCGCATCTTCTTTGTGCAGGCAGCCGGAGGAGGGCTGCTGATGGTCGCCGCCGTCCGCGGGATGCACTGGTAGCACGACGCAGGTGAGACCAATTCTCCGATCTCCTGCAAGGGCAAGTAGCTGTAGCCTTTTTACAACTCACAAGAGCTTTGCCATTGATATATTTTTTTTTTGCGGGTAAGCTTTGCCATTGATTATGCATGTTTATTAGGCAAGATCAGATTGTGTAGAATGAATCTATCCATGCTTATTTATTTTGATGCATAATGTAATCTCTTGCTTTTATAGCTCGCTGACCATTTCATTTTTTTGTGATGCCAACATGCACCTGACCCGCTCCTTCGGGACCGGCAGGGGAGCTGTTGCTCTAACTCGCACCACTCCAGGGACATCTACAGGGCCGGCGACGGCAGCTCCAGCCTCTGAGCTAGGGGCGGCCAGGTGTGCCTTGCCCGCACTGACAAGACGACGACGCACAGGTATTAAACAACCCATGCCCAAGGTCGAATAGTAGCTCCTTCTTGTGTTCTTGTTTGGGAGCTGTCGTTTAGAAGGAATTGAACTCATTGATGCTCTACTTGAGGTAATATAAGTTGTGGTGGCAAATTTGCTGCTTTCTGTATTATCACGCAAATTTGCTGCTCCCTGTTGGCACTCTTCAGTAGCATGTACACCGTATGGAAAATGCGCACACAAAATTGAATGAGCCAAACAGCAGGGTGATAGTGAAGTTGAGTTGCCCCTACTAATATCATAATGGGATGTGGAACCACCAAATGATGGCCTAGTAATTGTTGAACGTGTTGGCCCAGTAATTTTTGGTAGCACTAGTTGGCAATGATCTGTAATCGATCAAATTAAGTGGGTTTGTGATCACAGTGATGGCTTGACAATTGAATGTGGTTGATGGATTCATGTGACGATGATTCTTGCACCATTGCGTCTCGTCCAGATGTTATAATAATCAAGCTAGGCATGTGTTGTTCCAGGATTTGATTGCATGAACTTTTGATGCCACACATCTACTTTGGGTTGTCATCCATTGTTGAGTTGTGTTGAGTTCCTCTCTAGTTTATTTAAGATGTTTGATGGAGTGTCTGTTTGGAGATCTGCCCTTTCTAGAAAGGGTAGAGGACGACCAAAGTTGACGTGGGTGGAGGCGATAAAAAGAGACCTGAGGGATTGGAATGTACCTAAAGTCTTGGCTCTTGATAGGACTGCATGGAGATCAGCGATCCATGTGGCGGAACCTTAGTCACTCGCTTCTTTTCTCTTTCATTTCCCCCTTTTTTTTCCTTCATTCTTCTTTCTTCTTTTCTCTTTTTCTTTATGTCTCCTTGTTTTGGTTCTCTTTTCTGTTGGGTTTCATATCTAGCCTACCCCAACTTGCTTGGGAAAAAGGCTTTGATGTTGGTTGGATGGAGTGTCTGTTTGGTTAGACTCGTGAGTTGCTTATTGCAGAATGAGAAGACAGCAACCTTAGCATGCATGTTCACTCATGCACATACAAAAACTTGCTGTCATTTTTGTATGCCTTGTTTTCTGGTTTCCCTTTGGAGCCGACCATCCATGTAGTATCATGGTTGTTATCGACTTGCCTAATTATTTGTCTCATCTAGTATGATTAGTCAATTTCATTTTATTTAGATTCTTGTTACCTACTGAAGCAAATAGTCCATAATCACATATATGTTTATTTTGGGAAATCATGCATGCTCTGTTTCTGTTTTGTAGTCATTTCACTTTGTCCATTGTCCTTGTTGTGGCAGGTGATGGGCCATGGGAGGACGATTTGATGTCCATCCACGACAGCAGATGCCGATTCGATAATTTCCAGGTCTGTAGCCGCAGCAATACATGTAAATATATTTATTTCTGCAAGAGGATATATGCTCATGCCATGTGCAAACTAACCTTGTCTGCTCCTTGACTGTAGTTTGTGGATTTTACCAAGATAAAGTCGACAGAAATGTGCCAAGCCGAGAAGGAGCGATTCATGCTCGAAGTAGTGATAATCAACCAGCAGAACAGATACTAGCTAGCAATATAGAGAGATATACTGAAGGTTCTGTTTGTTCTGGAGTTTGGTTCCTTTATATTTCTTTGTCTTTTTTTTGGCTTTATGTTTCAGTAGAATAATGATTAGTTAGTGATTTCTGGTTCAGTCCTGACATTGTTGGTTCCGATAATCTAAGCTGCAATGGGAATAGTTGAAGACTTATTGTGGGCAGGTGATAATCGCTGACGGGCAGGTGATTAACAGCCATCTTATTACCTAGTGAAGCAAGTAGTTCATAATCATACACTCTGGAATGCGATTACATGTGTTGTGCTTCTTTGCAATTGTTTCCCTCTCTCCATTGTCCTTGTCCGAGTCGGCGACGGGCCATGGGACGAAGATCTGATGCACATACATAGTGCTGGGCATTACGAGTTCAGAACCGGGCCAATACATAGTGTGTGTGCTATGTATCTGTGCTAAGTTCAGAGAACATGTATGCCTGGGTTCAAGATGATTCATTCATGTTTTTGTCTTGAGCTCGATCAGCGTCTGGGTTTGTTTTCATTTTACTGGTGTCTCGTGAATATTTATCTTTTTGTCTCGTGAATGAGCATGTTTGATGCGGGTAAAGAAAGAGCTTTTTTTCTGCTGTTGATTTGATTATATTTTGCACTCTTTGTGTTTTTACCAGTGCTTGAACAATTCAATTATTTGCTAGCTGGGAGGTACAGAATTTTGATTCCGATAAATAGCTGATCTATATATTGACTATTGGTTTTCTTTCGTACATTTGAACACGTGATTTCTGGCACTAAGCATGCGCATTTTGTTTGTAGGATGGATCGGAATTGGAGGTGGCCAGGAGGTAGCAGCAACCTTCGTGTATGTCTCGGTGAGCATCCCATTTGTCCCATCTACTTGGTGGTGATTTGAACATGCTGTTGCAGGTGTTTGTTGGTCTTGTTGTGAGCGAACATTTAGCATGCTAGTTGAGTTGGATTGCGTGTTTGAATGCATCTAGAGGTGCACTTTAACTGTTTTTGTTTAAATGAATTGTGGCCTGGAATTTCGGAAAAAGGGCCTGTAGTGTCAATGTCAATTTTTTAGAAGAGTTATTGGTGATTGAACTTGAATTGGTTAACTAGTCATTGCAAATATTCTGTATGTGAAGCTGCATCTTATTTTAGCGGTGCATGTTATAGAAATTGTTGTTTGGCATTTGACACTCGGCATATGTGGCTATTTTGGTATCCTTGGAGTCATGTGTTCGTTTGTATATGCTGTCATTTCTTTATGTCACGACAGCTGTGTCGGGTGTCTTGGTTCCGATGACTCGCCTCACCCGCTGTTTCTGTTTTGTCGGTTCCGATGACTGTAGTGTTGTGATGGTAAATAAATATTCCTTGGAAGAGTATTGGTAGGAGTGGAAGCCGGCGTCGTGCTGTTGTATCTAAGTGTCAACTTAAGGTTGAGAATGCTCGGTGGATAACCTTTCAATATATATATACAAAACGTTGATGTTTCTGGATAGAGAAGCGCGATGTCTGCTGCTACCAAAGTATAACAGGTTTTGGTAGAGTTAAACAGCCTAGCTAAAAATTCTTATAATTTGGAACGAATGTAGAATAGACATATATACATGTGGCCGTGTTGACCGTGTGTGTTAACTAGTCTGAATTTTGTGTTATCTGCAGGGTGCACTTTGTCCTGGTGCAAGGCAGCAGCAGGGCGACGCTGTTTGCTGACTGGATATGCGGCATCGCGGCTGCCCTCTGGTTTGCTGATTCGTTCCGTCTCCGACGGTGCGGGTAGTGGCTGCTGCTGCTGTGTAAAATTCCGCCGAATGAATTGTAAAGTTGTATTTACTTGTTTCCTTTTGTAATAACAATGTGTGTATATATATATTGAGAACTTGCGTCAGTGTTGGATTGAAATTGCAGCAGGTGTGGTTTATGTATTTTTTTACTTTTTTGTTTATTGTTATGCATAGGCATAGCTGAAATTTTGCATATTTTTCAGGTTCGTATCATATTGGAGGAGGCCGACAAGCAGGGGTTCCGGGAGGTTGTCTTGGTGGTGAGCTGGGAGGAGGAGTAGGCGTGTTACTGAACGTCATTGGGGACATCAAGAAGTGCAGCGTGGTGGCGCTCCGGTGGATTGACTGCAAGGTCTCCGTCGAGAGTAGCGCTGCTCCTGGTAGTCGCACTTCTCTGAAGCCCTCACCTAACAGGTTGCCACCGCACCATTCTCTGTTTGGTTCAGTACATGTTGCTGTGCATGTTTTGTTCAGTTGTGTTTGCTGAATGAGTGAAGAGTGGCAAGCAATCTTGTCTTTTTTGCCATGTTCTGGGGAAGCCCTGTCTTTTACTCGATCGAATCAATCGCCCCTGTTTTCCGTTTCAGATATAGATCCTTGTAGTTGTATATACATGCTCCAGAATGGAAATCTTTGATAAATGAGAATTTGTCCTTTCCTTGTGGGGAAGAACAACAAAGTTCTTTTTCGTTCTTTTTATGCTTTCTCAAACTGAATGTCAGATTGATGACATGTATGCAGCACTGTATTTCATCTTGTGGTCTTGAATAAATTAGCCTTGTAGTAGTATGCCCTCGTTTTTTTTTTTGATTGTTTGCCGCTTGTTATGCGTAGACATTGCTGAATTCTTGTATATTTTTCAGGTTCAAATTATATTGGAGGAGGATCTGAAGGGTATGAAGCAGGGCTATGGGATGCAAGTTGAGGGAGAGGAGGGAGGCGCGGTGTTGAGCGTCATCGGCTACATCCAGAAGCGCATTGTGTAGGAGATCCAGTGGCAGCGGATTGACTACAAAGTCTCTGTGAAGAGTAGCGCCCCTCCTGGCAGTCACTCTTCTCTGAGGCCGTACCTTACCTACGAGGTTACAACCGCACCACTCTGTTTGGTTCAAGTGTGTCTGCATGAAGAGTGACAATCAATCTTGTGTTCCATGTTATGTTCTGAGTTGCCCTGTCTTGTTCAAGATGGAATGGACGGGCCCTGGTTCCCGGTCCAGATGTGGATCCTTGTATCGCTGTTTTTGCGGTTCCAGTGCCACCACTGTTTTTAGTCTTCTATAGCCGTTTGGTGGGTTTTTACAATGGAGTAACAGGCTTGTAGTGATTGTTTGAGTACATATTGCCATTTTGCAGTTCCAGCGGCACATATTTCTTCTTGTTTTGTTTATTCTATACTTGTATTCCTAGGGCTTTCTTCCAGAGCCGCCGGCGGTCGACTCTACATTGGTGCACCAATTGCCTTCACTGTGTCGCACTTTCATCAACTCTCGACGACACCGTCAAGTAGCCGGCTGTGGCCGCGGCTTATTCTGGCATCGAATTGTAGTAACATCATTTGTGTAATGTAATGCTTGAGGGGAGCAGTTTGTAACAGCGTTAAGTGGTTGCTTTACACGTTTTGGCCCAGGTTATTCTTAACACTGGTGGAGCTACGCACTAGGATAGGAGTTGTGCGGTTTTATTTGGTGATTATTAATTTTGAAGAGTTTTTGTATGTAGTCCCTGTGTTGTAGAAATAAGTGTCGCTGATTTGTCTAGATTTGCATGTATCTAGACGTGTTTTATGGTGTAGATATATGCCATTTTAAACAAATGGTGCTACTCTTTAGTTTTGAAGAGAGGATATAGAAGCAGGAGGATGTTGAATTGAATCAATGGAGACCAGGTACAGCAATGGTCAGGTCTGTGGTTTTACCTGGCCCGGTGTAGTGCATAATCTTTTGAAAATTTATATGATTCAAGGTAATATCCGAAAATAGGGGTTTGGCCATGTGAAAAATCTATTACTGTAGTAGCATTTTACACGCACGTACGAACAAGTTTGGTTGCAAGCGATGGAGAGAATAAAGAGGAGCTTTATTTATTAATAATCGATGGAGCTTTATTAACGAACCTGGCCGTGGTCTTTCGCGGAGATGAATTTCGTGGCGTTGTTATCGAACGTACCCGTGGATCGAGGCATCGCATTAATTATTGTGTGCATGCTGACGCGAGAGAGAAATTTTGAAGAGTTTTTGTATGTAGTCCCTGTGTGCAGCGGCGGACCTACAAAAAAAATCTTGGGCGGGCCAAGCTAAAAAGAACACAAAGTAATTCTAAACCATGAACTTTAGTAAGCAACTAGGGATTAGTCAATAGTGCATACATTTGCCTTTCCCATGGTACCTAAATTGCAATTTGTACAGCTTGTAAATAACGATGAATTCAATTATTGTATTGTACCAAAATGTCGACACTAAATAGTCTTACAGCTCGTTCAAAAAAAGTCTTACAGATCAGCCGTGACAGATATTTTTAAGATGCAATGATACATTGATTTTGCCGTGAAGGGAATTGGGGAAACTGTGAGTTACCTGCACTATTGCTGCGCCTTGCCCATGAGGAATTGGAGCTGTTGCGGCCTTGCGGGCTTGCACTTGGGCATAATACAAAGAAAAAAAGCTTGTGTGATTATGCCCGTTGTCGCAGGATCGCAGCTGCCGCTAGCTGTCTGGCCGCTGCCTAGGGCTTGGTCGCGTCCGGACTTGGTTGGATTGGGGTCTATCCGCCTGGGCTCCCTGCTGTACGGCAGCCAGATCGAGTCGCTCCGGCAGTCCGGCTGCTACCTCAGCCGCTCAGTCATTGGCGGCAGCTCGGCCGGCGGCAGGTCGGCAGCAGCCCTGAACTTGGCTTGGATCAATCGGGCTTGTACGAGAAGAAGAGCACGAAACAACGAAGCAGCACACGAGGAACTGAATCGGGAACAATTGATCTGCTCTCTGTCGATTGGGCTGTCTTACTGGGCTTTACACATGGGGGCATGGGCATAAAAAGAATTCCCACGCTTGGGCTGGGCGGGCCATTGCCCGGGTTTGCCCTCACGTAGGTCCGCCAGTGCCTGTGTGTTTTAGAAATAAGTGTCGCCGATTTATCAGATTCACATGTATCTAGACGTGTTTTATTGTGTAGATATATATATATGTCAATTTAGACAAATGGTGCAACTCTTTAGTTTTGAAGAGATGACTTATACGCAAACCGTTTTTTTCCCTCGTCGGCTCGTCGCTCGTGAGAGGTGGCGGCGGGATCCAATCTTCCCAATCTCCGGCCAGGGCGTTGGGCCTGGTTTCCTCTTCCTCCACTTGCCGCTCTGGCGGCGGCATGAGGGAGGGGAAACCTCGTTCCTCCGATCTGGCCTAGTAGTTAGGGTTAGTTTTTGTCTGCTATGGTGCGTCGTTGGGGTTGTGAGAGCGGCGTCCGGGCAAATAAATCTGCCACAACTCCATTCCCACACCGGTGGCGACCTTCATGGTGGCGTCTCGGAGTTGTTGGCAATGTGTGCTTGTTGATCTTTCAGGTCGGCAGCTCCGTTCTTCAGATCTGGTGAGATCTGTTTCTCGACGTGTCACTGGCGTTTGTCGTTGTCCACGACGGCGATGGGGGCCCGATGCGGTGTCTGAACCGTCCCGTTTTTTCCTCTAAAACTCCAAAATAGCAGTTATTATACGGATGGGGGTCGGATGGGGTCTGGTAGAGATGCTCTAAGTCCGGTCTAGTTTGTATGTGACAAAGCAGTGACAATTTTTTTCGCCGTTCAGGTCGGCAGCTTGGTCTTCTCGCCGTTCTTCAGATTTGGCGAGATTTGTTTCTCGACGTGTCACTGGTGTTTGTCGTTGTCCACGACGGCGCTGGGGGCCGGGGCGAGGTGGTTCTTCTGGAGCGAAGATGTTGGTCCGGACATCACGGGGACGTCCCCCGATCGACGTGCCACAGTGACATGTGTCTCGCTGCTTGCAGCAGGCCTGTTCATCGCAGGGGCGGAGCTCCCCTTTGGGCAAGATATGGCACTTGCCCTACCTTGATTTTTGGCAAAAAATCAAGTATACATATCAGTTTTGTATAGTTTTTGAAGTGAAAACAAAAGGAAAAGATGAGTTGGTGGACGGAAATGAATTGTCTGTGTTGTACCATTCGTTCGCTCGTGAGAAGATCGTGATTCCAGGTCCAAAAAAGAAAAAAAAAAGCAATCGTGAGTCAGTTTTGTCTCTTCGTCTTCGAGGCGAGTCATGCCAGATGTGACTCTCGCCCGGGAGACCAGGACTTGTCTTTGAACGCAGATACGCTATGGTGGGGTATAATGCTTCTGAGAACAATGCTACAATTGCGAAGCAGCACCGGCAAGTTTACAAACTGGTGGTTGATCCATCTCGTCCTTTGGCTCGTCCTTCCCCGGTGGCTGCTGCTTTCACAGTGTAATAATGCCGCAGCCCACGGGCCTCTAGTTTTCAGCTGCCGCTGCATGCGTATCCTCCAGTTTTTATTCCTCATATGTGTACTCTTCACATGAATGATGTACTCCTACTATATGCAATAGGACAAACTTACAAGATAATTAGAGCATCTCCAACGGGCGAGCCCAAAATGCGCGCTAAAAAACCCGCCGAAATAAAACGCGGCGCGCGCTAAATTTATTGCCGCGCGCGGGCTTTTGCGCCATCCTACGCGCCAAAACTACTGACCGCTTCCAGCGCGCGCTAAAAAATGAGGCGCGGGCACCCAACCGCCAGGAAGATTCAGCCACACATCGCTTCGCCACCGCTCCACCTCGCTCGCGCGCCGCTCCGTCTCCACTGCGATGCCTCCCCTCCGCCGCTCGAGCTCCAGCTACCGTGGTATCCGCGCGCGTTCGACCGGGACCTTATACGTCGAGATCCGGAGTGGCGAGGAGCGCATCAGGCTCGGCATGCCCGAGATGGCACACGAGGCGGCGCACGCGTACGATGCGGTCGCCTGGCGCCTCGGCCGCTCTCGGCGGTCAATGAACTTCGACGATGTCTGGACACGGCAGTGGGCGGAAACCCTCGCGCCGCCGCCGGTGACCGTCACGCGCGTGGCGAGGCAGTGCCAGCGCGAGCTTGAACAGCGCCTTGTCGTCGCCAAGCGTGACGAGCGCATGCGCCTCGAGTGGGCGCGACGCTTCCCGGAGGACGTGAACACGGAGGTCGCCTTCTACGGCGAGAAAGAACAGGCGAAGGCGGAGCAGAAGGCGGCAATGAAGCGCGATCGAGAGGCGAGGAGGGCGAACAAGGAGGCTAAGAAGAAGGAGAAGGCGGAGAAGGCCACGAGGAAGAAAGAGGAGAAGAATGGCGCGGCCCGTCGACCATCACCGTCGACTCTTCCTCCTCGGCGTTCGAGTGGACGTCGACTCCGGTGTCGTCCACAACACCGAACTCCTCCAACTTCGACTGGGAGTCCGATTAGTGTAGTCTAGTTTTAATAAATTCGGTTGTAGCAAATGTGGGTTGAACTTTGCAATATATTTATATTTTCAGTCTAGTTTTACATTTTGTTTGATCTATTTACATATGCAATTGTGTGAAAAATGTTGTTTTTGGACTGCATTTTAGCGCATCTGCAAAAGGACCAATTCAGCGCTGCATTTTGGCTCGGCGTTTTACAGCACCCGGTGAAGCTCTCGCCGGTGCCGCACGCCGCATCCGCATAATGCGCGATGTAAAAACAAATATAAAGCGCTGTTGGAGATGCTCTTAGATCGGGAGTAGCTGCGAGCTGGCCTTGTGAGTTCTCGGTGACAATACTATCACTTAGGTCACACAACCAAAAAAAAAGAGAAGAAATTACAGAAAAGAAATGTCCCGCTAAAGAGATTTAAAACTTGAAACATCAACACTGACACCATCAAGATAACACCAGAAGATCGGCTTGTCCATAAGCAACGCATCCAAGAAGGAAACAGAGTAGTCATGCGCAACCATCTAAACAGTCAACCACTGGATATTCAGTCTATTAAACTATCGAATAAGCGATTACATTGTAGAATTAGAGAAGTTTTGTTGTGAATGCAGCTTGAACATAATGGCGTCAATATGTAATTTTCTTTTGTATGATCCCTGTGAGTCTGTGAACCCAATTTATATCTTCTATTCACACGTTGCGGACAATTTGCATCATATAGATACTTATGTCTGCAAGCATACGTAGCTAGTTAGCTTGTATTTTTGTGCATGTACAGGTGGAGCATACGTATGGACAGAATACCCGTGAGAAGAAATATAGGCATGCTGCACGCGTGCGTGCGTGGTTACCTGACTTCCTGCTTCTCGTCCATCGGCGCGTGACAAGATCTATGTACCCGGCGCGCGCGGACGTCCGACGTCGATCGATGCAAGACGCTGGTGCTGGCGAGGCCTGATCCCTTCCGAGAAGAGGAACAAATACGTACGGTGCGCATCCACGCTTAGGCCCAGCCTGTTGTTAACTGATTCCGTAAGAATTTAGCACCGAACAAAACGAGACATAATCAAGATTCAATCACCAGGTCGTATATCGGAGGAGGAAATACCTATCTCACACAAGACCCTGTTGCCTTGGCGACCCATGCATCTTCCTCCATAGGGAGGTCACTTTGTCGTAGCAGCTGCACTCCGTCGCTCTCCTCTCCTCTCCTCTCCTCTCCTCTCCTCTCCTCTCCGAGCAAGAGTCAAAGTCTAAGTCGTCACACACGACGCACGCGTTGGCTACATCCCTCTCTATATTTATAGACGGGAGGAGGTCAAGGTAGAAATTTTCGTACAAAAAATTCGGCGCCACTTTTTTTTATTTCCCGCCCTTCTTTTGTTTTTCCCATCAATATGCAGCTGGAGAGAGATCAATCATGTGAGGGAGGGATGGACGGCTCACATGTCGCAGAGCACGCGGATCGGATCGCTGCTGTGGCCTGCCAAATAAAACACCTCCTGTGTTAAATCAGGCATGATTGATGATTGCCTTTTGTGATACCATCCTTATAATTGCTTCCACGGATTACTCTCTTTTCCACAGAAGGCGTCTTTCAAAGGCAATGGATCCCATCTCCCGTTACTGGCGTGACTTGTCAAATGAAACACCTCCATAAATCAGGCATGATTACCGATTTCCTTCTCCGATCATATGGGTATGTCATCTTAATAATAGCTTCCATGAAATCAGTCCCGAAATCAAGACACGAAATTAAGGTGATCATGCTTCATGCATGGTTTGGTGCTAATTGACCCCAGACTCTCGCTAGTAGCACACTGATTGTTGTCCGCCCCTAAATGCTGATTCCACAAATTTCTCCATCTCAAAGGAAATACTACCAAAATAATCTAGTCCGTCCCATGCTTGTTTCCAATATAGTAACTAAAAATGATGAGGCTATGTTTGTCGCCATGAATGATTTTTCTGCTTCCTTTTCTTCCATGATGGAAACAATATTTTGTTTGTTCGAAGGAAAACACACAAAGAACAATTCTCTACTATTTCCACCATACAAACTGCAGTGCATTTCCGCTAAGAGATTGTTTCCATCAGCGATAGGTTTTGATGTTTCAAGAAAATTAAAGGAAACTGCTGGGCGTCCCCCGGGGGATCTGACTCCCCAGCCCCCGGGTCCCCAGCCGTCGGATCAACCATTTTAACGGTTAGATTTATATGTAGCAAAAAAACATCTCCGGCAGCAAAAAAACCACCCCGGCAGCAAATGACTGCAAAAAACGGTTCGTTCAGAAAAGAAAATAAAAAGCTGGGCTCGCCGGAGACCTCGCCGGAGACCACGTAGCAAACATATTACGCAGATGTAGCAAAACCACAAATAAATTGTAGCAAATTTTTTTTATTCACATGTTGCAAATCCTCTAAAACATCAACGGAGACCTCGCCTGCAGCTGGCAACAGCGCCGTCCGAGCTTGCAGCAACTCCGTCCGTCTAGGACAGCAACGTCAGAAGCCTCTAGTAGCAACACCCTATGCCTAGGGTAGCAAAAGTAGGCCTCCGCCCATAGCAAAAATCTACCCTCCGCTGGTAGCAATGCCGGACACTTTAAATAGCAAAATCGGCCTCTGCAGGTAGCAACGCTGCAGGCCTAAGACAGCAAAACTCCTAACAAAAACAGAGGAGCGCGAGATGGAGGCGGCTTCGGGCAGGCCATGGCAAGGATGGGTGGAGAAACTCGTGGCGAGGTCGCCGCACTTGAGGACGAAATGAGGTCTACGCTCGCCGCCGGCTCATCTCGTCCCGTTGGTGCCGCCGGCCCAGCCCGTCGCCGTTGCGCCGCCAACACCTACGAGGCGGAGACCCTCACGCTCGCTGCCGGCATGCTGCAGGTCGACCGCCTCACTAGGATCAAGCCACTGGGATCCAGCAGCGCGCGGCTTAAGAGGAGGCTCCGACGAGCGGCTGGAAGGCGGCGCCGGCGAGTAGCTGGGAGGCGGCGGCGCGTGGAACGGGAGGTGGCGGCGCGTGGACGGGAGGCGGCGCCGGCGAGAAGCTGGGAGGCGGCAGCGCGTGGAACGGGAGGCGGCGCCGGCGAGCAGCTGGGAGGCGGTGGCGCGTGGAACGGGAGGCGGCGCCGGCGAGCGGCCGGAAGGCGGCGGCGCGTGGCTCAGGAGGCGGCCGGCGAGCGGCTGAGAGGCAGCAGCGCATGGAGGTTGGGCACAGGAGGAGAAGGTAACGACAGGGCACAACGATTGAGTGGAGGAGAAAGAAGATAAGGTTTCTATCGGGTGGCCCCACCTATCCTGCCTCCAACGCGTGGGACGCGTGTCGCGCGGACGAGCAGGAGGATGCTAGACGAGGATCCCCGGGGGTTTCCAAGCATTTTCCAAAATTAAATCCATGGTTAAAATTTTGATTCTTTTGACGGTTAAGATGCAAAGAGTCATGTATCTCTAACATAGCAGGTGGCCGGGTAAACAATTAAGGTAAGAAATTGGCGTGGATCACGCCTGCCGATTGATTTCACTACTATTTGACGCCAGGCTATGCCTACTACTACTACACATTGTTCTCAATATCTTTAGGGAACTACTAGCCTAACTACTTCAAGGAATCACTCCATATCTTTAGGAACTTTTTACCCGGCCATAAAGGTTTCAAGAAAATTAAATCCATGGTGAAAATTTTGATTCTTTTGACGGTCAAGATGCAAAAGGTCGGGTAAACAATTAAGGTGGTCGGGTAAACAATTAATGTAAGAAATTGGCGTGCATCACGCCTACTGATTGATTTCCCTACTGTTTTGAGGCCACGCTATGCCTACTACTGCTAGCCCAACTATTTCAAGGAATCACTCCATATCTTACTAGCAAAATGATCACCCGCCCCATGTTTGATTGCTTCTGTTTTGCCATCAATGATTTTCCTACTTGGGTTTTTCCATGATGGAAATAGTATTTGGATTGCTCAAATCAAAATACATAAGGAAAAGTTCTCTCCTTATTTCACCATGGAAACTGCACCCAAGTTCAGCTAAGAAATTGTTTTGACCACATGCACAAAACATTATCATTAGGGACTCCGTTTTTTCTTTTAGGGATGGAATGAGTTTACACATACGTGCATACATGTTATATATACCATTGGGGATATAAGTACATAGGCTTGATATAAATCGCCAAGTGCAATAACAAGCCAGCATACATAGGCTTGCAAACTCAAAATCTGGATCTAAATACATAAGCCAACATACACCTTATATGTACCACAAGTACTACATGTTATTTGGATACAAATGAATACATTCACACGTGTTGGCAATGTACCACCTATCATGTTTTCCAACAAGCCTGCTAGTGTGACTTAAATCTTCTTTGCGAGGCCCTTGATGAGGTTCTTGAGCCCCACCTTGATGGTGCTCTGCTCGGAACATCCTTCATCATCACCCGGTCCAACTCCTTCTCCACCAGCGAGACCTACACCGTTTGAAATAACAGCATGAGGGATGCTCCATATAATTTGGTCATCCCTGCCATATACAAGCACGCTTCGTATGGCAAAGAGATAAACTACAACTTCATGATAATCTATTCTAGCCCAAGGTTCTCGCTGAGAAATATACAAATTGTAGCCTAAGTGGTTGTTGACCAAAATATAGACATGGGCTATATGTTCAGTACTGGTAATTGTTATCAAGTGCAAAAAAGAAACCATGTACAAACTAACATAGATGTCTTAGCATCAATATCATATATTGGCACACTACACATCAATCCCGGCCACAACTCAGACGAGCAACAAGCAAAATTGCATTCACTTCCATGGTTTGGAATGCACCAAAGAAGTGTAGAAAAAAGACCCACCTTTTAAGATAGAGACCACCATAAATCTCAATGTGGAGCAGATACAACCCAAAATTCACTAGTGGCAAAGAGAGATGACCGGAGATCTTGCCCTGAATTCATAAAGGAAGAAAAAGAAAATCACTTGCACATCATACAAACACTACTTATATATAACGTGACCAAATAATGTAATTCGTTAAAGGTGGCTTTAAAAGTTGAAACTTTTCAACTGAACATGCTAACACCAGATCTATATGTGTACTAGCAAATGAAAAAAATGATTACTTTGCTAACAAAAAGGCATCTGAAGCTTGTAATAGGCTTGACAGGCTAAAATAAATGAGAGCTGCATTAAGAAGTGCTCAGCACACAGAAAAGACTAAAAGCTTGTACATCAACCAGAAAAGCAATAGACAAGCCAATCCTACATTCTTATCAACTACTGTATAAAATGATCTACTTCTCAAGAAGAAATAAAATATGAGTTATCCAGTTACTTCCTAGATTCCTAGATTCAAGAACCAAGAACTATTCTATAATGAATCCAGACAAAAAAAAAGTACTAAATTATTCTATAATGAATCCAGACAAAAAAAAGTACTAAATTAATAACCTAGATTCAAGAACCAAGAACTATTGCAGAAGATCTTATGTGTGGCTCCAACTAGAAAATAAGAAAACTAGAATCCAATGTGGAACATGATCCATAGAATCTCAGGTTGCCGACATAAGGAAAAATGCAGAGCCCACACATTCCTCCTCTAGTGCTCCATCTGCAACAGCAAGACATCACTAATTCAGAAAACCATATTTGCAAACTTTAAAAATGAATTGGAGCATGCATCTCTCAGACCAAAGCACATACAAAAGTAGTAGTTGTTGCATATACATCAACAACATTTAGAGCATCAAACATAAGTCAGGCTCAGGTTAAGGCCATTTCTACATAGCAGGTTGTAATGTGTGCGAGCACATGATTGTATATTAGGCAATATTCTGTAGCAATGCATGACAAACAGTACTGTAGTTCACCAAGTGCACTTCCTGCTACTGTAATGTATGTCTCTACAAATAAATGTTATTAAAAGACCCAAACTTATTTTGCTGGCCTACCGAGGAACATATATATGACCAAATCAAGTGCATATTTTTAGCTATTAGAGTATAAATTTGCAAGCTAGAAACTAAACATCATATTTTATCCATAATTGACAAGGTGTAAAACTCAGGACATCAGGGAACGAGAAACCAAGACTAAGTAGAGAACAACCAAGCCATGGCTAACATAATTGATATGGCTCTTCTCTCGCCACAAGACTTCATCCTCTTCTCCACAACTATCGACTAGTGATTCACCTTCCTAGTCATTCTGGAAGCACATAAAAAACAAAAGAGATCAATTCCGACTTAGCATGTGTGCCAGTTGCGTTAGCTAAATGAAAGACACATAATCACCATTTCATCTGCCATCTTAAGCTGCAGCATAAACAAGTCTTCAGAAGACAAACGGATAGGAACAATGCTATACTGCAATAACAATGAGAGGATCATGCAGCAAATTCATGAACATCTAAGTCAATTTCAGCTACAACATAGATGGCAAGCAATGAGCTAAATTTCCACGGCTACACGAATCTATGCACACTAACCAATTAAACAGAGAGAAAAGGAATGTACCCTACACCAGCCCTCCAAACAAGTGGCCAGCTATCAGTGGAGAAAAATGGTATCAATCTCCGAGCAAGACAATAACTCAACTCAAATGAGAAACAGAGGCAAGGGGTAACCTGCCACATTGCTCGAGTGAACTATAACTACTTTTATAGTGGCCACAAATCAGACAGTAATCAAATAGGAAGAACCACAAGCCAAGAAAACAAATTCGATCGAAGCCTCACCAAAAATCATGTTGCTCATGAGATCGGACAACACACAAATAGATGTTTAGTTTGAACATAGCAAAAAAAGAATAGATAAACGGTGAAGCCAAAGCAGAATAGACAAAAAAATGATAGGAAAACAAGCTACGGAGTACTTCATTTGATAACAAGCAACAATATCTGAACATCAATTGACAAAATCTCTGACTAGCCCCTGGAAATGTGGCCAGCCAACCGCGTAGCTAGGAAGATACATCAATCCCCGAGCAGCACAACGACTCCGATGACAAGAGAAATATAGGCTGGAGGGTATAACCCGCCACTTCACTAAGTTATACTCTCACTACCTATACTTCTAGCCTAATAGGAAAGTGATCAAAAGCAAGAACTACAAACAAAGAAGGAACTACGGAGTTCAGTTAAAAACATTCTCCCAAGAGAAGACCAAGAAGTTAATCAGTGTTTCTAGCACTCAACAAACTGAGCTAAAACACAAATACTTACCCAAGACACTGCTGCGCAACCACATAAACACAAGACACTGCTGCGCAACCACATAAACATACTTACTTTCCAGATAAATGTGGCTACGAAACATGTCAAAGACTTAAAATAGTACATACCAATAAAGACAAAAGTTATGACACAACATCAGTTATATACAAGCAGTGGATTTCTTTAGTCGGGTAAAGATATCACCATCCAGACAAGGAATATGTTACAGTTTGCCATTATCGATCTTCAAAATACTGGAACATCGCAAGCTCTTTCCAGGAGGTCATGACATACACGTCTAGACATCATAAAGCATAAATAAAAATCATTCCATTTACCTATGCAAAAACTTGCGGTGGAAATCATGACTAATGGTGTCGTTCATGAACCGTTTGAGTCTTGGCCTCCACCTGCAAAGGAAACATACGAAGAACAATATTAGGCTCGCCATAAGCAAGGGAACATTCATCGAAAGAAGGCATATAATACAAAAAAAATCACTCGCTAAATCTTCTGTTCAGATAGAAGGAGCCCGAGTTATTCATATTGATTAGTGGGTTTCCTCGCATCAGCTTAGCCTCCTTCATCTTGGCCTCTTCTTCTGCTTGATGGTGGTACTGCAGAAAACACAGGGACGAAGAACTTATCATTAATTTTTAGATCTAAAGACAAAAGGCCACCTCAAAATGATAACAGGGAGAAGAAAACATCTTTCTAAGCATATCCTCAGCTCTTTCTTTTTTTAATCCTTTTGCGCTCTGCGATCAGAGCTTCAGTGTCATCATCGTCATTTTTGCATGGAAGTTGCAATTATATGAGTAAGAACTACAATAAACTGAGATAACCAGTTCAACTAAAAAAGGCCCAAATAAATAGCCGTGTACCCCAAAAAAATTCAAGACCCTCAACAAAATTTCAAGATAGTCCGTGCATCATTCTTTTCGCCAGTTTGTAACTTGATGTAAACACATCCCATCTAGAATGAACTGAGCATGCTTGGGAGTGTAGTAACATGTTACCCAATACCAAATTTTATGGTAGATGGCATAGAAGGAACAGTTTCATCCCCAATCCACGAAGCAATTTATTAGTGCAGTTAGAAGATATACCAGTTAATCCCATCCATGCAACATCGAGCAGAGTCTAATCAACATTTTGGAGAAGTATGGTTTATTAATTACTGAGCAAGAAGTAAACATACCTTTCATCATCACTTCTGGCCTTCCACGTCACAGACAGTTGCATCAGTTTCCGTGGAACTATCTTATCCTCATCCCATTTGAACCTGTGATTGCCAACAGAGTAAATATTCATGCTGCCTTGAACATAAACAAGCACCAAACAGATTTTTCTATAGCATTAATTAGTTTCACCAACCTTCTAAGAAAATGCCTAAACTTTTTCACTGGTCCCTCTCTTCTGCAAGAAAAAAAGGTTTCGTTTATCAATTGCAATTCAAAGGTACAAGGCAACAACAAAAGACAAACATCAGAAGTTATGGATATTGCAATCACGATATCTACAGACGAGAGAGAAAGCACATATTGACCTAGAGGTATTACCAACATAGGACTTATCCTTGGATGAAAAGTGCTTGCGTTCACGCTCCTCAAGTTCATCCCTGTGATTCCTCTTCGGTACCTCCTTTTCAGTTTGTTGTCCCTCTTTTCTGCACATGAGCGGTAACATCAGTATTTGTTGAGAGGAAGATACTACAAAAAAAATCGTAAGTACCAGCCAATTTTATTCAGGATTGTCAAGGTCAACAAGTAAAATAATAATGTGAAATCGAAGCGTTAGTTTAGCTTTATGTGGTGCTATTGATTCTGGTTAACTAATAAAGAACACATGAGAAACATATGAAGCATGATAAACCATCAGTTTAGATTTACTCTCTTGTTGCAGCAGTAGCAGCACCAGACAAAATTCAGAAAATCAAAGTGGTTACACTTGTGCAAAGTAGCTATTGAGGCACCAAACATGTAAAATAGACAGTTGTTTTGTACTACCTACCATCTACATATGCTTATAAATTATGTCATATTGCATTTTCTGTTGTTTTAATTGTTTTGCAACCTTAGAAATTATATATTGGCGATTGCAGCACAAAGAAAGGAAAGAAGACCTTATGAATTCTAATCCTACTATGATGTGAAACTATCAATCTAGGATGAATCCATACTTGATACATGTCCACGATCCAGTTCGACATCTCCTATTCCAATCCAAAGTAAGCTGCAGGCTGTCCTTCTGTTGGCTTGGGTTTCCGCCTGCTATAGTGTATTCCCCATGTGACATGATTTCACATTATTACCGTTTTAGTCAACATGAAAACTAAGAAGATCTTACAAATTGAAATATGGAAGTTAGATATACATACTCTAAGTGTAGTATAACATGGTTGATATCGATCTAAAAACAAAACACAGTTGATATCTATTTTTTTCAAAAAAAACCTAATAGTTTAGCGAGTAATTTATATTTTGCATACCAGGATCCTAACATCCATAAATGCTACACATATACGTCATGCACAAAACAAAGCTGATTCTGATGGTGATACATTTTATCAGCGGTGACAGGAATATATCAGATCTCTAGTTATGCAATGTTAAAACACAGAAAGTATATTACAAGCTCATGGACCTTACCATGATTTCAAAAGCATGGGATAAGTAATCTTTGATGCCGTCCTCCCAAAGTTTAAAATAAACATGCAGGTGAGTGTTTCTTACATCTCACCAGACAGAATACATGACATGAATGATGATAATGCAACTTTAAAAAATTATATTCACACCAGGATCTTCAAAAATACAGCATTAACTAAATATAAAAAATATTTATGTGATGAATAAGGAGTTGGTTATTTAGAAAATAGATTGAAAATAATAAACACATTGGGAGGACAATGATTATATAAGAACACCAAATTTCAAATTGATATGACACGGGGCAAGCTATAGCAGTCAGAGAAGTTCCTAACCTTGCAAACTGGGTATTGAGTGCCCTCACGTGCTAACTGGCGGCCTCAACCTGTCGAGAGTCTAGAGCAGGAGGTCCTGCAAACTGGGTATTGAGGTCCTGCCGTGATGGGGAGACTCTGCCTTGTGAGCGTTCATTACCAACTCTCTTACATGATGTCTGCATCATTACAATAGCAAAATAAATAGGGACAGATTCTACAACAAGATGAACCAACAAAAACATCTAACCAAGATCCATATTAGAGGCTCACACGGAAGCAACAATCATAAAAGAAAATTTGTATAGTGCAGCAGCACTGCTATTTGACTGTAAATCTGTCATTCGCCAAAGAAAAATATTAAATTTGTCATTCGCCAAAAAAACTTGCCCAGATAAAGCAATTGGAGCCACACAAACAATCCGAAAACCTACCCGCTTGATCCCTAATTATTCGTCCATCAAATTCTGCACCAACTGAAGCTAATATGAGCGACTAGCGACTAAAACGACAAAATAGAAGGTTTTCTCCAGGAGATTGGTGGACTGATCCACTTAATCATCGGACCATGCAAGCGTTAGTACCAAGTGCTAAAAACACTATCACAACATACATATAGCATATCGACATCCATACAACAATTGTAACTTTTTCTTCCCGTTAGATATAAGCTCCAAAACAATTTTACATCTAAACTAATATAAACAACACGAAAGGGGTTGGATCCATATAACATCAACCACACAATTACCCGCATCTAACGCTTCAGAGTGCCCCCAATGATGCATAAGTGGACAATGGCAATGAGAGATTGAGAAGAATGTACAGGAGAAAGGAAATGAGATCCACTATCTTTTTTTTCGCGTATATGAGATCCTTTGGAGATGCGTGGTAATGCAGCAATGTTTATAGAAAATAGAGATCTTTATCTCAGTGTCCGCATCTACAAACTCTGTAGAAGGGAATTAGACCCACTATCACTTTTTGGTGCTTACTAGTGCATATTTTTCATTAAACTATTTTTATATACATGGTTTGTATTGACTAACTTTTGTTGTCACATCTCATTTCTAATAATACTGGATTCATACATAATGGTATGTGATTCAACAAGAAGCTAGCAGGCCCATTACAGATTATGGATACATTATTTTCTTATGGCCACAAGAAATGAGAGAACATTTAAATTCTGATGAAGCCTTTATTACTTGTCTTGCTAACTAGAAACATTGGATACGACTACGAGTAACTCGTAGCAAGTTTTTTTTTTTTTGGGGGATCACAGTAAAGCTAAGTAGAATCCTGATATAGCTACCAGTGACCCATTCAAAGGCATTAGCTTGACAGATTGATTCTTTCTTCCTTTAGTCAGTTACAATAATATATTTGCAGCCTACTTTTGTTGAGTTCGTATCAGACGCGTGCAAGATTACTAGTGTTTGTAAGTAAGAGACCTGAAGTTGTATCCAGAATTGAAAGTAGGCACTGCATAAGAGCGGAATTGCATTTTGTTCAATCAATTAGCAAGCCGTTTCCATTTTCTCTACAATAATCAGAAGCAAGCCAGTATCACAAACGAAACCACGCATTCACCAGCCAGCGCAAAAGAAACGGCACAACCATTGCACACCAGTACACCATGCTGCATCGCATCTGCTAGCAATGCCCATTGGAGTTCATCTAAATAGAAAAAAAAAGTAAAATTGCAAGGAATATTCATGAAGGAGAAAGGAGGAGAGGGGCCTCACATGGCAGCTGCAGGTTGGGGATGTGGCCGACGGAAGCGGGAACGGAGTGGTCTCAGGCAGCAGCAGGTCGGGGACGGATTCGGCGTCCGCAGCTCGGGGAGGTTGTCCAGGAGGTCGCCGGCGGCCGGGAAAGCGACCACCATTTACTCCTCCTTGCCTTCCTGCGGCGAGCTCGACGGTGGCGGGACGCGGACGCCGTGGAGGAGGACCTCCAGCGTCGGCCGGTGCTGCTGCTTGGGCCGTTGCCCACAGCTAGTGCATCAAGGCAGGGAGGCGGAGGGGCGCCGGGAGCCCAGGTCGACGGAAGGCGCCGTGGCAGCGAGTTGGGTCGTGAACTGCGGCGTGACGGAGGCGCCCAGCTCCATGGCGGACGCGCGGATGGTATTGGGTGGGTGGCGGCGTGACGAAATCGTGAAGGAGTTTGAGGTGTTGAGTCGCAAAGGAGCATAGCAAGATAAAGATAATCCCACGTTAATTGCGTTTCCTTTTCACTGCCCAATCAATCAGCCCTTCCTTTTTTTACAGGGATGAATAATTATCATATTTCCTAAAACTAAGATTCATTGGCTCAGAAATCAGCGGATTAAAGTTGACTAATGAATCACGGCATGGTATCACTAATTTCAGGGCAGCCAAGTTATTTACTCCAATACATAAATCACGCTAGACTATAATAAATCCCGGTTGTTTTTCCATGGTTGCAAATGAGATGGCATACATGTACACTAGGGTAGTATATATAATACTCCCTCCGTCTAAAAAATAGGTATCTCACTTTCATCTAAATACCAATGTATCTAGATGCATTTTAGTTAAAGATACACCTATTTACCTATTTTAGATGGACAAAGTACAATACATGTACTGCATTGGCAACATTGGCTGAATCTATTTTTTCTAAAAAAATAATGGGATCGGCT
This sequence comes from Lolium multiflorum, assembly GCA_030979885.1. Taxonomy (NCBI): domain Eukaryota; kingdom Viridiplantae; phylum Streptophyta; class Magnoliopsida; order Poales; family Poaceae; genus Lolium; species Lolium multiflorum. Next base: position 99,162,911 of record CM061749.1, read on the forward strand.
CTTCATATTAATTTATTTGTATGCAGGGAATAAATACCCTGATAGTTGGGCTGGCTCCATCGCATTTTAGGGGCATTATTAATAGTCATTCCTTAGATTATTACTTCAATATAGGAAAGAACAGGATGGGACTTGGATATACCCAAATGGACGAGCCATGCACGAACTAGGGTAGGGAGGCCAGCAATTGCACCTTTGATCAAGCTATTTGAATAAATTGATTTTTTCCATTCATGGAGGTACGGTGTGATGTGTGATTTGCTATCCGTGGTTGCATGCACGCGGGTTTAGGGGTGTGCTAGCTTACGATCACCCGTCTTTGGGACGGTTAAAATTTCGACAGCCAATACTAACTTTTTCTTGCCGGAACGGAGATGAGAGAGAGAAGAAGGCCAAAGCCACCACCGAACTCTGGATGCCTTCCGCCCCCGCCTCACCGCCCCACCCTTCTCGAACCGCCACCTTCGTCGGTCTATCACCGCCCCGGCCATCGCTCTAGGACTAGAAGTCTTGTTTCTTCTCCGGCGCCACCAGACACCCCCACCCCCATCCATAAGTTTTCTTCCTCGCCTCCATCGCCGCCGCCTCTACGTCGTGCACTGCCTCTGGCTCGGCCATCCTCGCCGTCGCCGTCTCCTCCGCGAACGGCCGCGGCGTCACCGGCTCCATTTCGTTTGACGGTCGTCGGCCTTCACTTCCAACTCCGGTCACAGGCTCTTTATCTTATACAGGAAAGAAAGGAGAGATTCGTTGCGGGTTAGATAAGACATGGAGAGAGAGAAACGTGGCCAAGCAGTTAATTAGGGAAGAGAAGAAAAGGGCCCACACGAGGAGACACACGGTTGTGCGTTAACCATTCCCATAATCACCCGGTAAGGAGCTCGTTCGAGTGGGTTTATACTCTTAATAAACAAAATCTTTTTTGAAGGGTCGAAATAAGAGAGGGTGGGGACGAGTAAACAAAATTGAGTGAAAAAGGGTGAGGTTGAACACCACCGTCGGCGTCCTCCCATGATTGGTGAGTCGACGACGTCAGGAGAGCAAGGAGGGGAAGCATTGTTGCCGCACTAATGATTCCAGGTAGATACCTAACCTCCCGCAGTGTACTCTACTCACAAGATCATCGATGAACCGGGGCCAACAACTCTGTCGATCAACCTAACATGTATAATGACACAAGACGAGCGATGGTATTGCATTACAACCCATATATCCTCGATCGAACTCCTTAGGAATACATCAACTAGGTTCTTAGTTGATGTTCGATGTTTCAGGGGATCTCTTTCTTTACAGTCATCGCTTGCATTCGTCGCATCCTCCGTCACGCGCTCGGCATTGTCAACAAATATATTTTCTTGTACTCGAACTCTACCTCACTAACAAAAAAATACCAACTCAACTCCCCAAGATCAACAACTACACCCTGAATCGATCTGCCCATGCCAAAGAAACAAAAAGTGACGATCTGCCATGCGAGATGAAGGCGATGATGAAACGTAGGGTGGGTGCTGTTATCCGGAAAGTCCGAAATTATTTAATTATAAAAACCCTCTCCCACTTGCTAATGTATGTATAGTCAATGAGCCCCAAATTATAGAATTTTTAAAGTACAAGTGCATATTACTTCTAGAATAATGGTGCTCTCAAATGACATTGCAATGCTATAGTAGAGAATAAGATAATAGAAATGAATTTTTGGACCCTAAACTACCGTGCTTGGCTCGACTTTAATTCTGACCTATGAAATTATGCATTTAAATCTCGAGCGCTATGTAAAATATACTAATCATGATCATCGTTGGAGATGATATATGTGAATCGATGTTGTGCTCTTCATCGCCTTTGTCAATCTTGGATGTTTGAGCCATCGCGCACTCTTGTCATCATCGCGCTTAATTAGTTTTTGCCAAATGATAGTTAGTACCTATCATTTATTTGTCAGATGTTTATTTTTTCATTATTTTATGCGTGGGGATTTATTACCTTTTATTTAATGTGCTATTAGGCTTGTTATATTATGCTAGTATAAACATCGATATATCGGATGACACAATAGTCACCATGCACATCTCGCGTGGTATGAACACACCTAGAGTTATCCTTTTTTACAAGAAATGTACACCCGAGATCTTATACATGCATGTGGTTAAGTACACACTCATATTTTGTAAGTTAGGTCGACGTCATTGACAGAGACGACGAGATGTAAGTTCAGTATTAGTCCATCATCATCGGTGGCTGCGCATGTGTACCAAAGCCATATGTCCAAAAAAATTGCTTTCATTATAATGACAACCTTTTCACAAGGCTTTTACTTAATTAATCTTGTTTTGTACTTATATCGCAAGGCCTACTTGATGTGGAGTTGCATGTGTTTTGGCGGAGCCATGCTCGTACTTGATGGCGGAGTCATGTTGCACATCCATTGATGACGAGGAAATTGTAGCTAACTATCCATGTGTTTGTGGACTTGTAATCGTTTATTTTCGAACTTTGCGATGTTTGTAGCATATTTGGATTGATATATATGAACTTGTGACCTTAGAGACTTGAAATGAGTTATTTGTGAATTTATGGTTATGTACTTGTGCAATGCTACATATATGTGTTTCTTGCATGAAATATAAATAAAACAATAAGAATTTTGCTTTTTATGTCCTCAGTGTCGAGTGTCCCAGCAGCTGGCACACTACATGTACCTCACTGCCAAGTGTCCCAGGCTGAGGCACTCGGCGAAGAGTTGTGTCAACGTGGCATGTTGCACCTTTGCCGAGTGTCCTAGGCCAAGGCACTTCACGAAGAGCTGGGCTTTGCTGAGTACCCCAGCAAAACTCAGCGAAGAGCTAGGCTTTGTCGAGTGCCCCTACAACTAGCACTCGGCAAAGCTCTGCGTCGACATGGCCCCATTCCCCTCTTTGCCGTTTTGTCTCTGAAAGTGGCACTCAGCAAAGAAGGAGCGACGTGGCATCACATAGGAGCTCTTGGCTTTGTCGGGTACCTCGGAGAAACATTCGACAAAGAGCTCGCACCGTGAGATGGAGGGAAAACGGAGGTTACCTTTTCTTCGCCGAGTGCCGCGACAAAACACTTGACTTCGCCGACTACCCGTGAAAAGACACTCAGTAAAGATTCTTCACCGAGGAAAACTTCGTCATGTATCCTTTGCCTAGTCTCATACACGACAGCGTCTTCACCGTGTGTTTTATTTTTTCGCTGTGTATTTTTGATATTCGACAGAGGTTGCATTTCATGTAGTGTAGGTTGCGCACCCATTGTCCTCGATGCTTTAGTTGGAGAGCTTTTGGGGAGTTTATGCTGAAAAGTGTACACCTTTTTGTGATCTACTGTTTCTGGCTGTATCACCATTGAAGAGGCATACCTGCATTTTCATTGGTGTGGACCTTGTGTTGGCCCGCGGACCCATCAATGTCTACTTTGGCCTTAGAGCATCTCTAACAGTAACCCGAAAAATTCGAAACTGAAAAACCTATATTCAGTCTCCTGAAAACGTGGCTTTGCAGCTAGTGCAGAACAGAACCCGCAAAACATGAACTGAAAAAACGTAATTGAAATGTCATGGGAGAATTCATCGATGATCATATAATGGTAGTTTGATGCTCTGTTTGAGCATCAAAATTTACAAAATATAAACTACAAACCTAAATTAGATACTAGCCCTAACCGCGCGAGATGATTCCGAGCAAAATGAGGCCCGAATGGCCTCTGCGCGCGGCGGCGCCGGTGGTGGCGGAGCTTGAGTGTCGAGGAGGAGGAAGGCGTCGACGCGGAGGACGGTGAAGAGCTCCTACTCGGAGTCAAGCTCAACTATCTCGAGCTTGACGCGGCGGACGCGCTCCTCCCGGCGCGTCGCCTCGTACTTCCGCACTTCGCGGACGGCGTCGATGACGAGGTATCGACTCGTCATTGCCTAGAGATTGTAGACTTAGGGTTTCGTAGAAAGTAGAGGGCAAGTAGGTCTCGAAGGTTGTCATACGAACAAAGGCGTCCAACTCAACAAAATACGGTGGCTAGGGTTTGAAATGATTCGATCCTTATTTCGACCTTAGCTTACCCTTTATATAGAAGGTGAAGTCGAGGGTTTTCCATGTTGTACAAGTACGAATTATCGGGCCGCGCTGGGCCTTTCCCTATGTTGATACAAGTTTCCTATAATAATTCTACTTTCCTAATAAGAACATCTTCAACCTTCTGGGCCTCCAAATCTTCGAGTCCATGGGCCTTCTACATCAATTATGGACCAGGGGTATTCATGCGGCATGCCATTTAGGCATATCTATGTCAGTCGGCCTCCTCCCGGCGGAAGCGAGCGCGGGCCTCCGCCACCGTGATCGCCGCCACCTGCGCGATCACGGCGTCCTCCTCGTCGGAGTCGTGGACGTAGTCTCCCGCATGGCAACGACCTCCTCCTCCTCGGAGTTGTCGTACACGGGCGGGCACAGTGGGCGGCTCGAACCGCCATAGGAGGAGCCCTCGCCGCCGTTGTTGCCATACTTGGTGAGCTTCCCTGGGGGTGTGAGCCCCCAGTTTGTCCACCGGTGGGCGCTGCGCTTGCGCGCGCCATCCGACTGGTTGAACTTGCACCGATCCGCCTCCGTGGGAAACACGGGGGGTCGCGGCGGCGAGTCCCCGCCGCCCAACCCCGCGCCGCCCCGTGAAGAGCTACCACGTGAAGCCATGGCGTCGCGGAGCTGGGGAGAAGCGTCGCTTCTGCGCGCTGGATTGCTCGCCCGAGAGGTGGCTGGTGGCGGCGGAGCGAGTGGCAGCGGCAGAGGGGAGTAGGGTTTGGAAACCGAACTCCCCTCCACGACCCATTTTAATACGGGGTGGCCGCCGAGTTTCTCGGGCCCCCAAACTCTGTTTACAGGCTAGGCCGCGAGTTCGGGCTCCGTTCTGGGCAAATTTCGGCCTGAACCCGTAATTTTTCGGTTCCGGCTCCTTTTTCATTAACTGTTGGAGTTGCTCTTATGATATGTACCTTGAAGACATCAAATAACTTTGCCACTTTTCGTCCCTCTGTCCCTTGATATCTAGCCTAAGATTGAGCTAGGTTATGATCACCGTGTCCCAAGCAAAGTTGTCTTGGCATCATAGGGAGAGCCTTCAACAACATGTTGTGTTTCGACCATGGTGATGACACTTTGGTGCCGCATTGTCTCGGTCGTAACTTGTTTTCTGCCTTTCGCGGGAAGCACTCTAGCGTGGTCACATAGTCTCGGATATCAAACGCCTTTCTATCGACACTCCTCGGTACATCTGTGGTTGGTATGTGCACATTTAACCTCCCCTTTTTTGGGTGGTGGTATTCATACACTCGTCGCCATGAGCGAAACCCCTAGAAACTAGCATATTGGCTTGAGGTTTCTCGAGGCATTGTTTTGGTTCGTGGCTTGTTGGCCTGCGTCTGACTTTGCATCGCCCTTCAGCGGGTGTAACATGGACATCACACTGATGCATGTGGCGTGGTTGCGAATCCGTAGGCTCTCCGTCACCGTTAGGCCTTGGTCGCTTCCCTCGAGAGCATCTGCACGAAAATACCCGATAATCCGTGCTATCCTCGGGCTTGGCGTGCCACGATAGATTTGTGTCGACGAACCTTTTCCAAAAAGGTCTCTTGGAATCTATCCCAATGGTGACATTTGAAATGGCGTGCATATCCATATGTACGAAATTTTACCACGTATGCGTTGCGGTAGAAGAACCATATGTACATGTGTTCACATGTGGAGGTACCTATGTTTGGCTAATGCATGCATGCATGCATCCGTCCAACCATCCATTGGTATCAAACGGAACTTGGAAAGCGGTAGAGAGCCCGCCAGAAAAGTGTTGATTTTGGAGTCGGGCGGGAAATTTTGGCAAATGTGAACAGCGACAGCCTAATCCCTCAAAAAACAATCAGCTTATTACTACGACCTGTTGAATAAAATCTCTACCTTCCCTCAAAAAACAAAATCAGCTTTTTTTTGGGCTAAGCAGGATTTTGGGCCAAAATCACGGACGTAATTTAAGCCAGCCACACCATCTCCGTGACTTGCTCATCACTCGGGCAGACGGCAGACCACCGGCGGCTCGATCTCAATCGCACCCAACGCCTTCTCAATCTCGCCGGCTACCCACACCTCCGCCGCCCCAGACCACCGGCGGCTCCTCTCTTCCACCTCTAGCTTGCCCAGATCGACTAGATAGATGCCGCCTCTGCCCTCTTTCTCCGCGATCGAGCCCCAGCTCCGGCGCTCCATTCTCGCCACCGTGCGGCGTTGCTCCGGCACCCTACCTCCTGCAGAATCCCTCGCCGACGCGCCTCCAATCGAGCCTGAAACCTCGCCTCCGCGAAATCCTAGGTCACCGTCCGGCCGGCTTCGTGGACTGCGCAGGCCAGGCAACGCGCGGCCCCGTTGTCTTCCGCGTCCCCGACCTCGCCTCGCCGCTCCGTCCCGGGGCTCCCTACACCACCGGATCCTCGCGCCCGTCCAGCGGCGTCGCTGGCACTGGAACTTCGACCACCGCAGGCGCTTCTCGAGGTATATCAGCAGTGCCCAAACCCGCAACCACCAATCCTCTTCTCCCCAATTCTGAAAAAAATCGCATCTTCTTTGTGCAGGCAGCCGGAGGAGGGCTGCTGATGGTCGCCGCCGTCCGCGGGATGCACTGGTAGCACGACGCAGGTGAGACCAATTCTCCGATCTCCTGCAAGGGCAAGTAGCTGTAGCCTTTTTACAACTCACAAGAGCTTTGCCATTGATATATTTTTTTTTTGCGGGTAAGCTTTGCCATTGATTATGCATGTTTATTAGGCAAGATCAGATTGTGTAGAATGAATCTATCCATGCTTATTTATTTTGATGCATAATGTAATCTCTTGCTTTTATAGCTCGCTGACCATTTCATTTTTTTGTGATGCCAACATGCACCTGACCCGCTCCTTCGGGACCGGCAGGGGAGCTGTTGCTCTAACTCGCACCACTCCAGGGACATCTACAGGGCCGGCGACGGCAGCTCCAGCCTCTGAGCTAGGGGCGGCCAGGTGTGCCTTGCCCGCACTGACAAGACGACGACGCACAGGTATTAAACAACCCATGCCCAAGGTCGAATAGTAGCTCCTTCTTGTGTTCTTGTTTGGGAGCTGTCGTTTAGAAGGAATTGAACTCATTGATGCTCTACTTGAGGTAATATAAGTTGTGGTGGCAAATTTGCTGCTTTCTGTATTATCACGCAAATTTGCTGCTCCCTGTTGGCACTCTTCAGTAGCATGTACACTGTATGGAAAATGCGCACACAAAATTGAATGAGCCAAACAGCAGGGTGATAGTGAAGTTGAGTTGCCCCTACTAATATCATAATGGGATGTGGAACCACCAAATGATGGCCTAGTAATTGTTGAACGTGTTGGCCCAGTAATTTTTGGTAGCACTAGTTGGCAATGATCTGTAATCGATCAAATTAAGTGGGTTTGTGATCACAGTGATGGCTTGACAATTGAATGTGGTTGATGGATTCATGTGACGATGATTCTTGCACCATTGCGTCTCGTCCAGATGTTATAATAATCAAGCTAGGCATGTGTTGTTCCAGGATTTGATTGCATGAACTTTTGATGCCACACATCTACTTTGGGTTGTCATCCATTGTTGAGTTGTGTTGAGTTCCTCTCTAGTTTATTTAAGATGTTTGATGGAGTGTCTGTTTGGAGATCTGCCCTTTCTAGAAAGGGTAGAGGACGACCAAAGTTGACGTGGGTGGAGGCGATAAAAAGAGACCTGAGGGATTGGAATGTACCTAAAGTCTTGGCTCTTGATAGGACTGCATGGAGATCAGCGATCCATGTGGCGGAACCTTAGTCACTCGCTTCTTTTCTCTTTCATTTCCCCCTTTTTTTTCCTTCATTCTTCTTTCTTCTTTTCTCTTTTTCTTTATGTCTCCTTGTTTTGGTTCTCTTTTCTGTTGGGTTTCATATCTAGCCTACCCCAACTTGCTTGGGAAAAAGGCTTTGATGTTGGTTGGATGGAGTGTCTGTTTGGTTAGACTCGTGAGTTGCTTATTGCAGAATGAGAAGACAGCAACCTTAGCATGCATGTTCACTCATGCACATACAAAAACTTGCTGTCATTTTTGTATGCCTTGTTTTCTGGTTTCCCTTTGGAGCCGACCATCCATGTAGTATCATGGTTGTTATCGACTTGCCTAATTATTTGTCTCATCTAGTATGATTAGTCAATTTCATTTTATTTAGATTCTTGTTACCTACTGAAGCAAATAGTCCATAATCACATATATGTTTATTTTGGGAAATCATGCATGCTCTGTTTCTGTTTTGTAGTCATTTCACTTTGTCCATTGTCCTTGTTGTGGCAGGTGATGGGCCATGGGAGGACGATTTGATGTCCATCCACGACAGCAGATGCCGATTCGATAATTTCCAGGTCTGTAGCCGCAGCAATACATGTAAATATATTTATTTCTGCAAGAGGATATATGCTCATGCCATGTGCAAACTAACCTTGTCTGCTCCTTGACTGTAGTTTGTGGATTTTACCAAGATAAAGTCGACAGAAATGTGCCAAGCCGAGAAGGAGCGATTCATGCTCGAAGTAGTGATAATCAACCAGCAGAACAGATACTAGCTAGCAATATAGAGAGATATACTGAAGGTTCTGTTTGTTCTGGAGTTTGGTTCCTTTATATTTCTTTGTCTTTTTTTTGGCTTTATGTTTCAGTAGAATAATGATTAGTTAGTGATTTCTGGTTCAGTCCTGACATTGTTGGTTCCGATAATCTAAGCTGCAATGGGAATAGTTGAAGACTTATTGTGGGCAGGTGATAATCGCTGACGGGCAGGTGATTAACAGCCATCTTATTACCTAGTGAAGCAAGTAGTTCATAATCATACACTCTGGAATGCGATTACATGTGTTGTGCTTCTTTGCAATTGTTTCCCTCTCTCCATTGTCCTTGTCCGAGTCGGCGACGGGCCATGGGACGAAGATCTGATGCACATACATAGTGCTGGGCATTACGAGTTCAGAACCGGGCCAATACATAGTGTGTGTGCTATGTATCTGTGCTAAGTTCAGAGAACATGTATGCCTGGGTTCAAGATGATTCATTCATGTTTTTGTCTTGAGCTCGATCAGCGTCTGGGTTTGTTTTCATTTTACTGGTGTCTCGTGAATATTTATCTTTTTGTCTCGTGAATGAGCATGTTTGATGCGGGTAAAGAAAGAGCTTTTTTTCTGCTGTTGATTTGATTATATTTTGCACTCTTTGTGTTTTTACCAGTGCTTGAACAATTCAATTATTTGCTAGCTGGGAGGTACAGAATTTTGATTCCGATAAATAGCTGATCTATATATTGACTATTGGTTTTCTTTCGTACATTTGAACACGTGATTTCTGGCACTAAGCATGCGCATTTTGTTTGTAGGATGGATCGGAATTGGAGGTGGCCAGGAGGTAGCAGCAACCTTCGTGTATGTCTCGGTGAGCATCCCATTTGTCCCATCTACTTGGTGGTGATTTGAACATGCTGTTGCAGGTGTTTGTTGGTCTTGTTGTGAGCGAACATTTAGCATGCTAGTTGAGTTGGATTGCGTGTTTGAATGCATCTAGAGGTGCACTTTAACTGTTTTTGTTTAAATGAATTGTGGCCTGGAATTTCGGAAAAAGGGCCTGTAGTGTCAATGTCAATTTTTTAGAAGAGTTATTGGTGATTGAACTTGAATTGGTTAACTAGTCATTGCAAATATTCTGTATGTGAAGCTGCATCTTATTTTAGCGGTGCATGTTATAGAAATTGTTGTTTGGCATTTGACACTCGGCATATGTGGCTATTTTGGTATCCTTGGAGTCATGTGTTCGTTTGTATATGCTGTCATTTCTTTATGTCACGACAGCTGTGTCGGGTGTCTTGGTTCCGATGACTCGCCTCACCCGCTGTTTCTGTTTTGTCGGTTCCGATGACTGTAGTGTTGTGATGGTAAATAAATATTCCTTGGAAGAGTATTGGTAGGAGTGGAAGCCGGCGTCGTGCTGTTGTATCTAAGTGTCAACTTAAGGTTGAGAATGCTCGGTGGATAACCTTTCAATATATATATACAAAACGTTGATGTTTCTGGATAGAGAAGCGCGATGTCTGCTGCTACCAAAGTATAACAGGTTTTGGTAGAGTTAAACAGCCTAGCTAAAAATTCTTATAATTTGGAACGAATGTAGAATAGACATATATACATGTGGCCGTGTTGACCGTGTGTGTTAACTAGTCTGAATTTTGTGTTATCTGCAGGGTGCACTTTGTCCTGGTGCAAGGCAGCAGCAGGGCGACGCTGTTCGCTGACTGGATATGCGGCATCGCGGCTGCCCTCTGGTTTGCTGATTCGTTCCGTCTCCGACGGTGCGGGTAGTGGCTGCTGCTGCTGCTGTGTAAAATTCCGCCGAATGAATTGTAAAGTTGTATTTACTTGTTTCCTTTTGTAATAACAATGTGTGTATATATATATTGAGAACTTGCGTCAGTGTTGGATTGAAATTGCAGCAGGTGTGGTTTATGTATTTTTTTACTTTTTTGTTTATTGTTATGCATAGGCATAGCTGAAATTTTGCATATTTTTCAGGTTCGTATCATATTGGAGGAGGCCGACAAGCAGGGGTTCCGGGAGGTTGTCTTGGTGGTGAGCTGGGAGGAGGAGTAGGCGTGTTACTGAACGTCATTGGGGACATCAAGAAGTGCAGCGTGGTGGCGCTCCGGTGGATTGACTGCAAGGTCTCCGTCGAGAGTAGCGCTGCTCCTGGTAGTCGCACTTCTCTGAAGCCCTCACCTAACAGGTTGCCACCGCACCATTCTCTGTTTGGTTCAGTACATGTTGCTGTGCATGTTTTGTTCAGTTGTGTTTGCTGAATGAGTGAAGAGTGGCAAGCAATCTTGTCTTTTTTGCCATGTTCTGGGGAAGCCCTGTCTTTTACTCGATCGAATCAATCGCCCCTGTTTTCCGTTTCAGATATAGATCCTTGTAGTTGTATATACATGCTCCAGAATGGAAATCTTTGATAAATGAGAATTTGTCCTTTCCTTGTGGGGAAGAACAACAAAGTTCTTTTTCGTTCTTTTTATGCTTTCTCAAACTGAATGTCAGATTGATGACATGTATGCAGCACTGTATTTCATCTTGTGGTCTTGAATAAATTAGCCTTGTAGTAGTATGCCCTCGTTTTTTTTTTTGATTGTTTGCCGCTTGTTATGCGTAGACATTGCTGAATTCTTGTATATTTTTCAGGTTCAAATTATATTGGAGGAGGATCTGAAGGGTATGAAGCAGGGCTATGGGATGCAAGTTGAGGGAGAGGAGGGAGGCGCGGTGTTGAGCGTCATCGGCTACATCCAGAAGCGCATTGTGTAGGAGATCCAGTGGCAGCGGATTGACTACAAAGTCTCTGTGAAGAGTAGCGCCCCTCCTGGCAGTCACTCTTCTCTGAGGCCGTACCTTACCTACGAGGTTACAACCGCACCACTCTGTTTGGTTCAAGTGTGTCTGCATGAAGAGTGACAATCAATCTTGTGTTCCATGTTATGTTCTGAGTTGCCCTGTCTTGTTCAAGATGGAATGGACGGGCCCTGGTTCCCGGTCCAGATGTGGATCCTTGTATCGCTGTTTTTGCGGTTCCAGTGCCACCACTGTTTTTAGTCTTCTATAGCCGTTTGGTGGGTTTTTACAATGGAGTAACAGGCTTGTAGTGATTGTTTGAGTACATATTGCCATTTTGCAGTTCCAGCGGCACATATTTCTTCTTGTTTTGTTTATTCTATACTTGTATTCCTAGGGCTTTCTTCCAGAGCCGCCGGCGGTCGACTCTACATTGGTGCACCAATTGCCTTCACTGTGTCGCACTTTCATCAACTCTCGACGACACCGTCAAGTAGCCGGCTGTGGCCGCGGCTTATTCTGGCATCGAATTGTAGTAACATCATTTGTGTAATGTAATGCTTGAGGGGAGCAGTTTGTAACAGCGTTAAGTGGTTGCTTTACACGTTTTGGCCCAGGTTATTCTTAACACTGGTGGAGCTACGCACTAGGATAGGAGTTGTGCGGTTTTATTTGGTGATTATTAATTTTGAAGAGTTTTTGTATGTAGTCCCTGTGTTGTAGAAATAAGTGTCGCTGATTTGTCTAGATTTGCATGTATCTAGACGTGTTTTATGGTGTAGATATATGCCATTTTAAACAAATGGTGCTACTCTTTAGTTTTGAAGAGAGGATATAGAAGCAGGAGGATGTTGAATTGAATCAATGGAGACCAGGTACAGCAATGGTCAGGTCTGTGGTTTTACCTGGCCCGGTGTAGTGCATAATCTTTTGAAAATTTATATGATTCAAGGTAATATCCGAAAATAGGGGTTTGGCCATGTGAAAAATCTATTACTGTAGTAGCATTTTACACGCACGTACGAACAAGTTTGGTTGCAAGCGATGGAGAGAATAAAGAGGAGCTTTATTTATTAATAATCGATGGAGCTTTATTAACGAACCTGGCCGTGGTCTTTCGCGGAGATGAATTTCGTGGCGTTGTTATCGAACGTACCCGTGGATCGAGGCATCGCATTAATTATTGTGTGCATGCTGACGCGAGAGAGAAATTTTGAAGAGTTTTTGTATGTAGTCCCTGTGTGCAGCGGCGGACCTACAAAAAAAATCTTGGGCGGGCCAAGCTAAAAAGAACACAAAGTAATTCTAAACCATGAACTTTAGTAAGCAACTAGGGATTAGTCAATAGTGCATACATTTGCCTTTCCCATGGTACCTAAATTGCAATTTGTACAGCTTGTAAATAACGATGAATTCAATTATTGTATTGTACCAAAATGTCGACACTAAATAGTCTTACAGCTCGTTCAAAAAAAGTCTTACAGATCAGCCGTGACAGATATTTTTAAGATGCAATGATACATTGATTTTGCCGTGAAGGGAATTGGGGAAACTGTGAGTTACCTGCACTATTGCTGCGCCTTGCCCATGAGGAATTGGAGCTGTTGCGGCCTTGCGGGCTTGCACTTGGGCATAATACAAAGAAAAAAAGCTTGTGTGATTATGCCCGTTGTCGCAGGATCGCAGCTGCCGCTAGCTGTCTGGCCGCTGCCTAGGGCTTGGTCGCGTCCGGACTTGGTTGGATTGGGGTCTATCCGCCTGGGCTCCCTGCTGTACGGCAGCCAGATCGAGTCGCTCCGGCAGTCCGGCTGCTACCTCAGCCGCTCAGTCATTGGCGGCAGCTCGGCCGGCGGCAGGTCGGCAGCAGCCCTGAACTTGGCTTGGATCAATCGGGCTTGTACGAGAAGAAGAGCACGAAACAACGAAGCAGCACACGAGGAACTGAATCGGGAACAATTGATCTGCTCTCTGTCGATTGGGCTGTCTTACTGGGCTTTACACATGGGGGCATGGGCATAAAAAGAATTCCCACGCTTGGGCTGGGCGGGCCATTGCCCGGGTTTGCCCTCACGTAGGTCCGCCAGTGCCTGTGTGTTTTAGAAATAAGTGTCGCCGATTTATCAGATTCACATGTATCTAGACGTGTTTTATTGTGTAGATATATATATATATGTCAATTTAGACAAATGGTGCAACTCTTTAGTTTTGAAGAGATGACTTATACGCAAACCGTTTTTTTCCCTCGTCGGCTCGTCGCTCGTGAGAGGTGGCGGCGGGATCCAATCTTCCCAATCTCCGGCCAGGGCGTTGGGCCTGGTTTCCTCTTCCTCCACTTGCCGCTCTGGCGGCGGCATGAGGGAGGGGAAACCTCGTTCCTCCGATCTGGCCTAGTAGTTAGGGTTAGTTTTTGTCTGCTATGGTGCGTCGTTGGGGTTGTGAGAGCGGCGTCCGGGCAAATAAATCTGCCACAACTCCATTCCCACACCGGTGGCGACCTTCATGGTGGCGTCTCGGAGTTGTTGGCAATGTGTGCTTGTTGATCTTTCAGGTCGGCAGCTCCGTTCTTCAGATCTGGTGAGATCTGTTTCTCGACGTGTCACTGGCGTTTGTCGTTGTCCACGACGGCGATGGGGGCCCGATGCGGTGTCTGAACCGTCCCGTTTTTTCCTCTAAAACTCCAAAATAGCAGTTATTATACGGATGGGGGTCGGATGGGGTCTGGTAGAGATGCTCTAAGTCCGGTCTAGTTTGTATGTGACAAAGCAGTGACAATTTTTTCCGCCGTTCAGGTCGGCAGCTTGGTCTTCTCGCCGTTCTTCAGATTTGGCGAGATTTGTTTCTCGACGTGTCACTGGTGTTTGTCGTTGTCCACGACGGCGCTGGGGGCCGGGGCGAGGTGGTTCTTCTGGAGCGAAGATGTTGGTCCGGACATCACGGGGACGTCCCCCGATCGACGTGCCACAGTGATATGTGTCTCGCTGCTTGCAGCAGGCCTGTTCATCGCAGGGGCGGAGCTCCCCTTTGGGCAAGATATGGCACTTGCCCTACCTTGATTTTTGGCAAAAAATCAAGTATACATATCAGTTTTGTATAGTTTTTGAAGTGAAAACAAAAGGAAAAGATGAGTTGGTGGACGGAAATGAATTGTCTGTGTTGTACGATTCGTTCGCTCGTGAGAAGATCGTGATTCCAGGTCCAAAAAAGAAAAAAAAAAGCAATCGTGAGTCAGTTTTGTCTCTTCGTCTTCGAGGCGAGTCATGCCAGATGTGACTCTCGCCCGGGAGACCAGGACTTGTCTTTGAACGCAGATACGCTATGGTGGGGTATAATGCTTCTGAGAACAATGCTACAATTGCGAAGCAGCACCGGCAAGTTTACAAACTGGTGGTTGATCCATCTCGTCCTTTGGCTCGTCCTTCCCCGGTGGCTGCTGCTTTCACAGTGTAATAATGCCGCAGCCCACGGGCCTCTAGTTTTCAGCTGCCGCTGCATGCGTATCCTCCAGTTTTTATTCCTCATATGTGTACTCTTCACATGAATGATGTACTCCTACTATATGCAATAGGACAAACTTACAAGATAATTAGAGCATCTCCAACGGGCGAGCCCAAAATGCGCGCTAAAAAACCCGCCGAAATAAAACGCGGCGCGCGCTAAATTTATTGCCGCGCGCGGGCTTTTGCGCCATCCTACGCGCCAAAACTACTGACCGCTTCCAGCGCGCGCTAAAAAATGAGGCGCGGGCACCCAACCGCCAGGAAGATTCAGCCACACATCGCTTCGCCACCGCTCCACCTCGCTCGCGCGCCGCTCCGTCTCCACTGCGATGCCTCCCCTCCGCCGCTCGAGCTCCAGCTACCGTGGTATCCGCGCGCGTTCGACCGGGACCTTATACGTCGAGATCCGGAGTGGCGAGGAGCGCATCAGGCTCGGCATGCCCGAGATGGCACACGAGGCGGCGCACGCGTACGATGCGGTCGCCTGGCGCCTCGGCCGCTCTCGGCGGTCAATGAACTTCGACGATGTCTGGACACGGCAGTGGGCGGAAACCCTCGCGCCGCCGCCGGTGACCGTCACGCGCGTGGCGAGGCAGTGCCAGCGCGAGCTTGAACAGCGCCTTGTCGTCGCCAAGCGTGACGAGCGCATGCGCCTCGAGTGGGCGCGACGCTTCCCGGAGGACGTGAACACGGAGGTCGCCTTCTACGGCGAGAAAGAACAGGCGAAGGCGGAGCAGAAGGCGGCAATGAAGCGCGATCGAGAGGCGAGGAGGGCGAACAAGGAGGCTAAGAAGAAGGAGAAGGCGGAGAAGGCCACGAGGAAGAAAGAGGAGAAGAATGGCGCGGCCCGTCGACCATCACCGTCGACTCTTCCTCCTCGGCGTTCGAGTGGACGTCGACTCCGGTGTCGTCCACAACACCGAACTCCTCCAACTTCGACTGGGAGTCCGATTAGTGTAGTCTAGTTTTAATAAATTCGGTTGTAGCAAATGTGGGTTGAACTTTGCAATATATTTATATTTTCAGTCTAGTTTTACATTTTGTTTGATCTATTTACATATGCAATTGTGTGAAAAATGTTGTTTTTGGACTGCATTTTAGCGCATCTGCAAAAGGACCAATTCAGCGCTGCATTTTGGCTCGGCGTTTTACAGCACCCGGTGAAGCTCTCGCCGGTGCCGCACGCCGCATCCGCATAATGCGCGATGTAAAAACAAATATAAAGCGCTGTTGGAGATGCTCTTAGATCGGGAGTAGCTGCGAGCTGGCCTTGTGAGTTCTCGGTGACAATACTATCACTTAGGTCACACAACCAAAAAAAAAGAGAAGAAATTACAGAAAAGAAATGTCCCGCTAAAGAGATTTAAAACTTGAAACATCAACACTGACACCATCAAGATAACACCAGAAGATCGGCTTGTCCATAAGCAACGCATCCAAGAAGGAAACAGAGTAGTCATGCGCAACCATCTAAACAGTCAACCACTGGATATTCAGTCTATTAAACTATCGAATAAGCGATTACATTGTAGAATTAGAGAAGTTTTGTTGTGAATGCAGCTTGAACATAATGGCGTCAATATGTAATTTTCTTTTGTATGATCCCTGTGAGTCTGTGAACCCAATTTATATCTTCTATTCACACGTTGCGGACAATTTGCATCATATAGATACTTATGTCTGCAAGCATACGTAGCTAGTTAGCTTGTATTTTTGTGCATGTACAGGTGGAGCATACGTATGGACAGAATACCCGTGAGAAGAAATATAGGCATGCTGCACGCGTGCGTGCGTGGTTACCTGACTTCCTGCTTCTCGTCCATCGGCGCGTGACAAGATCTATGTACCCGGCGCGCGCGGACGTCCGACGTCGATCGATGCAAGACGCTGGTGCTGGCGAGGCCTGATCCCTTCCGAGAAGAGGAACAAATACGTACGGTGCGCATCCACGCTTAGGCCCAGCCTGTTGTTAACTGATTCCGTAAGAATTTAGCACCGAACAAAACGAGACATAATCAAGATTCAATCACCAGGTCGTATATCGGAGGAGGAAATACCTATCTCACACAAGACCCTGTTGCCTTGGCGACCCATGCATCTTCCTCCATAGGGAGGTCACTTTGTCGTAGCAGCTGCACTCCGTCGCTCTCCTCTCCTCTCCTCTCCTCTCCTCTCCTCTCCTCTCCTCTCCGAGCAAGAGTCAAAGTCTAAGTCGTCACACACGACGCACGCGTTGGCTACATCCCTCTCTATATTTATAGACGGGAGGAGGTCAAGGTAGAAATTTTCGTACAAAAAATTCGGCGCCACTTTTTTTTATTTCCCGCCCTTCTTTTGTTTTTCCCATCAATATGCAGCTGGAGAGAGATCAATCATGTGAGGGAGGGATGGACGGCTCACATGTCGCAGAGCACGCGGATCGGATCGCTGCTGTGGCCTGCCAAATAAAACACCTCCTGTGTTAAATCAGGCATGATTGATGATTGCCTTTTGTGATACCATCCTTATAATTGCTTCCACGGATTACTCTCTTTTCCACAGAAGGCGTCTTTCAAAGGCAATGGATCCCATCTCCCGTTACTGGCGTGACTTGTCAAATGAAACACCTCCATAAATCAGGCATGATTACCGATTTCCTTCTCCGATCATATGGGTATGTCATCTTAATAATAGCTTCCATGAAATCAGTCCCGAAATCAAGACACGAAATTAAGGTGATCATGCTTCATGCATGGTTTGGTGCTAATTGACCCCAGACTCTCGCTAGTAGCACACTGATTGTTGTCCGCCCCTAAATGCTGATTCCGCAAATTTCTCCATCTCAAAGGAAATACTACCAAAATAATCTAGTCCGTCCCATGCTTGTTTCCAATATAGTAACTAAAAATGATGAGGCTATGTTTGTCGCCATGAATGATTTTTCTGCTTCCTTTTCTTCCATGATGGAAACAATATTTTGTTTGTTCGAAGGAAAACACACAAAGAACAATTCTCTACTATTTCCACCATACAAACTGCAGTGCATTTCCGCTAAGAGATTGTTTCCATCAGCGATAGGTTTTGATGTTTCAAGAAAATTAAAGGAAACTGCTGGGCGTCCCCCGGGGGATCTGACTCCCCAGCCCCCGGGTCCCCAGCCGTCGGATCAACCATTTTAACGGTTAGATTTATATGTAGCAAAAAAACATCTCCGGCAGCAAAAAAACCACCCCGGCAGCAAATGACTGAAGCAAAAAACGGTTCGTTCAGAAAAGAAAATAAAAAAGCTGGGCTCGCCGGAGACCTCGCCGGAGACCACGTAGCAAACATATTACGCAGATGTAGCAAAACCACAAATAAATTGTAGCAAATTTTTTTTATTCACATGTTGCAAATCCTCTAAAACATCAACGGAGACCTCGCCTGCAGCTGGCAACAGCGCCGTCCGAGCTTGCAGCAACTCCGTCCGTCTAGGACAGCAACGTCAGAAGCCTCTAGTAGCAACACCCTATGCCTAGGGTAGCAAAAGTAGGCCTCCGCCCATAGCAAAAATCTACCCTCCGCTGGTAGCAATGCCGGACACTTTAAATAGCAAAATCGGCCTCTGCAGGTAGCAACGCTGCAGGCCTAAGACAGCAAAACTCCTAACAAAAACAGAGGAGCGCGAGATGGAGGCGGCTTCGGGCAGGCCATGGCAAGGATGGGTGGAGAAACTCGTGGCGAGGTCGCCGCACTTGAGGACGAAATGAGGTCTACGCTCGCCGCCGGCTCATCTCGTCCCGTTGGTGCCGCCGGCCCAGCCCGTCGCCGTTGCGCCGCCAACACCTACGAGGCGGAGACCCTCACGCTCGCTGCCGGCATGCTGCAGGTCGACCGCCTCACTAGGATCAAGCCACTGGGATCCAGCAGCGCGCGGCTTAAGAGGAGGCTCCGACGAGCGGCTGGAAGGCGGCGCCGGCGAGTAGCTGGGAGGCGGCGGCGCGTGGAACGGGAGGTGGCGGCGCGTGGACGGGAGGCGGCGCCGGCGAGAAGCTGGGAGGCGGCAGCGCGTGGAACGGGAGGCGGCGCCGGCGAGCAGCTGGGAGGCGGTGGCGCGTGGAACGGGAGGCGGCGCCGGCGAGCGGCCGGAAGGCGGCGGCGCGTGGCTCAGGAGGCGGCCGGCGAGCGGCTGAGAGGCAGCAGCGCATGGAGGTTGGGCACAGGAGGAGAAGGTAACGACAGGGCACAACGATTGAGTGGAGGAGAAAGAAGATAAGGTTTCTATCGGGTGGCCCCACCTATCCTGCCTCCAACGCGTGGGACGCGTGTCGCGCGGACGAGCAGGAGGATGCTAGACGAGGATCCCCGGGGGTTTCCAAGCATTTTCCAAAATTAAATCCATGGTTAAAATTTTGATTCTTTTGACGGTTAAGATGCAAAGAGTCATGTATCTCTAACATAGCAGGTGGCCGGGTAAACAATTAAGGTAAGAAATTGGCGTGGATCACGCCTGCCGATTGATTTCACTACTATTTGACGCCAGGCTATGCCTACTACTACTACACATTGTTCTCAATATCTTTAGGGAACTACTAGCCTAACTACTTCAAGGAATCACTCCATATCTTTAGGAACTTTTTACCCGGCCATAAAGGTTTCAAGAAAATTAAATCCATGGTGAAAATTTTGATTCTTTTGACGGTCAAGATGCAAAAGGTCGGGTAAACAATTAAGGTGGTCGGGTAAACAATTAATGTAAGAAATTGGCGTGCATCACGCCTACTGATTGATTTCCCTACTGTTTTGAGGCCACGCTATGCCTACTACTGCTAGCCCAACTATTTCAAGGAATCACTCCATATCTTACTAGCAAAATGATCACCCGCCCCATGTTTGATTGCTTCTGTTTTGCCATCAATGATTTTCCTACTTGGGTTTTTCCATGATGGAAATAGTATTTGGATTGCTCAAATCAAAATACATAAGGAAAAGTTCTCTCCTTATTTCACCATGGAAACTGCACCCAAGTTCAGCTAAGAAATTGTTTTGACCACATGCACAAAACATTATCATTAGGGACTCCGTTTTTTCTTTTAGGGATGGAATGAGTTTACACATACGTGCATACATGTTATATATACCATTGGGGATATAAGTACATAGGCTTGATATAAATCGCCAAGTGCAATAACAAGCCAGCATACATAGGCTTGCAAACTCAAAATCTGGATCTAAATACATAAGCCAACATACACCTTATATGTACCACAAGTACTACATGTTATTTGGATACAAATGAATACATTCACACGTGTTGGCAATGTACCACCTATCATGTTTTCCAACAAGCCTGCTAGTGTGACTTAAATCTTCTTTGCGAGGCCCTTGATGAGGTTCTTGAGCCCCACCTTGATGGTGCTCTGCTCGGAACATCCTTCATCATCACCCGGTCCAACTCCTTCTCCACCAGCGAGACCTACACCGTTTGAAATAACAGCATGAGGGATGCTCCATATAATTTGGTCATCCCTGCCATATACAAGCACGCTTCGTATGGCAAAGAGATAAACTACAACTTCATGATAATCTATTCTAGCCCAAGGTTCTCGCTGAGAAATATACAAATTGTAGCCTAAGTGGTTGTTGACCAAAATATAGACATGGGCTATATGTTCAGTACTGGTAATTGTTATCAAGTGCAAAAAAGAAACCATGTACAAACTAACATAGATGTCTTAGCATCAATATCATATATTGGCACACTACACATCAATCCCGGCCACAACTCAGACGAGCAACAAGCAAAATTGCATTCACTTCCATGGTTTGGAATGCACCAAAGAAGTGTAGAAAAAAGACCCACCTTTTAAGATAGAGACCACCATAAATCTCAATGTGGAGCAGATACAACCCAAAATTCACTAGTGGCAAAGAGAGATGACCGGAGATCTTGCCCTGAATTCATAAAGGAAGAAAAAGAAAATCACTTGCACATCATACAAACACTACTTATATATAACGTGACCAAATAATGTAATTCGTTAAAGGTGGCTTTAAAAGTTGAAACTTTTCAACTGAACATGCTAACACCAGATCTATATGTGTACTAGCAAAGAAAAAAATGATTACTTTGCTAACAAAAAGGCATCTGAAGCTTGTAATAGGCTTGACAGGCTAAAATAAATGAGAGCTGCATTAAGAAGTGCTCAGCACACAGAAAAGACTAAAAGCTTGTACATCAACCAGAAAAGCAATAGACAAGCCAATCCTACATTCTTATCAACTACTGTATAAAATGATCTACTTCTCAAGAAGAAATAAAATATGAGTTATCCAGTTACTTCCTAGATTCCTAGATTCAAGAACCAAGAACTATTCTATAATGAATCCAGACAAAAAAAAAGTACTAAATTATTCTATAATGAATCCAGACAAAAAAAAAGTACTAAATTAATAACCTAGATTCAAGAACCAAGAACTATTGCAGAAGATCTTATGTGTGGCTCCAACTAGAAAATAAGAAAACTAGAATCCAATGTGGAACATGATCCATAGAATCTCAGGTTGCCGACATAAGGAAAAATGCAGAGCCCACACATTCCTCCTCTAGTGCTCCATCTGCAACAGCAAGACATCACTAATTCAGAAAACCATATTTGCAAACTTTAAAAATGAATTGGAGCATGCATCTCTCAGACCAAAGCACATACAAAAGTAGTAGTTGTTGCATATACATCAACAACATTTAGAGCATCAAACATAAGTCAGGCTCAGGTTAAGGCCATTTCTACATAGCAGGTTGTAATGTGTGCGAGCACATGATTGTATATTAGGCAATATTCTGTAGCAATGCATGACAAACAGTACTGTAGTTCACCAAGTGCACTTCCTGCTACTGTAATGTATGTCTCTACAAATAAATGTTATTAAAAGACCCAAACTTATTTTGCTGGCCTACCGAGGAACATATATATGACCAAATCAAGTGCATATTTTTAGCTATTAGAGTATAAATTTGCAAGCTAGAAACTAAACATCATATTTTATCCATAATTGACAAGGTGTAAAACTCAGGACATCAGGGAACGAGAAACCAAGACTAAGTAGAGAACAACCAAGCCATGGCTAACATAATTGATATGGCTCTTCTCTCGCCACAAGACTTCATCCTCTTCTCCACAACTATCGACTAGTGATTCACCTTCCTAGTCATTCTGGAAGCACATAAAAAACAAAAGAGATCAATTCCGACTTAGCATGTGTGCCAGTTGCGTTAGCTAAATGAAAGACACATAATCACCATTTCATCTGCCATCTTAAGCTGCAGCATAAACAAGTCTTCAGAAGACAAACGGATAGGAACAATGCTATACTGCAATAACAATGAGAGGATCATGCAGCAAATTCATGAACATCTAAGTCAATTTCAGCTACAACATAGATGGCAAGCAATGAGCTAAATTTCCACGGCTACACGAATCTATGCACACTAACCAATTAAACAGAGAGAAAAGGAATGTACCCTACACCAGCCCTCCAAACAAGTGGCCAGCTATCAGTGGAGAAAAATGGTATCAATCTCCGAGCAAGACAATAACTCAACTCAAATGAGAAACAGAGGCAAGGGGTAACCTGCCACATTGCTCGAGTGAACTATAACTACTTTTATAGTGGCCACAAATCAGACAGTAATCAAATAGGAAGAACCACAAGCCAAGAAAACAAATTCGATCGAAGCCTCACCAAAAATCATGTTGCTCATGAGATCGGACAACACACAAATAGATGTTTAGTTTGAACATAGCAAAAAAAGAATAGATAAACGGTGAAGCCAGAGCAGAATAGACAAAAAAAAATGATAGGAAAACAAGCTACGGAGTACTTCATTTGATAACAAGCAACAATATCTGAACATCAATTGACAAAATCTCTGACTAGCCCCTGGAAATGTGGCCAGCCAACCGCGTAGCTAGGAAGATACATCAATCCCCGAGCAGCACAACGACTCCGATGACAAGAGAAATATAGGCTGGAGGGTATAACCCGCCACTTCACTAAGTTATACTCTCACTACCTATACTTCTAGCCTAATAGGAAAGTGATCAAAAGCAAGAACTACAAACAAAGAAGGAACTACGGAGTTCAGTTAAAAACATTCTCCCAAGAGAAGACCAAGAAGTTAATCAGTGTTTCTAGCACTCAACAAACTGAGCTAAAACACAAATACTTACCCAAGACACTGCTGCGCAACCACATAAACACAAGACACTGCTGCGCAACCACATAAACATACTTACTTTCCAGATAAATGTGGCTACGAAACATGTCAAAGACTTAAAATAGTACATACCAATAAAGACAAAAGTTATGACACAACATCAGTTATATACAAGCAGTGGATTTCTTTAGTCGGGTAAAGATATCACCATCCAGACAAGGAATATGTTACAGTTTGCCATTATCGATCTTCAAAATACTGGAACATCGCAAGCTCTTTCCAGGAGGTCATGACATACACGTCTAGACATCATAAAGCATAAATAAAAATCATTCCATTTACCTATGCAAAAACTTGCGGTGGAAATCATGACTAATGGTGTCGTTCATGAACCGTTTGAGTCTTGGCCTCCACCTGCAAAGGAAACATACGAAGAACAATATTAGGCTCGCCATAAGCAAGGGAACATTCATCGAAAGAAGGCATATAATACAAAAAAAATCACTCGCTAAATCTTCTGTTCAGATAGAAGGAGCCCGAGTTATTCATATTGATTAGTGGGTTTCCTCGCATCAGCTTAGCCTCCTTCATCTTGGCCTCTTCTTCTGCTTGATGGTGGTACTGCAGAAAACACAGGGACGAAGAACTTATCATTAATTTTTAGATCTAAAGACAAAAGGCCACCTCAAAATGATAACAGGGAGAAGAAAACATCTTTCTAAGCATATCCTCAGCTCTTTCTTTTTTTAATCCTTTTGCGCTCTGCGATCAGAGCTTCAGTGTCATCATCGTCATTTTTGCATGGAAGTTGCAATTATATGAGTAAGAACTACAATAAACTGAGATAACCAGTTCAACTAAAAAAGGCCCAAATAAATAGCCGTGTACCCCAAAAAAATTCAAGACCCTCAACAAAATTTCAAGATAGTCCGTGCATCATTCTTTTCGCCAGTTTGTAACTTGATGTAAACACATCCCATCTAGAATGAACTGAGCATGCTTGGGAGTGTAGTAACATGTTACCCAATACCAAATTTTATGGTAGATGGCATAGAAGGAACAGTTTCATCCCCAATCCACGAAGCAATTTATTAGTGCAGTTAGAAGATATACCAGTTAATCCCATCCATGCAACATCGAGCAGAGTCTAATCAACATTTTGGAGAAGTATGGTTTATTAATTACTGAGCAAGAAGTAAACATACCTTTCATCATCACTTCTGGCCTTCCACGTCACAGACAGTTGCATCAGTTTCCGTGGAACTATCTTATCCTCATCCCATTTGAACCTGTGATTGCCAACAGAGTAAATATTCATGCTGCCTTGAACATAAACAAGCACCAAACAGATTTTTCTATAGCATTAATTAGTTTCACCAACCTTCTAAGAAAATGCCTAAACTTTTTCACTGGTCCCTCTCTTCTGCAAGAAAAAAAGGTTTCGTTTATCAATTGCAATTCAAAGGTACAAGGCAACAACAAAAGACAAACATCAGAAGTTATGGATATTGCAATCACGATATCTACAGACGAGAGAGAAAGCACATATTGACCTAGAGGTATTACCAACATAGGACTTATCCTTGGATGAAAAGTGCTTGCGTTCACGCTCCTCAAGTTCATCCCTGTGATTCCTCTTCGGTACCTCCTTTTCAGTTTGTTGTCCCTCTTTTCTGCACATGAGCGGTAACATCAGTATTTGTTGAGAGGAAGATACTACAAAAAAAATCGTAAGTACCAGCCAATTTTATTCAGGATTGTCAAGGTCAACAAGTAAAATAATAATGTGAAATCGAAGCGTTAGTTTAGCTTTATGTGGTGCTATTGATTCTGGTTAACTAATAAAGAACACATGAGAAACATATGAAGCATGATAAACCATCAGTTTAGATTTACTCTCTTGTTGCAGCAGTAGCAGCACCAGACAAAATTCAGAAAATCAAAGTGGTTACACTTGTGCAAAGTAGCTATTGAGGCACCAAACATGTAAAATAGACAGTTGTTTTGTACTACCTACCATCTACATATGCTTATAAATTATGTCATATTGCATTTTCTGTTGTTTTAATTGTTTTGCAACCTTAGAAATTATATATTGGCGATTGCAGCACAAAGAAAGGAAAGAAGACCTTATGAATTCTAATCCTACTATGATGTGAAACTATCAATCTAGGATGAATCCATACTTGATACATGTCCACGATCCAGTTCGACATCTCCTATTCCAATCCAAAGTAAGCTGCAGGCTGTCCTTCTGTTGGCTTGGGTTTCCGCCTGCTATAGTGTATTCCCCATGTGACATGATTTCACATTATTACCGTTTTAGTCAACATGAAAACTAAGAAGATCTTACAAATTGAAATATGGAAGTTAGATATACATACTCTAAGTGTAGTATAACATGGTTGATATCGATCTAAAAACAAAACACAGTTGATATCTATTTTTTTCAAAAAAAACCTAATAGTTTAGCGAGTAATTTATATTTTGCATACCAGGATCCTAACATCCATAAATGCTACACATATACGTCATGCACAAAACAAAGCTGATTCTGATGGTGATACATTTTATCAGCGGTGACAGGAATATATCAGATCTCTAGTTATGCAATGTTAAAACACAGAAAGTATATTACAAGCTCATGGACCTTACCATGATTTCAAAAGCATGGGATAAGTAATCTTTGATGCCGTCCTCCCAAAGTTTAAAATAAACATGCAGGTGAGTGTTTCTTACATCTCACCAGACAGAATACATGACATGAATGATGATAATGCAACTTTAAAAAATTATATTCACACCAGGATCTTCAAAAATACAGCATTAACTAAATATAAAAAATATTTATGTGATGAATAAGGAGTTGGTTATTTAGAAAATAGATTGAAAATAATAAACACATTGGGAGGACAATGATTATATAAGAACACCAAATTTCAAATTGATATGACACGGGGCAAGCTATAGCAGTCAGAGAAGTTCCTAACCTTGCAAACTGGGTATTGAGTGCCCTCACGTGCTAACTGGCGGCCTCAACCTGTCGAGAGTCTAGAGCAGGAGGTCCTGCAAACTGGGTATTGAGGTCCTGCCGTGATGGGGAGACTCTGCCTTGTGAGCGTTCATTACCAACTCTCTTACATGATGTCTGCATCATTACAATAGCAAAATAAATAGGGACAGATTCTACAACAAGATGAACCAACAAAAACATCTAACCAAGATCCATATTAGAGGCTCACACGGAAGCAACAATCATAAAAGAAAATTTGTATAGTGCAGCAGCACTGCTATTTGACTGTAAATCTGTCATTCGCCAAAGAAAAATATTAAATTTGTCATTCGCCAAAAAAACTTGCCCAGATAAAGCAATTGGAGCCACACAAACAATCCGAAAACCTACCCGCTTGATCCCTAATTATTCGTCCATCAAATTCTGCACCAACTGAAGCTAATATGAGCGACTAGCGACTAAAACGACAAAATAGAAGGTTTTCTCCAGGAGATTGGTGGACTGATCCACTTAATCATCGGACCATGCAAGCGTTAGTACCAAGTGCTAAAAACACTATCACAACATACATATAGCATATCGACATCCATACAACAATTGTAACTTTTTCTTCCCGTTAGATATAAGCTCCAAAACAATTTTACATCTAAACTAATATAAACAACACGAAAGGGGTTGGATCCATATAACATCAACCACACAATTACCCGCATCTAACGCTTCAGAGTGCCCCCAATGATGCATAAGTGGACAATGGCAATGAGAGATTGAGAAGAATGTACAGGAGAAAGGAAATGAGATCCACTATCTTTTTTTTCGCGTATATGAGATCCTTTGGAGATGCGTGGTAATGCAGCAATGTTTATAGAAAATAGAGATCTTTATCTCAGTGTCCGCATCTACAAACTCTGTAGAAGGGAATTAGACCCACTATCACTTTTTGGTGCTTACTAGTGCATATTTTTCATTAAACTATTTTTATATACATGGTTTGTATTGACTAACTTTTGTTGTCACATCTCATTTCTAATAATACTGGATTCATACATAATGGTATGTGATTCAACAAGAAGCTAGCAGGCCCATTACAGATTATGGATACATTATTTTCTTATGGCCACAAGAAATGAGAGAACATTTAAATTCTGATGAAGCCTTTATTACTTGTCTTGCTAACTAGAAACATTGGATACGACTACGAGTAACTCGTAGCAAGTTTTTTTTTTTGGGGGATCACAGTAAAGCTAAGTAGAATCCTGATATAGCTACCAGTGACCCATTCAAAGGCATTAGCTTGACAGATTGATTCTTTCTTCCTTTAGTCAGTTACAATAATATATTTGCAGCCTACTTTTGTTGAGTTCGTATCAGACGCGTGCAAGATTACTAGTGTTTGTAAGTAAGAGACCTGAAGTTGTATCCAGAATTGAAAGTAGGCACTGCATAAGAGCGGAATTGCATTTTGTTCAATCAATTAGCAAGCCGTTTCCATTTTCTCTACAATAATCAGAAGCAAGCCAGTATCACAAACGAAACCACGCATTCACCAGCCAGCGCAAAAGAAACGGCACAACCATTGCACACCAGTACACCATGCTGCATCGCATCTGCTAGCAATGCCCATTGGAGTTCATCTAAATAGAAAAAAAAAGTAAAATTGCAAGGAATATTCATGAAGGAGAAAGGAGGAGAGGGGCCTCACATGGCAGCTGCAGGTTGGGGATGTGGCCGACGGAAGCGGGAACGGAGTGGTCTCAGGCAGCAGCAGGTCGGGGACGGATTCGGCGTCCGCAGCTCGGGGAGGTTGTCCAGGAGGTCGCCGGCGGCCGGGAAAGCGACCACCATTTACTCCTCCTTGCCTTCCTGCGGCGAGCTCGACGGTGGCGGGACGCGGACGCCGTGGAGGAGGACCTCCAGCGTCGGCCGGTGCTGCTGCTTGGGCCGTTGCCCACAGCTAGTGCATCAAGGCAGGGAGGCGGAGGGGCGCCGGGAGCCCAGGTCGACGGAAGGCGCCGTGGCAGCGAGTTGGGTCGTGAACTGCGGCGTGACGGAGGCGCCCAGCTCCATGGCGGACGCGCGGATGGTATTGGGTGGGTGGCGGCGTGACGAAATCGTGAAGGAGTTTGAGGTGTTGAGTCGCAAAGGAGCATAGCAAGATAAAGATAATCCCACGTTAATTGCGTTTCCTTTTCACTGCCCAATCAATCAGCCCTTCCTTTTTTTACAGGGATGAATAATTATCATATTTCCTAAAACTAAGATTCATTGGCTCAGAAATCAGCGGATTAAAGTTGACTAATGAATCACGGCATGGTATCACTAATTTCAGGGCAGCCAAGTTATTTACTCCAATACATAAATCACGCTAGACTATAATAAATCCCGGTTGTTTTTCCATGGTTGCAAATGAGATGGCATACATGTACACTAGGGTAGTATATATAATACTCCCTCCGTCTAAAAAATAGGTATCTCACTTTCATCTAAATACCAATGTATCTAGATGCATTTTAGTTAAAGATACACCTATTTACCTATTTTAGATGGACAAAGTACAATACATGTACTGCATTGGCAACATTGGCTGAATCTATTTTTTCTAAAAAAATAATGGGATCGGCTCTTCATATTAATTTATTTGTATGCAGGGAATAAATACCCTGATAGTTGGGCTGGCTCCATCGCATTTTAGGGGCATTATTAATAGTCATTCCTTAGATTATTACTTCAATATAGGAAAGAACAGGATGGGACTTGGATATACCCAAATGGACGAGCCATGCACGAACTAGGGTAGGGAGGCCAGCAATTGCACCTTTGATCAAGCTATTTGAATAAATTGATTTTTTCCATTCATGGAGGTACGGTGTGATGTGTGATTTGCTATCCGTGGTTGCATGCACGCGGGTTTAGGGGTGTGCTAGCTTACGATCACCCGTCTTTGGGACGGTTAAAATTTCGACAGCCAATACTAACTTTTTCTTGCCGGAACGGAGATGAGAGAGAGAAGAAGGCCAAAGCCACCACCGAACTCTGGATGCCTTCCGCCCCCGCCTCACCGCCCCACCCTTCTCGAACCGCCACCTTCGTCGGTCTATCACCGCCCCGGCCATCGCTCTAGGACTAGAAGTCTTGTTTCTTCTCCGGCGCCACCAGACACCCCCACCCCCATCCATAAGTTTTCTTCCTCGCCTCCATCGCCGCCGCCTCTACGTCGTGCACTGCCTCTGGCTCGGCCATCCTCGCCGTCGCCGTCTCCTCCGCGAACGGCCGCGGCGTCACCGGCTCCATTTCGTTTGACGGTCGTCGGCCTTCACTTCCAACTCCGGTCACAGGCTCTTTATCTTATACAGGAAAGAAAGGAGAGATTCGTTGCGGGTTAGATAAGACATGGAGAGAGAGAAACGTGGCCAAGCAGTTAATTAGGGAAGAGAAGAAAAGGGCCCACACGAGGAGACACACGGTTGTGCGTTAACCATTCCCATAATCACCCGGTAAGGAGCTCGTTCGAGTGGGTTTATACTCTTAATAAACAAAATCTTTTTTGAAGGGTCGAAATAAGAGAGGGTGGGGACGAGTAAACAAAATTGAGTGAAAAAGGGTGAGGTTGAACACCACCGTCGGCGTCCTCCCATGATTGGTGAGTCGACGACGTCAGGAGAGCAAGGAGGGGAAGCATTGTTGCCGCACTAATGATTCCAGGTAGATACCTAACCTCCCGCAGTGTACTCTACTCACAAGATCATCGATGAACCGGGGCCAACAACTCTGTCGATCAACCTAACATGTATAATGACACAAGACGAGCGATGGTATTGCATTACAACCCATATATCCTCGATCGAACTCCTTAGGAATACATCAACTAGGTTCTTAGTTGATGTTCGATGTTTCAGGGGATCTCTTTCTTTACAGTCATCGCTTGCATTCGTCGCATCCTCCGTCACGCGCTCGGCATTGTCAACAAATATATTTTCTTGTACTCGAACTCTACCTCACTAACAAAAAAATACCAACTCAACTCCCCAAGATCAACAACTACACCCTGAATCGATCTGCCCATGCCAAAGAAACAAAAAGTGACGATCTGCCATGCGAGATGAAGGCGATGATGAAACGTAGGGTGGGTGCTGTTATCCGGAAAGTCCGAAATTATTTAATTATAAAAACCCTCTCCCACTTGCTAATGTATGTATAGTCAATGAGCCCCAAATTATAGAATTTTTAAAGTACAAGTGCATATTACTTCTAGAATAATGGTGCTCTCAAATGACATTGCAATGCTATAGTAGAGAATAAGATAATAGAAATGAATTTTTGGACCCTAAACTACCGTGCTTGGCTCGACTTTAATTCTGACCTATGAAATTATGCATTTAAATCTCGAGCGCTATGTAAAATATACTAATCATGATCATCGTTGGAGATGATATATGTGAATCGATGTTGTGCTCTTCATCGCCTTTGTCAATCTTGGATGTTTGAGCCATCGCGCACTCTTGTCATCATCGCGCTTAATTAGTTTTTGCCAAATGATAGTTAGTACCTATCATTTATTTGTCAGATGTTTATTTTTTCATTATTTTATGCGTGGGGATTTATTACCTTTTATTTAATGTGCTATTAGGCTTGTTATATTATGCTAGTATAAACATCGATATATCGGATGACACAATAGTCACCATGCACATCTCGCGTGGTATGAACACACCTAGAGTTATCCTTTTTTACAAGAAATGTACACCCGAGATCTTATACATGCATGTGGTTAAGTACACACTCATATTTTGTAAGTTAGGTCGACGTCATTGACAGAGACGACGAGATGTAAGTTCAGTATTAGTCCATCATCATCGGTGGCTGCGCATGTGTACCAAAGCCATATGTCCAAAAAAATTGCTTTCATTATAATGACAACCTTTTCACAAGGCTTTTACTTAATTAATCTTGTTTTGTACTTATATCGCAAGGCCTACTTGATGTGGAGTTGCATGTGTTTTGGCGGAGCCATGCTCGTACTTGATGGCGGAGTCATGTTGCACATCCATTGATGACGAGGAAATTGTAGCTAACTATCCATGTGTTTGTGGACTTGTAATCGTTTATTTTCGAACTTTGCGATGTTTGTAGCATATTTGGATTGATATATATGAACTTGTGACCTTAGAGACTTGAAATGAGTTATTTGTGAATTTATGGTTATGTACTTGTGCAATGCTACATATATGTGTTTCTTGCATGAAATATAAATAAAACAATAAGAATTTTGCTTTTTATGTCCTCAGTGTCGAGTGTCCCAGCAGCTGGCACACTACATGTACCTCACTGCCAAGTGTCCCAGGCTGAGGCACTCGGCGAAGAGTTGTGTCAACGTGGCATGTTGCACCTTTGCCGAGTGTCCTAGGCCAAGGCACTTCACGAAGAGCTGGGCTTTGCTGAGTACCCCAGCAAAACTCAGCGAAGAGCTAGGCTTTGTCGAGTGCCCCTACAACTAGCACTCGGCAAAGCTCTGCGTCGACATGGCCCCATTCCCCTCTTTGCCGTTTGTCTCTGAAAGTGGCACTCAGCAAAGAAGGAGCGACGTGGCATCACATAGGAGCTCTTGGCTTTGTCGGGTACCTCGGAGAAACATTCGACAAAGAGCTCGCACCGTGAGATGGAGGGAAAACGGAGGTTACCTTTTCTTCGCCGAGTGCCGCGACAAAACACTTGACTTCGCCGACTACCCGTGAAAAGACACTCAGTAAAGATTCTTCACCGAGGAAAACTTCGTCATGTATCCTTTGCCTAGTCTCATACACGACAGCGTCTTCACCGTGTGTTTTATTTTTTCGCTGTGTATTTTTGATATTCGACAGAGGTTGCATTTCATGTAGTGTAGGTTGCGCACCCATTGTCCTCGATGCTTTAGTTGGAGAGCTTTTGGGGAGTTTATGCTGAAAAGTGTACACCTTTTTGTGATCTAGTGTTTCTGGCTGTATCACCATTGAAGAGGCATACCTGCATTTTCATTGGTGTGGACCTTGTGTTGGCCCGCGGACCCATCAATGTCTACTTTGGCCTTAGAGCATCTCTAACAGTAACCCGAAAAATTCGAAACTGAAAAACCTATATTCAGTCTCCTGAAAACGTGGCTTTGCAGCTAGTGCAGAACAGAACCCGCAAAACATGAACTGAAAAAACGTAATTGAAATGTCATGGGAGAATTCATCGATGATCATATAATGGTAGTTTGATGCTCTGTTTGAGCATCAAAATTTACAAAATATAAACTACAAACCTAAATTAGATACTAGCCCTAACCGCGCGAGATGATTCCGAGCAAAATGAGGCCCGAATGGCCTCTGCGCGCGGCGGCGCCGGTGGTGGCGGAGCTTGAGTGTCGAGGAGGAGGAAGGCGTCGACGCGGAGGACGGTGAAGAGCTCCTACTCGGAGTCAAGCTCAACTATCTCGAGCTTGACGCGGCGGACGCGCTCCTCCCGGCGCGTCGCCTCGTACTTCCGCACTTCGCGGACGGCGTCGATGACGAGGTATCGACTCGTCATTGCCTAGAGATTGTAGACTTAGGGTTTCGTAGAAAGTAGAGGGCAAGTAGGTCTCGAAGGTTGTCATACGAACAAAGGCGTCCAACTCAACAAAATACGGTGGCTAGGGTTTGAAATGATTCGATCCTTATTTCGACCTTAGCTTACCCTTTATATAGAAGGTGAAGTCGAGGGTTTTCCATGTTGTACAAGTACGAATTATCGGGCCGCGCTGGGCCTTTCCCTATGTTGATACAAGTTTCCTATAATAATTCTACTTTCCTAATAAGAACATCTTCAACCTTCTGGGCCTCCAAATCTTCGAGTCCATGGGCCTTCTACATCAATTATGGACCAGGGGTATTCATGCGGCATGCCATTTAGGCATATCTATGTCAGTCGGCCTCCTCCCGGCGGAAGCGAGCGCGGGCCTCCGCCACCGTGATCGCCGCCACCTGCGCGATCACGGCGTCCTCCTCGTCGGAGTCGTGGACGTAGTCTCCCGCATGGCAACGACCTCCTCCTCCTCGGAGTTGTCGTACACGGGCGGGCACAGTGGGCGGCTCGAACCGCCATAGGAGGAGCCCTCGCCGCCGTTGTTGCCATACTTGGTGAGCTTCCCTGGGGGTGTGAGCCCCCAGTTTGTCCACCGGTGGGCGCTGCGCTTGCGCGCGCCATCCGACTGGTTGAACTTGCACCGATCCGCCTCCGTGGGAAACACGGGGGGTCGCGGCGGCGAGTCCCCGCCGCCCAACCCCGCGCCGCCCCGTGAAGAGCTACCACGTGAAGCCATGGCGTCGCGGAGCTGGGGAGAAGCGTCGCTTCTGCGCGCTGGATTGCTCGCCCGAGAGGTGGCTGGTGGCGGCGGAGCGAGTGGCAGCGGCAGAGGGGAGTAGGGTTTGGAAACCGAACTCCCCTCCACGACCCATTTTAATACGGGGTGGCCGCCGAGTTTCTCGGGCCCCCAAACTCTGTTTACAGGCTAGGCCGCTAGTTCGGGCTCCGTTCTGGGCAAATTTCGGCCTGAACCCGTAATTTTTCGGTTCCGGCTCCTTTTTCATTAACTGTTGGAGTTGCTCTTATGATATGTACCTTGAAGACATCAAATAACTTTGCCACTTTTCGTCCCTCTGTCCCTTGATATCTAGCCTAAGATTGAGCTAGGTTATGATCACCGTGTCCCAAGCAAAGTTGTCTTGGCATCATAGGGAGAGCCTTCAACAACATGTTGTGTTTCGACCATGGTGATGACACTTTGGTGCCGCATTGTCTCGGTCGTAACTTGTTTTCTGCCTTTCACGGGAAGCACTCTAGCGTGGTCACATAGTCTCGGATATCAAACGCCTTTCTATCGACACTCCTCGGTACATCTGTGGTTGGTATGTGCACATTTAACCTCCCCTTTTTTGGGTGGTGGTATTCATACACTCGTCGCCATGAGCGAAACCCCTAGAAACTAGCATATTGGCTTGAGGTTTCTCGAGGCATTGTTTTGGTTCGTGGCTTGTTGGCCTGCGTCTGACTTTGCATCGCCCTTCAGCGGGTGTAACATGGACATCACACTGATGCATGTGGCGTGGTTGCGAATCCGTAGGCTCTCCGTCACCGTTAGGCCTTGGTCGCTTCCCTCGAGAGCATCTGCACGAAAATACCCGATAATCCGTGCTATCCTCGGGCTTGGCGTGCCACGATAGATTTGTGTCGACGAACCTTTTCCAAAAAGGTCTCTTGGAATCTATCCCAATGGTGACATTTGAAATGGCGTGCATATCCATATGTACGAAATTTTACCACGTATGCGTTGCGGTAGAAGAACCATATGTACATGTGTTCACATGTGGAGGTACCTATGTTTGGCTAATGCATGCATGCATGCATCCGTCCAACCATCCATTGGTATCAAACGGAACTTGGAAAGCGGTAGAGAGCCCGCCAGAAAAGTGTTGATTTTGGAGTCGGGCGGGAAATTTTGGCAAATGTGAACAGCGACAGCCTAATCCCTCAAAAAACAATCAGCTTATTACTACGACCTGTTGAATAAAATCTCTACCTTCCCTCAAAAAACAAAATCAGCTTTTTTTTGGGCTAAGCAGGATTTTGGGCCAAAATCACGGACGTAATTTAAGCCAGCCACACCATCTCCGTGACTTGCTCATCACTCGGGCAGACGGCAGACCACCGGCGGCTCGATCTCAATCGCACCCAACGCCTTCTCAATCTCGCCGGCTACCCACACCTCCGCCGCCCCAGACCACCGGCGGCTCCTCTCTTCCACCTCTAGCTTGCCCAGATCGACTAGATAGATGCCGCCTCTGCCCTCTTTCTCCGCGATCGAGCCCCAGCTCCGGCGCTCCATTCTCGCCACCGTGCGGCGTTGCTCCGGCACCCTACCTCCTGCAGAATCCCTCGCCGACGCGCCTCCAATCGAGCCTGAAACCTCGCCTCCGCGAAATCCTAGGTCACCGTCCGGCCGGCTTCGTGGACTGCGCAGGCCAGGCAACGCGCGGCCCCGTTGTCTTCCGCGTCCCCGACCTCGCCTCGCCGCTCCGTCCCGGGGCTCCCTACACCACCGGATCCTCGCGCCCGTCCAGCGGCGTCGCTGGCACTGGAACTTCGACCACCGCAGGCGCTTCTCGAGGTATATCAGCAGTGCCCAAACCCGCAACCACCAATCCTCTTCTCCCCAATTCTGAAAAAAATCGCATCTTCTTTGTGCAGGCAGCCGGAGGAGGGCTGCTGATGGTCGCCGCCGTCCGCGGGATGCACTGGTAGCACGACGCAGGTGAGACCAATTCTCCGATCTCCTGCAAGGGCAAGTAGCTGTAGCCTTTTTACAACTCACAAGAGCTTTGCCATTGATATATTTTTTTTTTGCGGGTAAGCTTTGCCATTGATTATGCATGTTTATTAGGCAAGATCAGATTGTGTAGAATGAATCTATCCATGCTTATTTATTTTGATGCATAATGTAATCTCTTGCTTTTATAGCTCGCTGACCATTTCATTTTTTTGTGATGCCAACATGCACCTGACCCGCTCCTTCGGGACCGGCAGGGGAGCTGTTGCTCTAACTCGCACCACTCCAGGGACATCTACAGGGCCGGCGACGGCAGCTCCAGCCTCTGAGCTAGGGGCGGCCAGGTGTGCCTTGCCCGCACTGACAAGACGACGACGCACAGGTATTAAACAACCCATGCCCAAGGTCGAATAGTAGCTCCTTCTTGTGTTCTTGTTTGGGAGCTGTCGTTTAGAAGGAATTGAACTCATTGATGCTCTACTTGAGGTAATATAAGTTGTGGTGGCAAATTTGCTGCTTTCTGTATTATCACGCAAATTTGCTGCTCCCTGTTGGCACTCTTCAGTAGCATGTACACTGTATGGAAAATGCGCACACAAAATTGAATGAGCCAAACAGCAGGGTGATAGTGAAGTTGAGTTGCCCCTACTAATATCATAATGGGATGTGGAACCACCAAATGATGGCCTAGTAATTGTTGAACGTGTTGGCCCAGTAATTTTTGGTAGCACTAGTTGGCAATGATCTGTAATCGATCAAATTAAGTGGGTTTGTGATCACAGTGATGGCTTGACAATTGAATGTGGTTGATGGATTCATGTGACGATGATTCTTGCACCATTGCGTCTCGTCCAGATGTTATAATAATCAAGCTAGGCATGTGTTGTTCCAGGATTTGATTGCATGAACTTTTGATGCCACACATCTACTTTGGGTTGTCATCCATTGTTGAGTTGTGTTGAGTTCCTCTCTAGTTTATTTAAGATGTTTGATGGAGTGTCTGTTTGGAGATCTGCCCTTTCTAGAAAGGGTAGAGGGCGACCAAAGTTGACGTGGGTGGAGGCGATAAAAAGAGACCTGAGGGATTGGAATGTACCTAAAGTCTTGGCTCTTGATAGGACTGCATGGAGATCAGCGATCCATGTGGCGGAACCTTAGTCACTCGCTTCTTTTCTCTTTCAATGTTTTCTGTTGGGTTTCATATCTAGCCTACCCCAACTTGCTTGGGAAAAAGGCTTTGATGTTGGTTGGATGGAGTGTCTGTTTGGTTAGACTCGTGAGTTGCTTATTGCAGAATGAGAAGACAGCAACCTTAGCATGCATGTTCACTCATGCACATACAAAAACTTGCTGTCATTTTTGTATGCCTTGTTTTCTGGTTTCCCTTTGGAGCCGACCATCCATGTAGTATCATGGTTGTTATCGACTTGCCTAATTATTTGTCTCATCTAGTATGATTAGTCAATTTCATTTTATTTAGATTCTTGTTACCTACTGAAGCAAATAGTCCATAATCACATATATGTTTATTTTGGGAAATCATGCATGCTCTGTTTCTGTTTTGTAGTCATTTCACTTTGTCCATTGTCCTTGTTGTGGCAGGTGATGGGCCATGGGAGGACGATTTGATGTCCATCCACGACAGCAGATGCCGATTCGATAATTTCCAGGTCTGTAGCCGCAGCAATACATGTAAATATATTTATTTCTGCAAGAGGATATATGCTCATGCCATGTGCAAACTAACCTTGTCTGCTCCTTGACTGTAGTTTGTGGATTTTACCAAGATAAAGTCGACAGAAATGTGCCAAGCCGAGAAGGAGCGATTCATGCTCGAAGTAGTGATAATCAACCAGCAGAACAGATACTAGCTAGCAATATAGAGAGATATACTGAAGGTTCTGTTTGTTCTGGAGTTTGGTTCCTTTATATTTCTTTGTCTTTTTTTTGGCTTTATGTTTCAGTAGAATAATGATTAGTTAGTGATTTCTGGTTCAGTCCTGACATTGTTGGTTCCGATAATCTAAGCTGCAATGGGAATAGTTGAAGACTTATTGTGGGCAGGTGATAATCGCTGACGGGCAGGTGATTAACAGCCATCTTATTACCTAGTGAAGCAAGTAGTTCATAATCATACACTCTGGAATGCGATTACATGTGTTGTGCTTCTTTGCAATTGTTTCCCTCTCTCCATTGTCCTTGTCCGAGTCGGCGACGGGCCAT
The DNA here is from genome assembly GCA_030979885.1 of Lolium multiflorum. Lineage (NCBI taxonomy): Eukaryota > Viridiplantae > Streptophyta > Magnoliopsida > Poales > Poaceae > Lolium > Lolium multiflorum. Next base: position 99,200,577 of record CM061749.1, read on the forward strand.
GGGACGAAGATCTGATGCACATACATAGTGCTGGGCATTACGAGTTCAGAACCGGGCCAATACATAGTGTGTGTGCTATGTATCTGTGCTAAGTTCAGAGAACATGTATGCCTGGGTTCAAGATGATTCATTCATGTTTTTGTCTTGAGCTCGATCAGCGTCTGGGTTTGTTTTCATTTTACTGGTGTCTCGTGAATATTTATCTTTTTGTCTCGTGAATGAGCATGTTTGATGCGGGTAAAGAAAGAGCTTTTTTTCTGCTGTTGATTTGATTATATTTTGCACTCTTTGTGTTTTTACCAGTGCTTGAACAATTCAATTATTTGCTAGCTGGGAGGTACAGAATTTTGATTCCGATAAATAGCTGATCTATATATTGACTATTGGTTTTCTTTCGTACATTTGAACACGTGATTTCTGGCACTAAGCATGCGCATTTTGTTTGTAGGATGGATCGGAATTGGAGGTGGCCAGGAGGTAGCAGCAACCTTCGTGTATGTCTCGGTGAGCATCCCATTTGTCCCATCTACTTGGTGGTGATTTGAACATGCTGTTGCAGGTGTTTGTTGGTCTTGTTGTGAGCGAACATTTAGCATGCTAGTTGAGTTGGATTGCGTGTTTGAATGCATCTAGAGGTGCACTTTAACTGTTTTTGTTTAAATGAATTGTGGCCTGGAATTTCGGAAAAAGGGCCTGTAGTGTCAATGTCAATTTTTTAGAAGAGTTATTGGTGATTGAACTTGAATTGGTTAACTAGTCATTGCAAATATTCTGTATGTGAAGCTGCATCTTATTTTAGCGGTGCATGTTATAGAAATTGTTGTTTGGCATTTGACACTCGGCATATGTGGCTATTTTGGTATCCTTGGAGTCATGTGTTCGTTTGTATATGCTGTCATTTCTTTATGTCACGACAGCTGTGTCAGGTGTCTTGGTTCCGATGACTCGCCTCACCCGCTGTTTCTGTTTTGTCGGTTCCGATGACTGTAGTGTTGTGATGGTAAATAAATATTCCTTGGAAGAGTATTGGTAGGAGTGGAAGCCGGCGTCGTGCTGTTGTATCTAAGTGTCAACTTAAGGTTGAGAATGCTTGGTGGATAACCTTTCAATATATATATACAAAACGTTGATGTTTCTGGATAGAGAAGCGCGATGTCTGCTGCTACCAAAGTATAACAGGTTTTGGTAGAGTTAAACAGCCTAGCTAAAAATTCTTATAATTTGGAACGAATGTAGAATAGACATATATACATGTGGCCGTGTTGACCGTGTGTGTTAACTAGTCTGAATTTTGTGTTATCTGCAGGGTGCACTTTGTCCTGGTGCAAGGCAGCAGCAGGGCGACGCTGTTCGCTGACTGGATATGCGGCATCGCGGCTGCCCTCTGGTTTGCTGATTCGTTCCGTCTCCGACGGTGCGGGTAGTGGCTGCTGCTGCTGCTGTGTAAAATTCCGCCGAATGAATTGTAAAGTTGTATTTACTTGTTTCCTTTTGTAATAACAATGTGTGTATATATATATTGAGAACTTGCGTCAGTGTTGGATTGAAATTGCAGCAGGTGTGGTTTATGTATTTTTTTACTTTTTTGTTTATTGTTATGCATAGGCATAGCTGAAATTTTGCATATTTTTCAGGTTCGTATCATATTGGAGGAGGCCGACAAGCAGGGGTTCCGGGAGGTTGTCTTGGTGGTGAGCTGGGAGGAGGAGTAGGCGTGTTACTGAACGTCATTGGGGACATCAAGAAGTGCAGCGTGGTGGCGCTCCGGTGGATTGACTGCAAGGTCTCCGTCGAGAGTAGCGCTGCTCCTGGTAGTCGCACTTCTCTGAAGCCCTCACCTAACAGGTTGCCACCGCACCATTCTCTGTTTGGTTCAGTACATGTTGCTGTGCATGTTTTGTTCAGTTGTGTTTGCTGAATGAGTGAAGAGTGGCAAGCAATCTTGTCTTTTTTGCCATGTTCTGGGGAAGCCCTGTCTTTTACTCGATCGAATCAATCGCCCCTGTTTTCCGTTTCAGATATAGATCCTTGTAGTTGTATATACATGCTCCAGAATGGAAATCTTTGATAAATGAGAATTTGTCCTTTCCTTGTGGGGAAGAACAACAAAGTTCTTTTTCGTTCTTTTTATGCTTTCTCAAACTGAATGTCAGATTGATGACATGTATGCAGCACTGTATTTCATCTTGTGGTCTTGAATAAATTAGCCTTGTAGTAGTATGCCCTCGTTTTTTTTTTTGATTGTTTGCCGCTTGTTATGCGTAGACATTGCTGAATTCTTGTATATTTTTCAGGTTCAAATTATATTGGAGGAGGATCTGAAGGGTATGAAGCAGGGCTATGGGATGCAAGTTGAGGGAGAGGAGGGAGGCGCGGTGTTGAGCGTCATCGGCTACATCCAGAAGCGCATTGTGTAGGAGATCCAGTGGCAGCGGATTGACTACAAAGTCTCTGTGAAGAGTAGCGCCCCTCCTGGCAGTCACTCTTCTCTGAGGCCGTACCTTACCTACGAGGTTACAACCGCACCACTCTGTTTGGTTCAAGTGTGTCTGCATGAAGAGTGACAATCAATCTTGTGTTCCATGTTATGTTCTGAGTTGCCCTGTCTTGTTCAAGATGGAATGGACGGGCCCTGGTTCCCGGTCCAGATGTGGATCCTTGTATCGCTGTTTTTGCGGTTCCAGTGCCACCACTGTTTTTAGTCTTCTATAGCCGTTTGGTGGGTTTTTACAATGGAGTAACAGGCTTGTAGTGATTGTTTGAGTACATATTGCCATTTTGCAGTTCCAGCGGCACATATTTCTTCTTGTTTTGTTTATTCTATACTTGTATTCCTAGGGCTTTCTTCCAGAGCCGCCGGCGGTCGACTCTACATTGGTGCACCAATTGCCTTCACTGTGTCGCACTTTCATCAACTCTCGACGACACCGTCAAGTAGCCGGCTGTGGCCGCGGCTTATTCTGGCATCGAATTGTAGTAACATCATTTGTGTAATGTAATGCTTGAGGGGAGCAGTTTGTAACAGCGTTAAGTGGTTGCTTTACACGTTTTGGCCCAGGTTATTCTTAACACTGGTGGAGCTACGCACTAGGATAGGAGTTGTGCGGTTTTATTTGGTGATTATTAATTTTGAAGAGTTTTTGTATGTAGTCCCTGTGTTGTAGAAATAAGTGTCGCTGATTTGTCTAGATTTGCATGTATCTAGACGTGTTTTATGGTGTAGATATATGCCATTTTAAACAAATGGTGCTACTCTTTAGTTTTGAAGAGAGGATATAGAAGCAGGAGGATGTTGAATTGAATCAATGGAGACCAGGTACAGCAATGGTCAGGTCTGTGGTTTTACCTGGCCCGGTGTAGTGCATAATCTTTTGAAAATTTATATGATTCAAGGTAATATCCGAAAATAGGGGTTTGGCCATGTGAAAAATCTATTACTGTAGTAGCATTTTACACGCACGTACGAACAAGTTTGGTTGCAAGCGATGGAGAGAATAAAGAGGAGCTTTATTTATTAATAATCGATGGAGCTTTATTAACGAACCTGGCCGTGGTCTTTCGCGGAGATGAATTTCGTGGCGTTGTTATCGAACGTACCCGTGGATCGAGGCATCGCATTAATTATTGTGTGCATGCTGACGCGAGAGAGAAATTTTGAAGAGTTTTTGTATGTAGTCCCTGTGTGCAGCGGCGGACCTACAAAAAAAATCTTGGGCGGGCCAAGCTAAAAAGAACACAAAGTAATTCTAAACCATGAACTTTAGTAAGCAACTAGGGATTAGTCAATAGTGCATACATTTGCCTTTCCCATGGTACCTAAATTGCAATTTGTACAGCTTGTAAATAACGATGAATTCAATTATTGTATTGTACCAAAATGTCGACACTAAATAGTCTTACAGCTCGTTCAAAAAAAGTCTTACAGATCAGCCGTGACAGATATTTTTAAGATGCAATGATACATTGATTTTGCCGTGAAGGGAATTGGGGAAACTGTGAGTTACCTGCACTATTGCTGCGCCTTGCCCATGAGGAATTGGAGCTGTTGCGGCCTTGCGGGCTTGCACTTGGGCATAATACAAAGAAAAAAAGCTTGTGTGATTATGCCCGTTGTCGCAGGATCGCAGCTGCCGCTAGCTGTCTGGCCGCTGCCTAGGGCTTGGTCGCGTCCGGACTTGGTTGGATTGGGGTCTATCCGCCTGGGCTCCCTGCTGTACGGCAGCCAGATCGAGTCGCTCCGGCAGTCCGGCTGCTACCTCAGCCGCTCAGTCATTGGCGGCAGCTCGGCCGGCGGCAGGTCGGCAGCAGCCCTGAACTTGGCTTGGATCAATCGGGCTTGTACGAGAAGAAGAGCACGAAACAACGAAGCAGCACACGAGGAACTGAATCGGGAACAATTGATCTGCTCTCTGTCGATTGGGCTGTCTTACTGGGCTTTACACATGGGGGCATGGGCATAAAAAGAATTCCCACGCTTGGGCTGGGCGGGCCATTGCCCGGGTTTGCCCTCACGTAGGTCCGCCAGTGCCTGTGTGTTTTAGAAATAAGTGTCGCCGATTTATCAGATTCACATGTATCTAGACGTGTTTTATTGTGTAGATATATATATATATGTCAATTTAGACAAATGGTGCAACTCTTTAGTTTTGAAGAGATGACTTATACGCAAACCGTTTTTTTCCCTCGTCGGCTCGTCGCTCGTGAGAGGTGGCGGCGGGATCCAATCTTCCCAATCTCCGGCCAGGGCGTTGGGCCTGGTTTCCTCTTCCTCCACTTGCCGCTCTGGCGGCGGCATGAGGGAGGGGAAACCTCGTTCCTCCGATCTGGCCTAGTAGTTAGGGTTAGTTTTTGTCTGCTATGGTGCGTCGTTGGGGTTGTGAGAGCGGCGTCCGGGCAAATAAATCTGCCACAACTCCATTCCCACACCGGTGGCGACCTTCATGGTGGCGTCTCGGAGTTGTTGGCAATGTGTGCTTGTTGATCTTTCAGGTCGGCAGCTCCGTTCTTCAGATCTGGTGAGATCTGTTTCTCGACGTGTCACTGGCGTTTGTCGTTGTCCACGACGGCGATGGGGGCCCGATGCGGTGTCTGAACCGTCCCGTTTTTTCCTCTAAAACTCCAAAATAGCAGTTATTATACGGATGGGGGTCGGATGGGGTCTGGTAGAGATGCTCTAAGTCAGGTCTAGTTTGTATGTGACAAAGCAGTGACAATTTTTTTCGCCGTTCAGGTCGGCAGCTTGGTCTTCTCGCCGTTCTTCAGATTTGGCGAGATTTGTTTCTCGACGTGTCACTGGTGTTTGTCGTTGTCCACGACGGCGCTGGGGGCCGGGGCGAGGTGGTTCTTCTGGAGCGAAGATGTTGGTCCGGACATCACGGGGACGTCCCCGATCGACGTGCCACAGTGACATGTGTCTCGCTGCTTGCAGCAGGCCTGTTCATCGCAGGGGCGGAGCTCCCCTTTGGGCAAGATATGGCACTTGCCCTACCTTGATTTTTGGCAAAAAATCAAGTATACATATCAGTTTTGTATAGTTTTTGAAGTGAAAACAAAAGGAAAAGATGAGTTGGTGGACGGAAATGAATTGTCTGTGTTGTACGATTCGTTCGCTCGTGAGAAGATCGTGATTCCAGGTCCAAAAAAGAAAAAAAAAAGCAATCGTGAGTCAGTTTTGTCTCTTCGTCTTCGAGGCGAGTCATGCCAGATGTGACTCTCGCCCGGGAGACCAGGACTTGTCTTTGAACGTTTGCGCCTCCGGCTGCTCGTGTCCTGGCTGCTTCCTCCCGAAGAGACCCCTCTGACTCCCCCGCCCCCGGCCAGGCAGCCCAGCCGCGCGCCCCTCTCTTAAATCACACGGCGCCTAAGGGGGGAGGTACAATTGTAGAAATTTTTGTCAATTTGCTGAAGTTTAAATTTGTGAATTGTGAGCTCTGTAACATGAACAAACTACTAATGTGTTTCATTATCAAGATAGAGTTGCGCAACAAGATGTTGGCTTAATGGTTTAATAGTGTGCTACATTGAGCGAGCGAATATTCATAAGTCTTGATCTTCGTGAAATTAAAAAATATTTTTAAAAGGAAGGTAAAGCTTTACCATTACCTGGAACTTCTAGACAACATTAAAGCTTTATTATCGGTACTTTTGTAGGTTATACTTATATTTGAATGTGTTGGTATTACCATAGTACCGAGTAACTATGCTTACCATCATATAAATTATTATGTGTCGAGATAATTTATTCTTTTGCGTCATTTTTTTTACGTTTAAAATTTTGCCCGACCTCAATTTTTTTCCGTCCTTCGCCACTGGTTCGTCGACTCACAAAGCCTCGTTGGCGATGATTTGAAAATGTTTTGAAAATTTATGTGATGTCCGAAAATATGGGTTGGGCACGTGAAAAATCTATTAGTAGCATTTTACGCGCACCTACGAACAAGTTTAGTTGCAAGTGATGGAGGGAATAAAGAGGAGCTTTATTAATCGATGGATGAATCATAACGAACCTGGCCGCGCACTTTCGCGGAGATCAATTTCGTGTCATTGTAATCGAGGCGTCGGATTTAATTTATTGTGTGGCATGCGTACGTGCGCGAGAGAGAAAATTAAGAAAAACCCGTGCGCACTGCTTTGATTGCAGCTGGCTCGATTGACTCGAGGCAGCTACGAATCCACCTCCACCACGACACACACACACGCAACCGTACGTGTCGTGCCGGATCCACACCGCGCGAGGCTGCTGAAGCTGGTGCCGCTAAACACGGATCTTCGCGCGGGAGACGCCTTCCACCCCTTGGGCAACCGTACGGGGGGAAGAGAGGGAGGCGGCTAGGGTTGGGGAAGAGGTGAAGTGGCCGGCCCCTCCCCTTATAGGGGGAGGGGCCGGCCCCCTGGCCCCACCTCCTTCCTTGGCCGGCGCCCCAAGGGGGAAGTCTTCCCCCCAAGTTTTCCCTTTATCTCTTCGTTTAAACTATTTAATCTAGAGATAGATTCTATCTCTAAATTTAAACCATTTAAAAATAGAGATAGATCTTATCTCTAAGAGGGGGCCGGCCTGGGCCCACATGTCATAGTGGGCTGGCCCCACTATGCCATGTGGCGCCTATGTGGCCTCTCCCGGGGTGGTGGGCCCACTGGTGGCCCTCTAGAACCTTCTAGAAGCTCCGATCAAAACACCGGACTTTCCCGAACCCCGGAATTTGACTTCCCTTATATGAATCTTATTCTCCGGACAATTCCAAACCTCCTCGTGATGTCCTGGATCCCATCCGAGACTCCGAACAAAAACTTCGGACTCCAACTCATATTCCGAATCTACTTATGCGACATCGAACCTTAAGCGCGTCACCCTACGGTTCGCGAACTATGCAGACATGTTCGAGACTCCTCTCCGAGCAATAACCAATAGCGGGATCTGGAGATCCATAATGGCTCCCACATATTCAACGATGACTTAGTGATCGATTGAACCATTTACATACGATGTCAATTCCCTTTGTCTCGCGATATTTTACTTGTCCGAGGTTTGATCATCGGTATCTCCATACCTTGTTCAACCTCGTTACCGACAAGTACTCTTTACTCGTACCGTGGTATGTGATCTCTTATGAACTATTCATATGCTTGCAAGCTAATCAGATGACATTCCACCGAGAGGGCCCAGAGTATATCTATCCGTCATCAGGATGGACAAATCCCACCGTTGATCCATATGCCTCAACTCACACTTTCCAAATACTTAATCCCACCTTTATTGTCACCCATTTACGCAATGACGTTTGATGTAATCAAAGTACCCTTTCGGTGTAAGTGATTTACATGATCTCATGGTCGAAGGATTAAGACAACTATGTATTGAAAGCTTATAGCAAATGAACTTAATGACTTGATCTTATGCTACGCTCATTTGGGTGTGTGTCCATTATATCATTCAATTAATGACATAACCTTGTTATTAATAACATCCAATGTTCATGATCACGAAACCATGATCATCTATTAATCAACAAGCTAGTTATACAAGAGGCTTACTAGGGACTCCTTGTTGTTTACATAACACACATGTATCAATGTTTCGGTTAATACAATTATAGCATGGTATATAAACATTTATCATAAACACAAAGATATTATAATAACCACTTTATTATTGCCTCTTGGGCATATCTCCAACATCCCCTTGCACTAGAGTCAATAATCTAGATTACATTGTAAGGTACCTAACACCCATTGCATTCTGGTGTTGGTCATGCTTTGCCCTTGGGAGAGCTTTAGTCAACGGATCTGCAACATTCAGATCCGTGTGTACTTTGCAAATCTCTACTTCACCATCTCTACTTTGCAAATCTCTACTTCTACTCTACACTTGACAAAACGCCCACCCGTGCCCAGTCTTCCCAATGCCCTAGATTGAGCATAGTATTTCGACTCGAGGAATCATCTCAGTATTGTGAGACTTGAACATTTTTTCTAGATCTCATCGACCTGTTTCTACTTGTTGGGGGTCGTAGCTAGGGTCGGCGAGTCGGACCCCTTACAACCCTCCCTCCCAATTGGTCTCCTTTCTTGTGCCCTAGTACGTTCAATCGCTTCCCAGCGATGTATTCCGCACCGAGGTTGGTGTGTCGTCATGTCCATCAGGGATATGGGATGGGTTGGTGTTGGCTCGTTCCTGACGCGGGGGTTTACGTGGTTGTTTTAGCTAGGGGGAGTTGAGCCCGCCAATGGTGGAGGATAGGACATTCAGTCGTTGTCAGATTATTCAGATGATGCGGCAGTTGTAAGGGATAGAGAGTTTCTCCACATACATAGCCATGTAGTGCAAGTGTATAGTTGATGGGTGCTCTTTGTGAATGAGAGAACATGCATGGGTAGACATCATGATGTATCTACACACACACACACACGTGAGAAGCTACATGCAATGCAAGCCGTATTATTGCGAGATTAGAAATGCACGCGACCTCGTGTAAGGTCACTAAATACAGCGATTGGTACTAATTCTGGCGCCAAAACCAAATTTGGGAAAATTGAGTTTAGAGGGAAAATTTCGGATTTGGGCTGGTGGAAGACATGGACTCACCAAATTAAACCAAAGCGGGTTCGGTAAACAAGGAGGGTTGTTGGGCGGCGGCACAATTTCCGTGGGAACCGTGGGCGAGTTTTGGGGTTAGCACCCTGTACTGTAATTAATCCAGTGAGCTGTGAGTGAGTAAGAAAAGCAAAATCCCGTGAGCTGAGTAAAGATCTGATTGAGTACTAGTGTAGACGACAATGAATTTCCCAACACAATGAACACCAGAGCGGCTCCTCCCCGCCGCCGGCTCCGTTTCCCGTCCTCCTGGCGAGCGGGGAGCACCCCACACACACAGGCGACGATCTCGCGGGAGCATCCACGCCGCCCGCCCGCCCGCCCGCCGTGCTCACGCCACCTCGAGAGCAAGGGCAAGGGAGGGGCGGAGCTGCATCACCGCAGCCGGTGCGGTTTCAGCCCAGGCGCCGCTCCCGACCTCGCCGCCACCCCCGTGGCCCGCGTCTTCGTGGGGGGCGCCGACGACAGGGACGCGGCCGTGCGGCCAGGGCACATCCGCTCGCCAGACTGTCCGGCTCGTCCGCGACTTGCCGGAGATCGAGCTGCTCGGCACCCGCAAGGTCCATCCTGCCGACAACGACACTCTGTTCAAAGGTTGATTTTCTCCACCCCTTGATGCACAACTCTCTTCGGCTTCGCTTTGGCCGACAGCGATTAGAGGCCTCCATTCCATCAGCAGCAATCTCTACTTAGCAACAGCCGCGTAATTAGAAAGGTGAATCCGTAGAGTAATTAATATTGTCACGACATTAGGAGGATGAGCATGCGAGACACACAACCCCGTGTCTTCTTCTTCCTTCGTATTTTGCTCTTCTGCTGCGATTCAGATTGCAATGATGTGCTGCAGACTGCAATAGTACTATTTAGCTCCACAAATCCCGTTGCTTAAAGTTAAGTGAGTGACCCTGTTGGTGATTTCTCTTCTACATGTCTCTTTTGCTTGTCTCTCTTTTCCAGAAGCTAATGATTATGTCAACTTGCATTTTTTTTTGAAACGGCTAACTTGTGCTGATGAAATTTTGGTTAGCGAGTTGGCATTCTTTTTTTTTTTGGCGAATCAAGATGGTTTTCTTCATTCCCCAACTACTCATGTTTCATGGCACTCTGCTCTTCTTGATGTAATTGGAAAGTAGCAAGTATTTTTTTTTGTCTTGCACATGAACATTTCTGAAGATATCCAAACACGGAAAATGTACTAGGCGTTGCCCCAGTTTATCTTTCCATGTGGTGTTTCTTCAACAGCAACAAAAAGGTCCAAACGGCAAAACCGATCATATTTGATTATCTTTCATCGATCTTTTTAACCATCACTGGCCCACTATCAGAGCATAATACGATTGTAATCCATTAAACTCTGCATTCTATGTGGGACATCGGGTCACATGAATTGATTAAAACACTGGTTTTAGGGTCTGATTTGGTCCAGGTAGAGGAGTGGACAGGTTAATTTAATGGATGCCATTGTGATTCTGAGGTGCTTCTTTTGTTGTCAGATATACAGTGTATTACATTCTCGATCGCGTGATAACCTGCATCTGATATGGGGATGGGCAATGCAGGCAACGACGAAGTTCCGCGATGGCCATGGCCGGGAGGAGGAGCAGATCCATCAGAAGCTCGCTGTGGCGCAACACTGGCGGCAGGAAGGCATCGAGGACGAGCAGCTGGCTGCCTTTCGTGAGATGCTGCTGTTGGTCTCCATGGGAAGCCGCCACCGGTAACCTTCATGACACCTCCATGAGATGCAGCTGTTGCCTGCTGCTCGTCTGCCATGCTCGAGCTCCTTGCTGTGGCTGCCCGAGCGGGCCAAGGGCAGGGAGGGCCTGAGCTGCAGTCATATTCCTGGTGGATAGTCGGGATGAGCGACGCGGACGATGGCCGTGTTATGGGGGAGGAGTGGGGCCGTCAGAAGCTCGCTGTGGCGCAAGACTGGAGGCAGGAAGGCATCCAGGACGAGCAGCTGGCTGCCTTTCGCGAGATGCTGTTGTTGGTCTCCATGGGAAGCCGCCACCGGCAACCTTCCTGACACCTCCATGAGATGCAGCTGTCGGCCACCATTCTGTTCGCAGCGAGCTTGACATGCCTGATGGTCCGCCACCTCATTGGCTTATAAGCATTTATTTCTTTCAAAAAAATTCCTCATGCAACCATTCTTCTGGTTGGCTGTTCTTTTTGTTACTGGACAACTGTGAACTGACATAAAATGATTTTGCAGAGATATGGTCTGTTGCCTGCTGCTCGTCTGCCATGCTCGCGCTCCTTGCTGTGGCTGCCCGAGCGGGCCAAGGGCAGGGAGGAACTGAGCTGCAGTCATATTCCTGGTGGATAGTTGGGACGAGCGACGCGGACGATGGCCGTGTTATGGGGGAGGAGTGGGGCCGTCAGAAGCTTGCTGTGGCGCAAGGCTGGCGGCATGGAGGCGCGGAGGAGAGCTGGTCGGTGGCTGCCTTTGCGAGGTGCTGCTGCCGGGCTCCATGGGGAGCCACCGCCGGCAATCTCCTGTTGCCGGCCACCATTCCGTGTCGTAGCAGGACGCCACCCCAACAAGCTAGCTTCTCCCAGTGAGCTCTCTCTCCTCCTCCATGAAGCCTTGCTACAATTTCTTTCTCTCGTGTTGAATTGAGCATGTCGGTAGTAAATAAAAGCTTGCATGTATAAAACCCCACAAGGTTCATTTCAGGTGTGATCGACAGATCGATCTCATCAGCAGCGCTGTGTGTGTTTTTGGGTGTCTTGGTTAGAGGATTGAACAAGCCTTGGGTAATCCTCAACTTCTCAAGGATGTTCCCTGGTTTCTGTGGCATTGTTATTGTGAATTAAATCCATTTGCAGCAGCGACTTGCCTTGGATAATTTAGCAGAGCGGCATGGTTTCGTGATACGTAAGTGTTACTTATTGTTTGCATGGCATTGGTAATTTTGACATCTGACCATTGGCCTGAGAGCAAAGGTGAATTTTCTTTGTTGGTGCCTGTTGTGTATGGTTGATACTTTGCTATGTTAGTGAAAATAAAGGTGTTCATTAGGCTCTGTCAAATGTTTAATAGGTTGCTTCTGCAACAAACGTTCAAGTTTTTTGTGTATTGAATTTGGTCGTTGGTACTTCATTGATGTTGCACAATGTATGTAGTGTAGCCATTTGGTTGCTGCTGCTTATGGATGTTTCAGCTCTGGGTTTATGTCGGAATTTATACTTGGTTAGGGGCTTCCTGCTACCCTTTTGCGCTTTGTTCAAAAAATGTATTTTGAGTGCTCTAATTATTGGCATTCATTGTTGGGTATAATTTTGTTTTGGTCCAAAGTATTGGAAGTGTGATTTACCAATACTGATATAAATGTATCAATTTTAGTGTCCAATAATCCCATATGGCTGATTCACATGTTAGATATTTTGTAGAAAGATTGAAACTTTATTCGTAAATTCAAAATTAGAACCTACTCATAATCTGAATTCCTGGTTTGTTTGTTTAGCTTCAGGTTTCCAAAGAATCTGGATGGCTGCTCTTTTTCGGACAACCATTTCTCTGTTTCTGGCGTAGTCTGATTGATCGTTATTGACACATATGGTTTATTCACATGTTAGATATTCTATTAAAATATCTCATTTCCGATTTCTAGAGAAGAAGCTATGAGTGCTTTACTAATAAACAGAAACTGGAAGTAATGAAACCTGCGATGAACTTTCTAGTTGAGATCATCAAATTAGAGCATATGTTAGTATATTCTCAGAAAGTTCTCAGTTCGGATGCTTAATGGATTAGAATTCTAATTTTTTTGTGTCTGGTTGCAGCTGTTGCATGGGTGGGCTGATGTGGGAGACGGAGAGGTTGAGCAGGAGGAGGTGCATAGCTCGGCTAGCTGTGGCGACCACATGCGGCAGCGATATCTTTGCCAGCGACGATGACTACGATGCCGCCACACCGTGCACAATCCTGCTCGGGCCTTCCCGCCACCTGAACTGAGAGGGCACCCCTGCCCTGGTGTAGCTGCAGGACGATGTGAGGCTGCTTCTGCTGCTGCATGTTTGTTCCTTTGTCGACGTGCTTGTGCCATTTTCAGGTATAAGTCAAGTGTTATATTTTTTATTAGTATAAGTTATGTGCTTGATAAAAATAATTAGGTTGAATGTATGTGGGCTGCCATAGCTGGGTTCAGCCGAATTGAGCTGGGCATGGTTGTATTTTTTAGGAGAGGCCAGTCTACTATTTGGAAGCACGTTGTGTGAATTGTTGCAATGTTCATGCATCAATCTTTTTACCTGGGTTGGTGAGCAGTTACAAAGCAATGTTCATGCTGCTGTTATGTAGTGTTGTATCTGCATGCTTTTGTGGTGTCCATTTCCAGGCTTACCTATTTATACATACATGCTATGGAGATGTATCAGACCTTTGGTCTGAGTAGTTCTTTTCCTGTAGCTGAACAATAATGTTTTATTTCGATGTACAAATATATCAAGGTTGTTGTGCTGGGTTTGGTTAGTTGGTGTGTAGAGCATAGAAAGGAACCACACTTTGTCTTGCTTGGTTGCGAATTCCTCAAGTGTTTGCCTAGTGTTGTTTTGTTTGCCAACTTTGATACTTGATGCTGAACAGCTAGGTCTACCACACGGTCTTTCTTGAATGCTTATTTTCTGTCAAACAGAAGTTTTTATGTCTTAAAAAGAAATCCTCTTGCCATTCATTTTGTGACAGCAACTAAGCTACCCTTCACATTTTGATATCTACAGCTAATGTTCTTACCATCAGCCGTTGTCTACGGCTGGAGCAAGTGCCGGGAGTTCCGCGATGAACCCTTACTACTGAACACATGTATTACCAGCTAGCCAACATTTTTTCTCTTTTGCATTGCCAATGTTTGATTTTGCGCAGCTAGTCATTAACGTCACCGAGGACATATGCTAGGGCATCGAGTGTTTGGAAAAGGCTGCTGGGATACTCTGTATCAAGCCATGTTGTTTGATACTCTTCAGATGTTAAGAATTTGAGATGCATAGAAAAGGCTGCTGGGATACTCTGTATCAAGCCATGTTATTTGATACCTAAAGAATGTGTAGATTTTAGCATACTTGATTCTTGCTGATGCTAGAAATCTTTTTGCTAGAGGAACCTATCCACCAAATAACTCAGAATCTGCAACTTATATGTTGTGCTGGAAAATGATGTCTTATCTCGCTTTGCCTTGGCCATTTTACATAGTAACAATCGGATCTCATGATTCTCGAGCTTGTAAACATCATTGTGCTTGATAAAATATATTATGCTTCATATGAAAGGATGGAACAATCTAGCTCTGTACTCATTATTCTTCTGTGTGTTCTGATGCCTTCTCTTAGCTGTATATCCTTCGCCTATCTTGGAAATGACATCTACATGTACTTTGTATGTCTAGCTTGGAAATTGTTGCCTGACTTTAATGTTTTCTAGCTTTAGTAATTCCTTTTGTAATAACATAAGAATTGTACTAGTTCCTAACCACTTCATTTTTCTGTGTTTCTGTATCTTAGGGGATTTCCAGTTGTTGGAGCTGGTTAGGAGGTAGAGATGGCTGCCGGATCTATCCGATTGACAGTGCTAGTCTTCGTCCTCGACTTTGTGAGGGTTTAGGTGAGTGTCAGGTTCCTCTCTTGTCTCTTCTCAATTAGGACTGTGCCGGTGTGGTTATATTGGCATGATATTTGCGATGCTGGTCTATGTCAGCAGAGTTTGCTTGTGCTGCTTAACTTTTTGTATTGGCACTGCTTTTGTTTAGTATCATGTGCTCATCTCCGATGAAAACTACATTGTGTAGCTATGAAATTGTTTAGGATTGGCTGGCTCACTCGATGGTCTTAGTTATCTAGTTGTAGCTACTGAACATGGTAAGAAGAGAGTGATCACTGAACTATCTATTGGTTGGGTACTTATTATCACTCGGCTTGTTATATGCCAAATGCATGTTGTTATTTTGGCTTGTTATATTTGAGCAGTTCAGTGGCATGTCATGCATCAGGTTAGGCTGTTGGGTTGTTGCATCAGAGCAGGGACGTATACAAAAAAGAAGCTTTGGTCTGAGAACACTTTGAAAATTCTTAGTGCTGAGCATTACTAGCCTGGCACATCGGGTCTTGAGTGAACTGTATTGGGCTCTTGATCATTAATATGCTCCATAGATTAGTTCTGTTCACTAGCACATATGGCTCATGGCAGTATGTGCAGAAGTACTGCACTAATGTTGGCGGGACTTCTTAGTATATTATTTGAATCATGTATGCCATGCGTATCACATTGGTCTCCTGTTATCTCTAGATTTTCTTCCAAATGTTTCTGGAAGTTTGCCGCCTTTCTAGTCAAGTTTGATGTTGCCTTTATTGAAACATATGTACTCAGCAGTATGAGTGATATAGCATTTTGATCATCATTGTGTTTCTTCTTGAATAGTCTTGTGTATAATTGTTCTTCTTTCCTGCAACCGAGCTATGGAAGTTAGTATGCGCTGACAGAATACTATTGCTGCATCCAGGGTTTGGCGATCCGACGCTGCTACTTTGGCTTCGGCAGCTGACCTCTCCCCTTGCTGTTGTGTGCGGAGAGTTCGTCTCTGGCATTGGCGGCCTCTCCTTCATCTCCATGGTTTAGGTGATATTTTGTCCATTGAGCCATGGTTGTGCTTGGATCCATTGAGCGAGCTGATGAGCTATTGCTTTAGATTTTTATTGGAGGTGATATGATTTAGTCATTGGTTGTTCTTGCTAATCTTGCTTGTTTTCTGCCATAGCTACGCAATTTCGCTTAATATAGTGGAAAAGTGGATATGTGTTTGTTTTTAAGACTTAAAATCTTATTACTTGAAATTTCTGGTTTCTTGTGACCTGATGCTGGCTGTACCTTGTGTTTATGATGCTCTAGTTGTTGATCTCTTATATACTAAATGTTGACAGTATGTGCTGCTCATTTTCTAATTTATTCTGTGTTGACAGTGCTAAGGCATGGTTGTCATACTCTCCTTGATATTTTTATCAAGGCTGAATGTAGATCATTTGAAAAGAAGCTTTGGCCTGAGCACATATTTGAAAATTCTTAGTACTGAGCATTACTAGCCTGGAACATCGGGTCTTGAGTGAACTGTGATGTGCTCTTGATTATTATTATGCTCCATAGATTAGTTCTGTTCACTAGCACAACTGGTATGACAGTATGCGCAGAAGTACTGCACTAATGTTGGTGGAACTCCTTAGTATATTATTTGAATCATGTATGCCTTGCGTATCACATTAGTCTCATGTAATCTCTAGATTTCCTTCCAAATGTTTCTGGAAGTTTGCCGCCTTTCTAATCAAGTTTGTTGTTGCCTTGATTGAAACATATATACGCCGCAGAGTATGAGTGATATAGCATTTTGATTGAAAATCCGCAAGTCTTTGTTTGCTGTCATGTTATGGTGTAGCTTCCGAGTTAGAACAAACCTGTCACTTAGATGTTTTCCCTTTTTCTTTAGATGCCTCTTACTCGTTAACCATGTGGTGATCTTTTATAAGGGATAAATATCTCATTTCTTTGGTCTGGACAAGTAGATAAGTCAATGTTCTAGTCTAAATTAGCAGCAGCCTCCTTTTGCTGGTATGTTGCTTGTTGCAAGATAAGACTCATGCACTGTTCCTGGAATTTGCAATTTACGCTACATGTTGTACATTCTGTCTGCCTACTTTATTCTACGTCTTGTTGGTGAAACAGCATCCTCCGATTTTATTGTTGCTACTTTGGAGCTGACCATCAAGATTTTTGTTCATGTTGTTCAAGGATATATCCAGGAGGTGGGCTAGATGGCAGCAAGGAACCTGCAGCGCGATGCATCAGCTGGAAGAGCCAAGGGAGGAAGTAAATACATGCCTTGCTATGTGCATCAGCCTTCTTTATTTATTACTCTGGTTGTAATGCGACGCAAGCGAGGTTTCAGATTCTGAAGAATCTCATGTTGCATCATGTCGCTGTTGTATGTAACAGTCCTAGGATGGGATCGCGGAAACTTGTGGTGCCGTGCATTAGCTTTGTTCTGATGCTGATTGTTGGAAAGTTTTCCGTTTGATTAGAGTTTGTATGTCGCATGGGCCACTTATTGTCTTGAATTGAAGCGATGCCGAAGATTTAAGGCAAGGTCATGCGAAAATTTAAGTGCCCCCTGCCATTTTCTTCACGTAGCTTTTTTTTTATTTAGTTGATTATATAATTATTTGACCAAGAAGAAAAATATAGCGAAACAAGAAGTGATCAAGTAGTGGTGACCGATGGATCAATCGAGTAGGTGTTTGTGTAGCCTGGAGTAGGTGGGCCTGTCAAATAATTATATAATTATTTGGCCAAGAAGAAAAATATAGTGAAATAGGAAGAATGTTTGCTCAAAAAAAAAAAAAGGAAGAATGTAGGTGGGCCTGTTTATGATTGCTCCGACTGAGACTGGCCGGAGGCTGGAGTGAGTCCACCACGACCCGTGCACCCAGGTTTGGCAGGACCCTGGTCTCCTAGAGTGGCCGGCCATGGACGTCGACGTAGGAGATGCATGGAGCCACGGCCGCCCAAACGACCCGGCCTCTCCTGTCGTTCTTGTGCTGGAAGACGTACTGAAGGGGCCGGCCGGTGTCTCGCGTCACGCTCGCTCTCAGGCCCTCGCCGACGTACGGTGCACGCCTCACCTCCGGCCGCCGTCCATCCAAGCCGACATAGTGCGCCCTCTCCTCTCGACCTGGTTTGGTCACCGTCGCGCAAAGTGACCGCTGCGCGCGCTCTCTCTCTCTCGTCTAGCCTCGGCAGCCCAAGCGATTGACCCGGCGTTGTGGTGGTGGAAGACGCGCGTTGTGAAGAAGCTGTGCCTCACGTCGCGCGTGCGCTCAGGCCCGTCGCCGACGGGTGCTCGCCTCGCCTCTGCCGCCCATCCTAGCCGAGGCGAAGCGCGTGCCCTCTCATGTCCCCGGCCTCGCCGGCCGGTGCCAGACCGGCATGCCTCGGGTCGGTTGCTGAAGCGACCCTGAGTGGCATGCCCTCTCGTCTGGTCTGGTCTAGTCGACATACGGCGCCAAAGTGGTCGCCCGCCGAGAAGTGCTCGCCTCACCTCCGCCGCGTCCCATCATGCATCCCAGCTAGCCGACGCACGGCGTCTTCTGGTCTTGTCTTCGTAGGCGTGTCTCGGCAGCCCAATTAAGTTATCTGGAGTGGCATTGCCCTCTGGTCTGGTCTTGTCTTGCCACGCCGCCGACCGAAAAGTGCTCGCCTCACCTCCGCCGCCCCACGCATCCCAGCCGACGCATCGCACCCTCTCCTCTGCTCTGCGTCGCCGTCGCCATGGAGCCTCTCAGCCGGCCAAGCGATCTGGACACAGTGCGTCCTCTCCTCTTCGTCGCCGTCGCCAAAATCCAAAGTCACAAGTCACGCGATAGCCGACGCGCGGCTAGGGTGGCCATGGGCTTTGTATTTATAGGCAGTGGCGGGGCATGCAGCAGCTTAATTAGAGGAAGGTAGGTTTGAAATATCGAGGAGGGAGGGAGGGAGGTAGAAGAAGGAGATAACCGAGGCGTCGCGCGCGCGCGGTGGTCGAATAGAGAGAGAGAACCGATGGAGGCGCTTCGATCGTGTGCAAGCGTAGGCACACACGCGCGCGCGCCAGCTAGCTATTGGAGTACCGTCTTGATGGAGAGAGAAAAAACAAAAAAAGGGCAGAGATTAGTGGGGATCTCTCCATTCGCGCGCGCGTACGTGTGCAAGCCAGCCAGCAGCGTCATCTCCTCCGCGAACGGCCGCGGCGTCACCGGCTCCATTTCGTTTGATGGTCGTCGGCCTTCACTTCCAACTCCTGTCACAGGCTCTTTATCTTATACAGGAAAGAAAGGAGAGATTCGTTGCGGGTTAGATAAGACATGGAGAGAGAGAAACGTGACCAAGCAGATAATTAGGGAAGAGAATAAAAGGGCCCACACGAGGAGACACGCGGTTGTGCGTCAACCATTCCCATAATCACCCGGTAAGGAGCTTGTTCGAGTGGGTTTATACTCTTAATAAACAAAATCTTTTTTGCATGGTCGAAATAAGAGGGGGTGGGGACGAGTAAACAAAATTGAGTGAAAAAGGGTGAGGTTGAACACCACCGTCGGCGTCCTCCCATGATTGGTGAGTCGACGACGTCGGGAGAGCAAGGAGGGGAAGCATTGTTGCCGCACTAATGATTCCATGTAGATACCTAACCTCCCGCAGTGTACTCTACTCACAAGATCATCGATGAACCGGGGCCAACGACTCTGTCGATCAACCTAACATGTATAATGACACAAGACGAGCGATGGTATTGCATTACAACCCATATATCCTCGATCGAACTCCTTAGGAATACATCAACTAGGTTCTTAGTTGATGTTCGATATTTCAGGGGATCTCTTTCTTTACAGTCATCGCTTGCATTCGTCGCATCCTCCGTCACGTGCTCGGCATTGTCAACAAATATATTTTCTTGTACTCGAACTCTACCTCACTAACAAAAAAAATACCGACTCAACTCCCCAAGATCAACAACTATACCCTGAATCGATCTGCCCATGCCAAAGAAACAAAGAGTGACGATCTGCCATGCGAGATGAAGGCGATGATGAAACGTAGGGTGGGTGCCGTTATCCGGAAAGTCCGAAATTATTTAATTATAAAAACCCTCTCCCACTTGCTAATGTATATATAGTCAATGAGCCCCAAATTATAGAACTTTTAAAGTACAAGTGCATATTACTTCTAGAATAATGGTGCTCTCAAATGACATTGCAATGCTATAGTAGAGAATAAGATAATAGAAATGAATTTTTGGACCCTAAACTACCGTGCTTGCTCGACTTTAATTCTGACCTATGAAATTATGCATTTAAATCTCGAGCGCTATGTAAAATATACTAATCATGATCATCGCTGGAGATGATATATGTGAATCGATGTTGTGCTCTTCATCGCCTTTGACAATTTTGGATGTTTGAGCCATCGCGCACTGTTGTCATCATCGCGCTTAATTAGTTTAGGTGCCAAATGATAGTTAGTACCTATCATTTATTTGTCAGATGTTTATTTTTTCATTATTTTATGCGTGGGGATTTATTACCTTTTATTTAATGTGCTATTAGGCTTGTTATATTATGCTAGTATAAACATCGATATATCGGATGACACGATAGTCACCATGCACATCTCGCGTGGTATGAACATACCTAGAGTTATCCTTTTTTACAAGAAATGTACACCCGAGATCTTATACATGCATGTGGTTAAGTACACACTCATATTTTGTAAGTTAGGTCGACGTCATTGACAGAGATGACGAGATGTAAGTTCAGTATTAGTCCATCAACGTCGGTGGCTGCGCATGTGTACCAAAGCCATATGTCCAAAAAAATTGCTTTCATTATAGTGACAACCTTTTCACAAGGCTTTTACTTAATTAATCTTGTTTTGTACTTATATCGCAAGGCCTACTTGATGTGGAGTTGCATGTGTTTTGGCGGAGCCATGCTCGTACTTGATGGCGGAGTCATGTTGCACATCCATTGATAACGAAGAAATTGTAGCTAACTATCCATGTGTTTGTGGACTTGTAATCGTTTATTTTCGAACTTTGCGATGTTTGTAGCATATTTGGATTGATATATCTGAACTTGTGATCTTAGAGACTTGAAATGAGTTATTTGTGAATTTATGGTTATGTACTTGTGCACTGCTACATATATGTGTTTCTTGCATGAAATAAAAATAAAACAATAAGAATTTTGCTTTTTATGTCCTCAGTGTCGAGTGTCCCAGCAGCTGGCACACTACATGTACCTCACTGCCAAGTGTCCCAGGCTGAGGCACTCGGCGAAGAGTTGTGTCAACGTGGCATATGTTGCACCTTTGCCGAGTGTCCTAGGCCAAGGCACTTCACGAAGAGCTGGGCTTTGCTCAGTACCCCAGCAAAACTCAGCGAAGAGCTAGGCTTTGTCGAGTGCCCCAACAACTAGCACTCGGCAAAGCTCTGCGTCGACGTGGCCCCATTCCCCTCTTTGCCGTTTGTCTCTGAAAGTGGCACTCGGCAAAGAAGGAGCGACGTGGCATCACATAGGAGCTCTTGGCTTTGTCGGGTACCTCGGAGAAACATTCGGCAAAGAGCTCGCACCGTGAGATGGAGGGAAAACGGAGGTTACCTTTTCTTCGCCGAGTGCCGCGACAAAACACTTGACTTCGCCGACTACCCGTGAAAAGACACTCAGTAAAGATTCTTCACCGAGGAAAACTTCGTCATGTATCCTTTGCCTAGTGTCATACACGACAGCGTCTTCACCGTGTGTTTTATTTTTTCGCTGTGTATTTTTGATATTCGACAGAGGTTGCATTTCATATAGTGTAGGTTGCGCACCCATTGTCCTCGATGCTTTAGTTGGAGAGCTTTTGGGGAGTTTATGCTGAAAAGTGTACACCTTTTTGTGATCTAGTGTTTCTGGCTATATCACCATTAATGAGGCATACCTGCATTTTCATTGGTGTGGACCTTGTGTTGACCCGCGGACCCATCAATGTCTACTTTGGCCTTAGAGCATCTCTAACAGTAACCGAAAAATTCGGAACTGAAAAACCTATATTCAGTCTCCTGAAAACGTGGCTTTGCAGCTAGTGCAGAACAGAACCCGCAAAACATGAACTGAAAAAACGCAATTGAAATGTCATGGGAGAATTCATCAATGATCATATAATGGTAGTTTGATGCTCTATTTGGGCATCAAAATTTACAAAATATAAACTACAAACCTAAATTAGATACTAGCCCTAACCGCGCGAGATGATTCCGAGCAAAATGAGGCCCGAATGGCCTCTGCGCGCGGCGGCGCCGGTGGTGGTGGAGCTTGAGCGTCGAGGCGGAGGAAGGTGAAGAGCTCCTACTCGGAGTCAAGCTCAACTATCTCGAGCTTGACGCGGCGGACGCGCTCCTCCCGGCGCGTCGCCTCGTACTTCCGCACTTCGCGGACGGCGTCGATGACGAGGTATCGACTCGTCATTGCCTAGAGATTGTACACTTAGGGTTTTGTAGAAAGTAGAGGGCAAGTAGGTCTCGAAGGTTGTCATACGAACAAAGGCGTCCAACTCAACAAAATACGGTGGCTAGCTAGGGTTTGCAATGATTCGATCCTTATTTCGACCTTAGCTTACCCTTTATATAGAAGGTGAAGCCGAGGGTTTTCCATGTTGTACAAGTACGAATTATCGGGCCGCGCTGGGCCTTTCCCTATGTTGATACAAGTTTCCTATAATAATTCTACTTTCCTAATAAGAACATCTTCAACCTTTTGGGCCTCCAAATCTTCGAGTCCATGGGCCTTCTACATCAATTATGGACCAGGGGTATTCATGCGGCATGCCATTTAGGCATATCTATGTCAGTCGGCCTCCTCCCGGCGGAAGCGAGCGCGGGCCTCCGCCACCGTGATCGCTGCCACCTGCGCGATCACGGCGTCCTCCTCGTCGGAGTCGTGGACGTAGTCTCCCGCATGGCAACGACCTCCTCCTCCTCGGAGTTGTCGTACACGGGCGGGCACGGTGGGCGGCTCGAACCGCCAGAGGAGGAGCCCTCGCTGCCGTTGTTGCCATACTTGGTGAGCTTCCCTGGGGTGTGAGCCCCCAGTTTGTCCACCGGTGGTCCGACCGATTGAACTTGCACCGATCCGCCTCCGTGCGAAACACGGGGGGTCGCGGCGGCGAGTCCCCGCCGCCCAATCCCGCGCCGCCCCGTGAAGAGCTACCACGCGAAGCCATGGCGTCGCGGAGCTGGGGCGAAGCGTCGCTTCTGCGCGCTGGATTGCTCGCCGGAGAGGTGGCTGGTGGCGGCGGAGCGAGTGGCAGCGGCAGAGGGGAGTAGGGTTTGGAAACTGAACTCCCCTCCACGACCCATTTTAATACGGGGTGGCCGCCGAGTTTCTCGGGCCCCCAAACTCTGTTTACGGGCTAGGCCGCGAGTTCGGGCTCCGTTCTGGGCCAATTTCGGCCTGAACCCGTAATTTTTCGGTTCCGACTCCTTTTTCATTAACCGTTATGGTTGCTCTTATGATATGTACCTTGAAGACATCAAATAACTTTGCCACTTTTCGTCCCTCTATCCCTTGATATCTAGCCTAAGATTGAGCTTGGTTATGATCACCGTGTCCCAAGCAAAGTTGTCTTGGCATCATAGGGAGAGCCTTCAACAACATGTTGTGTTTCGACCATGGTGATGACACTTTGGTGCCGCATTGTCTCGGTCGTAAGTTGTTTTCTGCCTTTCGCGGGAAGCACTCTAGCGTGGTCACATAGTCTCGGATATCAAACGCCTTTCTATCGACACTCCTCGGTACATCTGTGGTTGGTATGTGCACATTTAACCTCCCCCTTTTTTGGGTGGCGGTATTCATACACTTGTCGCCATGAGCGAAACCCCTAGAAACTACCATATTGGCTCGAGGTTTCTCGAGGCATTGTTTTGGTTCGTGGCTTGTTGGCCCGCGTCTGACTTTGCATCGCCCTTCAGCGGGTGTAACATGGACATCACACTGATGCATGTGGCGTGGTTGCGAATCCATAGGCTCTCCGTCACCGTTAGGCCTTGGTCGCTTCCCTCGAGAGCGTCTGCACGAAAATACCCGATAATCCGTGCTATCCTCGGGCTTGGCGTGCCACGATAGATTTGTGTCGACGAACCTTTTCCAAAAAGGTCTCTTGGAATCTATCCCAATGGTGACATTGATAAAATATGCATGTGTGTAGTTGATGTGTCATTGATAAAATATGCATGTGTGTAGTTCATTGTTTAATTTCTATTATTGAGGTAGCTATGTTCGGCTAATGCATGCATGCATCCGTCCAACCATCCATTGGTATCAAACGGAACTTGGAAAGCGGTAGAGAGCCCGCCAGAGAAGTGTTGATTTTGGAGCCGGGCGGGAAATTTTGGCAAATGTGAACAGCGACAGCCTAATCGCTCAAAAAACAATCAGCTTATTACTACTACCTGTTGAATAAAATCTCTACCTTCCCTCAAAAAACAAAATCAGCTTAGGCCATGGAATTTTCCATTTTGGGCTAAGCAGGATTTTGGGCCAAAATCACGGACGTAATTTAAGCCAGCCACACCATCTCCGTGACTTACTCACCGGCGGCTCGATCTCAATCGCACCCAACGCCGGCTACCCACACCTCCGCCGCCCCAGACCACCGGCGGCTCCTCTCTTCCACCTCTAGCTTGCCCAGATCGACTAGATAGATGCCGCCTCTGTCCTCTTTCTCCGCGATCGAGCCCCAGCTCCGGCGCTCCATTCTCGCCACCGTGCGGCGTTGCTCCGGCACCCTACCTCCTGCAGAATCCCTCGCCGACGCGCCTCCAATCGAGCCTGAAACCTCGCCTCCGCGAAATCCTAGGTCGCCGTCCGGCCGGCTTCGTGGACTGCGCAGGCCAGGCAACGCGCGGCCCCGTTGTCTTCCGCGTCCCCGACCTCGCCTCGCCGCTCCGTCCCGGGGCTCCCTACACCACCGGGTCCTCGCGCCCGTCCAGCGGCGTCGCTGGCATTGGAACTTCGACCACCGCAGGCGCTTCTCGAGGTATCAGCAGTGCCCAAACCCGCAACCACCAATCCTCTTCTCCCCAATTCTGAAATAAATCGCATCTTCTTTGTGCAGGCAGCCGGAGGAGGGCTGCTGATGGTCGCCGCCGTCCGCGGGATGCACTGGTAGCACGACGCAGGTGAGACCAATTCTCCGATCTCCTGCAAGGGCAAGTAGCTGTAGCCTTTTTACAACTCACAAGAGCTTTGCCATTGATTTTTTTTTTTGCGGGTAAGCTTTGCCATTGATTATGCATGTTTATTAGGCATGATCAGATTGTGTAGAATGAATCTATCCATTCTTATTTATTTTGATGCATAATGTAATCTCTTGCTTTTATAGCTCGCTGACCATTTCATTTTTTTGTGATGCCAACATGCACCTGACCCGCTCCTTCGGGACCGGCAGGGGAGCTGTTGCTCTAACTCGCACCACTCCAGGGACATCTGCAGGGCCGGCGACGGCAGCTCCAGCCTCTGAGCTGGGGGCGGCCAGGTGTGCCTTGCCCGCACTGACAAGACGACGACGCACAGGTATTAAACAACTCATGCCCAAGGTCGAATAGTAGCTCCTTCTTGTGTTCTTGTTTGGGAGCTGTCGTTTAGAAGGAATTGAACTCATTGATGCTCTACTTGAGGTAATATAAGTTGTGGTGGCAAATTTGCTGCTTTCTGTATATTATCACGCAAATTTGCTGCTCCCTGTTGGCACTCTTCAATAGCATGTACACTGTATGGAAAATGCGCACACAAAATTAAATGAGCCAAACAGCAGGGTGATAGTGAAGTTGAGTTGCCCCTACTAATATCATAATGGGATGTGGAACCACCAAATGATGGCCTAGTAATTGTTGAACGTGTTGGCCCAGTAATTTTTGGTAGCACTAGTTGGCAATGATCTGTAATCGATCAAATTAAGTGGGTTTGTGATCACAGTGATGGCTTGACAATTGAATGTGGTTGATGGATTCATGTGACGATGATTCTTGCACCATTGCGTCTCGTCCAGATGTTATAATAATCAAGCTAGGCATGTGTTGTTCCAGGATTTGATTGCATGAACTTTTGATGCCACACATCTACTTTGGGTTGTCATCCATTGTTGAGTTGTGTTGAGTTCCTCTCTAGTTTATTTAAGATGTTTGATGGAGTGTCTGTTTGGAGATCTACCCTTTCTAGAAAGGGTAGAGGACGACCAAAGTTGACGTGGGTGGAGGCGATAAAAAGAGACCTGAGGGATTGGAATGTACCTGAAGTCTTGGCTCTTGATAGGACTGCATGGAGATCAGCGATCCATGTGGCGGAACCTTAGTCACTCGCTTCTTTTCTCTTTCATTTTTCCCTTCCTTCTTCTTCTTTCTTCTTTTCTCTTTTTCTTTATGTCTCCTTGTTTTGGTTCTCTTTTCTGTTGGGTTTC
The DNA here is from genome assembly GCA_030979885.1 of Lolium multiflorum. NCBI lineage: Eukaryota > Viridiplantae > Streptophyta > Magnoliopsida > Poales > Poaceae > Lolium > Lolium multiflorum. Next base: position 99,226,679 of record CM061749.1, read on the forward strand.
ATATCTAGCCTACCCCAACTTGCTTGGGAAAAAGGCTTTGAATGTTGGTTGGATGGAGTGTCTGTTTGGTTAGACTCGTGAGTTGCTTATTGCAGAATGAGAAGGCAGCAACCTTAGCATGCATATTCACTCATGCACATACAAAAACTTGCTGTCATTTTTGTATGCCTTGTTTTCTGGTTTCCCTTTGGAGCCGACCATCCATGTAGTATCATGGTTGTTATCGACTTGCCTAATTATTGGTCTCATCTAGTATGATTAGTCAATTTTATTTTATTTAGATTCTTGTTACCTACTGAAGCAAATAGTTCATAATCACATATATGTTTATTTTGGGAAATCATGCATGCTCTGTTTCTGTTTTGTAGTCATTTCACTTTGTCCATTGTCCTTGTTGTGGCAGGTGATGGGCCATGGGAGGACGATTTGATGTCCATCCACGACAGCAGATGCCGATTCGATAATTTCCAGGTCTGTAGCCGCACCAATACATGTAAATATATTTATTTCTGCAAGAGGATATATGCTCATGCCATGTGCAAACTAACCCTGTCTGCTCCTTGACTGTAGTTTGTGGATTTTACCAAGATAAAGTCGACAGAAATGTGCCAAGCCGAGAAGGAGCGATTCATGCTCGAAGCAGTGATAATCAACCAGCGGAACAGATACTAGCTAGCAATATTGAGAGATATACTGAAGGTTATGTTCGTTCTGGAGTTTGGTTCCTTTATATTTCTTTGTCTTTTTTTTGGCTTTATGTTTCAGTAGAATAATGATTAGTTAGTGATTTCTGGTTCAGTCCTGACATTGTTGGTTCCGATAATCTAAGCTGCAATGGGAATAGTTGAAGACTTATTGTGGGCAGGTGATAATCGCTGACGGGCAGGTGATTAACAGCCATCTTATTACCTAGTGAAGCAAGTAGTTCATAATCATACACTCTGGAATGCGATTACATGTGTTGTGCTTCTTTGCAATTGTTTCCCTCTCTCCATTGTCCTTGTCCGAGTCGGCGACGGGCCATGGGACAAAGATCTGATGCACATACATAGTGCTGGGCATTACGAGTTCAGAACCGGGCCAATACATAGTGTGTGTGCTATGTATCTGTGCTAAGTTCAGAGAACATGTATGCCTGGGTTCAAGATGATTCATTCATGTTTTTGTCTTGAGCTCGATCAGCGTCTGGGTTTGTTTTCATTTTACTGGTGTCTCGTGAATATTTATCTTTTTGTCTCGTGAATGAGCATGTTTGATGCGGGTAAAGAAAGAGCTTTTTTTCTGCTGTTGATTTGATTATATTTTGCACTCTTTGTGTTTTTACCAGTGCTTGAACAATTCAATTATTTGCTAGCTGGGAGGTACAGAATTTTGATTCCGATAAATAGCTGATCTATATATTGACTATTGGTTTTCTTTCGTACATTTGAACACGTGATTTCTGGCACTAAGCATGCGCATTTTGTTTGTAGGATGGAGCGGAATTGGAGGTGGCCAGGAGGTAGCAGCAACCTTCGTGTATGTCTCGGTGAGCATCCCATTTGTCCCATCTACTTGGTGGTGATTTGAACATGCTGTTGCAGGTGTTTGTTGGTCTTGTTGTGAGCGAACATTTAGCATGCTAGTTGAGTTGGATTGCGTCTTTGAATGCATCTAGAGGTGCACTTTAACTGTTTTTGTTTAAATGAATTGTGGCCTGGAATTTCGGAAAAAGGGCCTGTAGTGTCAATGTCAATTTTTTAGAAGAGTTATTGGTGATTGAACTTGAATTGGTTAACTAGTCATTGCAAATATTCTGTATGTGAAGCTGCATCTTATTTTAGCGGTGCATGTTATAGAAATTGTTGTTTGGCATTTGACACTCGGCATATGTGGCTATTTTGGTATCCTTGGAGTCATATGTTCCTTTGTATATGCTGTCATTTCTTGATGTCACGACAGCTGTGTCGGGTGTCTTGGTTCCGATGACTCGCCTCACCCGCTGTTTCTGTTTTGTGTTGGTTCCGATGACTGTAGTGTTGTGATGGTAAATAAATATTCCTTGGAAGAGTATTGGTAGGAGTGGAAGCCGGCATCGTGCTGTTGTATCTAAGTGTCAACTTAATGTTGAAAATGCTCGGTGGATAACCTTTGAATATATATACAAAACGTTGATGTTTCTGGATAGAGAAGCGCGATGTCTGCTGCTACCAAAGTATAACAGGTTTTGGTAGAGTTAAACAGCCTAGCTAAAAATTCTTATAATTTGGAACGAATGTAGAATAGACATATATACATGTGGCCGTGTTGACCGTGTGTGTTAACTAGTCTGAATTTTGTGTTATCTGCAGGGTGCACTTTGTCCTGGTGCAAGGCAGCAGCAGGGCGACGCTGTTTGCTGACTGGATATGCGGCATCGCGGCTGCCCTCTGCCATCTGGCAAGCAATCTTGTCTTTTTTGCCATGTTCTGGGGAAGCCCTGTCTTTTACTCGATCGAATCGATCGCCCCTGTTTTCCGTTTCAGATATAGATCCTTGTAGTTGTATATACATGCTCCAGAATGGAAATCTTTGATAAATTAGAATTTGTCCTTTCCTTGTGGGGAAGAACAACCAAGTTCTTTTTCGTTCTTTTTATGCTTTCTCAAACTGAATGTCAGATTGATGACATGTATGCAGCACTGTATTTCATCTTGTGGTCTTGAATAAATTAGCCTTGTAGTAGTATGCCCTCGTTTTTTTTTTATTGTTTGCCGCTTGTTATGCGTAGACATTGCTGAATTCTTGTACTGTATATTTTTCAGGTTCAAATTATATTGGAGGAGGAGCTGAAGGGTATGAAGCAGGGCTCTGGGAGGCAAGTTGAGGGAGAGGAGGAGGTGCGGTGTTGAGCGTCATCGGCTACATCCAGAAGCGCATTGTGTAGGCGATCCGGTGGCAGCGGATTGACTGCAAAGTCTCTGTGAAGAGTAGCGCCCCTCCTGGCAGTCACTCTTCTCTGAGGCCGTCCCTTACCTACGAGGTTACAACAGCACCACTCTGTTTCGTTCAAGTGTGTCTGCATGAAGGGTGAAAATCAATCTTGTGTTCCATGTCATGTTCTGAGTTGCCCTGTCTTGTTCAGGATGGAATGGACGGGCCCTGGTTCCCGGTCCAGATGTGGATCCTTGTATGGCCGTTTTTGCGGTTCCAGTGCCACTGTTTTTAGTCTTCTGTAGCTGTTTGGCGGGTTTTTACAATGGAGTAACAGGCTTGTAGTGATTGTTTGAGTACATATTGCCATTTTGCAGTTCCAGCGGCACATATTTCTTCTTGTTTTGTTTATTCTATACTTGTATTCCTAGGGCTTTCTTCCAGAGCCGCCGGCGGTCGACTCTACATTGCTGCACCACTTGCCTTATCCGTGTCGCACTTGCATCAACTCTCCACGACACCGTTAAGTAGTCCGGGCTGTAACATAATTTGTGTAATGTAATGCTTGAGGCAAGCAGTTTGTAACAGTGTTAAGTGGTTCCTTTACACGTTTAGGCAATCATTATTCTTAACACTGCTTTAGGTACGCACTAGGATAGGAGTTGTGCGGTTTTATTTGGTGATTATTAGTTTCGAAGAGTTTTTGTATGTAGTCCATGTGTTTTAGAAATAAGTGTCGCCGATTTATCAGATTTGCATGTATCTAGACGTGTGTAGATATATGTCAATTTAGACAAATGGTTCAACTCTTTAGTTTTGAAGAGATGACTTATAAGCAAACCGTTCTTTTCCCTCGTCGGCTCGTCGCTCGTGAGAGGTGGCGGTGGGATCCAACCTTCCCAATCTCCGTCCAGGGCGTTGGGCCTGGTTTCCTCTCCCTCCGCTTGCCGCTCTGGCGGCGGCATGAGGGAGGGGGAACCTTGTTCCTTCGTTCTGGCCTAGTAGTTATGGTTAGTTTTTGTCTGCTATGGTGCGTCGTTGGGGTGGTGAGAGCGGCGTCCGGGCAAATAAATCTGCCACAACTCCACTCCCACACCGGCGGCGACCTTCACGGCGGCCTCTCGGAGTTGTTGGCAACGTGTGCTTGTCGATCTTTCAGGTCGGCAGCTTGGTCTTCTCGTCGTTCTTCATATCTGGCGAGATCTGTTTCTCGACGTGTCACTGACGTTTGTCGTTGTCCATGACGGCGCTGGGGCCGGGGCGCGGTGAGGACGTCCCCCGGTCGACGTGCCACATTGACATGTGCCTCGCTATTTGCAGCAGACCTGCTCATCGACTCACAAAGCCTCGTTGGCGATAGTTTGAAAATGTTTTGAAAATTTATGTGATGTCCGAAAATAGGGGTTGGTCACGTGAAAAATCTATTAGTAGCATTTTACGCCCACGTACGAACAAGTTTGGTTGCAAGCGATGTAGAGAATAAAGAGGAGCTTTATTTATTAATCGATGGAGCTTTATTAACGAACCTGGCCGCGCTGTTTCGCGGAGATGAATTTCTTCTCGTTGTAATCGAAACGTACGCGGCGATCGAGGCGTCGGATTTACTGTAATTATTGTGTGGCATGCGCTCGCGAGAGAGAAATTAAGAAAAGCCCGTGGGCATTGCTTCGATTGCAGCTGGCTCGATCGATCGACTCGAGGCAGCTACGAATCCACCTCCACCACGACACACACACACACGCAACCATACGCCAGGCTGTGCCGCTAAACACGGATCCGCAGCGACCCCTTCGGGAAGACGCCTTCCACCTCGCAAGCGCCTCTTCGGGGACCACAACCTCATCTACATGCGCGCGCCATAGCAAGTTTCTGAAAGCAAGCCACTCGCGCACGCAACTGACTGGAGGAGTTTGTTTCTGGAGGAGGCCCACGCGCACGCAGACTTGGTCCATCGCGACCGGTACCCACGCAGACTTAGTTTCGGCGCACGCACGCGCAGGGAATGACAGGCTGCCACCTACGAATCGACGCACGCAACCGGCGACTCGTTCCAGCTCGCGGAGTGCTCCAATCGACTTCCTCTTCGCCGCTACTCAAACAGGCAAATTATGATAAGAGTGAAGGCAGTTAGGGCATAATTTTATTTGAATAAATTTGAGATTTAGCTAAACACAGACGACCATATACTACTATGTGGATTCCATACAAACAGATTCTGCAAGTCACTAAAGCAGAGGTTTACCAGATCACCATTGAAAACGGCTCAAAGCAACTCATCTAATATATACTATCAAATCAACTGAAAGAAACAAAACATCAGACAATGACACAACGCAGACAAATCTGGGGCAGAACCAATAAGTGACATATGTTCTGAACTAAGACTAAGCAATTCATGCTTTGTTTTGTTAAAAATATAAATAACACATAGTGAAGGTGTGAATGATAGATAAGAGAGATAGGCTCGATACTAGAGATTTATTGCAACGTCGGCATTGGAAGGTGACGGATGATACACACTGTGTTCTATGTCCTTTACGGCATCTGTTCGTTGAGTGTAACTTCAGTTGCAGAATTTGGAACTACCTGCAAATCAATTGGAATGGAAATAGGGATTCTGACTTGCAGACAGTGATATCTGGTGCTACGGAAAGCTTTGCTCATCCTTTCTTTATGGAGGTTCTGATTACTGCATGCTGGGGAATATATGGCTGATTAGAAATGCTAAAGTTTTCAGACATGAAAGGCCTACATTTCGGAGGTGGAAGGCCTGCTTCATTCATGACATGACTTTGCTGCAACATAGAATTAAGAAGAAGCATCGAAATAGTTTGCTGATTTGGGTTGCTATTGTTTTGTAATTTTCTGCTAATAGGTAGGTAGGTAGGTGGCTCCTGGTCCCTTTCTTTGTACAGTCTCTCTTTTTTCCTGTTGTTTTGTACAGTCTCTTTTTGGTTTTTTTTATATAATAAAATTTGATGTGGGCCTTTTTGCCCTACAGTCCATAGTCAGAAAAAAGGATAGATATGAGAGAGAATCGCGGCAGATCATACTATAAACAGAAGCAGGAAAAACATATCTATTCCTCCAAGAGAACTAGTTCATGGAACCAAGTAAAGGAAATAGATAGGAACGATCGATTACCTGTTAGATCTCATCCGCTGGAGGAACTCCGAACAGCCACTGTTGCTGCCTTTCCATGCTGTTGTAGGACATGGCCATCACCACCAACCACATAAACACAAGACACTGCTGCGCAACCACATAAACATACTTACTTTCCAGATAAAATGTGGCTACGAAACATGTCAAAGTCACACACGCTACCCGCACGCGGTCAGTCACGAAGGGTCTGTACTTATAGAGTCTAGGTTGGAGGGAAGAGAGGAAGTCTTTCTGAAATTTGATGCAGCAAAGAGATGATCTGATGTAATGGACGGCTGAGACGCATGAGGCACGCGGATTGCTGACTTGTCATCTCGCCGGGTCTCGATGTCGTGGTTGTTATTGCTTCATGCGATCCGATGGGTCATCCATCGTAATATCTGTTTGCACTAATTTCGGGTTTCCTGTCTGCACTAATTTCGGGTTTCCCTGCCCCCTACTAAATAGCTAGCATGATGGGTCATTCATCATAATAGCCGCATGCACTAATTTTGGGTCTCTCCCTCCGAATAAATAGCTAGCTTCCTGGAATGAATCAATCAATCCGAAATCAAGGGAACCTGGGTCAAACTTTGTTTTCGTTTCCTACTAATGCGGGGGCATTCGTTTCCTAATTTATGTACTATTTTTTTTCTTAAGCGAAAATCTTGTCTTGCTCCCTAGTGAATTATACTTGGCAAAGAAACGATCAATCAATGTATTTTTGCTAGAGAGAGAGAGAGGATGGTTGGTTCGACCAGTAACGCTGACAATAAAAAGAATAACCATTGGCATGTACTTCAAACAAGTTAGAGACAAACACTTTTGAATCAACGGTACATTTTGCTTCAAACCATCGAAATATATATATCGTTTCCATCAGGCAGATTGAAGCAAATATGTCGTATTACATATGTTGTGCATGTAACCTGGATTGAGCTTATACATGATAAGTTTTCAACTAAGTAGAAGCATCAGTACGTATTGGATCGCCACATACCAGCTACATGCTGGACAGAAAACATAACGCACCATGCACACCTAGCCAGAGCCACACAAAAAACAGCTATGCATTCTCACATGGAAAAACGTCACATCTTGATGCGGTCAACTAGATAACACAGCACACTACTCAAGAAAACATGACAGACCACTAAAGCTCTCCTCCTTCTCTTCCACCTTTGGCTCATCTTCCTCCTCCCATCGCTCAGGTGCACCTTCTTCTGCCGCTACTTGACAGCACGGAGGAATGGCTGAGCGTGGAGGAGGACGCGGAGGAAGAAGGGTCAGAGGAGACGGGCCGGCGGTGGCCCGTGCGAAGGCGGAGGCAGACGCGAAGGCCAAGGCCAAGGCGCAGCCGGCGAGCACCGGCGATGACGAGCAGGACACTAGTTCCTCCGACGCGACGGCTGACACCGCATCTTCGGAAGAGGTGATGAGCAGGAAGCGCCACCGAGGCGGGGCCATCATCGAAGAAGCAGGAGGATGTTGAATTGAATCAATGGAGACCAGCTACAGCAATGATCAGGTCTGTGGTTTTATCTGGCCCGGTGTAGTGCCTCCGGCCACCGATATACAAGAGCCATCCGCCGCAAACATCTTCAGCCCTAATACGCTAATCAAGAAGGTCAACGAGCAGTTTGAAGCGTCAGGGGCCGTTGCTCCGAAGAAGCCCCGTAAAAGACCTAGTAAGAACAACAAGGAGAAGTCTGCGAGCCAGCCACCTCCGACGATCCGTCATCGGGACTCCATTGTACCTCCCAGCAAGGATGGCTTGACCAGAATGCATGAAGCTGGCAAACCAATAATGGGTCCGGAGCTGCGCCACCTCGCTTCCGGAGCTATGCTGCGTCTGCAGGACAGTATCCTTCACCTAGAGAGTGTCCTTCTTAAGGACAAAGATCCAAATTACCTGGTCTTCACGGTCAGGGTGCCAAGAGATGTGGGCTTCGTCACCGATGCCCCCGCGGATATATTCTTTATAGCGTACGAGGACGTCTTCAAGCTATTCCACTCAAGAAGGCTGGACTATAACTTGGTCCGCCTATTCGCGCTCAATCTGGCGATGAAGATCAAGAGAGAGTACCCCGGACGTCGCGATAGCGGATCCCTACTACATGCGTGAAAGCCAGTTGGCCTTATCAGCGGTGCGGGTCCGGGCTTCGTTGTACCTACAAAAGTGCTTCTTGGACAACAAGAGGAAGGACAACATCCTTTTGGCTTACTTTCCCGAGTAAGTACACATCCGCTAGCCGTGAGTAGTTCATCCTTGGACTACGGGTCCATAGCAGTAGCTAGATGGTTGTCTTCTCCTTTTGTGCCATCATGTTTAGATCTTGTGAGCTGCCTATCATGATCAAGATCATCTATTTGTAATGCTACATGTTGTGTTTGTTGGGATCCGATGAATATGGAATACTATGTCAAGTTGATTATTGATCTATCATATATGTGTTATTTATGATCTTGCATGCTCTCCGTTGCTAGTAGAGGCTCTGGCCAAGTTGATACTTGTAACTCCAAGAGGGAGTATTTATGCTAGATAGTGGGTTTATGTCTCCATTGAATCTGGGGGAGTGACAGCAACCCCTAAGGTTGTGGATGTGCTGTTGCCACTAGGGATAAAACTGATGGGGTTCGTTGCATAGAAAACAAAAATTTTCCTACCGCAAGACGAATAAAACCAACAGATCTAATCTATGGAACACCCAAGATCTAATCTACAAGATCGAAGCAACGAGATGGAGATGAGACTAACCTCGAAGATTCCAATGCCTACGAGATTAATCTCGTTGTTGGTGTAGATGATCGTCCCCGGTGCTGCAATCCGGCAGCACTTCCGTACTCGGTCGCGCGTACGGTGTCGATGAAGCTCCTTCCTCTCTCGTTCCAGCGGGCAGCGGAGGTGTGGTAGATCTCCTCCAACTATTGCTACTCAAACATGCAACTGATGATAAGAGTGAAGGCAGTTAGGGCATAATTTTATTTGAATAAATTTGAGATTTAGCTAAACACAGACGACCATATACTACTGTGTGAATTCCATACAAACAGATTCTGCAAGTCACTAAAGCAGAGGTTTACCAGATCACCATTGAAAACGGCTCAAAGCAACTCATCTAATATATGCTATCAAATCAACTGAAAGAAACAAAACATCAGACAATGACACAACGCAGACAAATCTGCGGCAGAACCAATAAGTGACATATGTTTAGAACTAAGACTAAGCAGTTCATGCTTTGTTTTGTTAAAAATATAAATAACACATAGTGAAGGTGTGAATGATAGATAAGAGAGATAGACTCGATACTAGATATTTATTGCAACGTCGGCATTGGAAGGTGACGGATGATACACACTGTGTTCTATGTCATTTACGGTGTTATGGGGATAGAATGCATCTGTTCGTTGAGTGTAACTTCAGTTGCAGAATTTGGAACTACCTGCTGCAAATCAATTGGAATGGAAATAGGGATCCTGACTTGCAGACAGTGATATCTGGTGGTACGGAAAGCTTTGCTCATCCTTTCTTTATGGAGGTTCTGATTACAGCCTGCTGGGGAATATATGGCTGATTAGAAATGCTAAAGTTTTCAGACATGAAAGGCCTACATTTCGGAGGTGGAAGGCCTGCTTCATTCATGACATGACTTTGCTGCAACATAGAATTAAGAAGAAGCATCGAAATAGTTTGCTGATTTGGGTTGCTACTGTTTTGTAATTTTCTGCTAATAGGTAGGTAGGTAGGTGGCTCCTGGTCCCTTTCTTTGTACAGTCTCTCTTTTTTCCTGTTGTTTTGTACAGTCTCTTTTTGGTTTTTTTTATATAATAAAATTTGATGTGGGCCTTTTTGCCCTACAGTCCATAGTCAGAAAAAAGGATAGATATGAGAGAGAATCGCGGCAGATCATACTATAAACAGAAGCAGGAAAAACATATAGATAAGAAAATACAAGAGAGAAATACAGTGGGTTTTTTTTTCGAGGTAGACGGGGGAAAAACCCCACCGCTTGTTATTTCATTTCTCGAAAACAGCCAAGAAGCCAGTCAAACATACAGATAGGGAAAACAGGGTGGGGGGAGAAGAGAATAATCATATCACAGCCCTAGCGAGTACAATGGCGCGAAGCGAATCAAGCGGAGCACGGTCTGCCACCGCCAAACAGCGATGTCATCCCCCGCTCTCCGTAACGTCGAGCCGGTGGAGTGGCGCACTCCGTTGAAGACGAGATCATTCCTCGACTTCCAGATGGACCACAAGATCGCCACCGGCAACCTTCCTGACACCTCCATGAGATGCCGCTGTCGGCCACCATTCTGTTCGCAGCGAGCTTGACATGCCTGATGGTGCGCCACCTCATTGGCTTATAAGCATTTATTTCTTTCAAAAAAATTCCTCATGCAACCATTCTTCTGGTTGGCTGTTCTTTTTGTTACTGGACAACTGTGAACTGACATAAAATGATTTTGCAGAGATATGGTCTGTTGCCTGCTGCTCGTCCGCCATGCTCGCGCTCCTTGCTGTGGCTGCCCGAGCAGGCCAAGGGCAGGGAGGAACTGAGCTGCAGTCATATTCCTGGTGGTTAGTCGGGACGAGCGACGCGGACGATGGCCGTGTTATGGGGGAGGAGTGGGGCCGTCAGAAGCTCGCTGTGGCGCAAGGCTGGCGGCATGGAGGCGCGGAGGAGAGCTGGTCGGTGGCTGCCTTTGCGAGGTGCTGCTGCCGGGCTCCATGGGGAGCCACCGCCGGCAATCTCCTGTTGCCGGCCACCATTCCGTGTCGTAGCAGGACGCCACCCCAACAAGCTAGCTTCTCCCAGTGAGCTCTCTCTCCTCCTCCATGAAGCCTTGCTACAATTTCTTTCTCTCGTGTTGAATTGAGCATGTCGGTAGTAAATAAAAGCTTGCATGTATAAAACCCCACAAGGTTCATTTCAGGTGTGATCGACAGATCGATCTCATCAGTAGCGCTGTGTGTGTTTTTGGGTGTCTTGGTTAGAGGATTGAACAAGCCTTGGGTAATCCTCAACTTCTCAAGGATGTTCCCTGGTTTCTGTGGCATTGTTATTGTGAATTAAATCCATTTGCAGCAGCGACTTGCCTTGGATAATTTAGCAGAGCGGCATGGTTTCGTGATACGTAAGTGTTACTTATTGTTTGCATGGCATTGGTAATTTTGACATCTGACCATTGGCCTGAGAGCAAAGGTGAATTTTCTTTGTTGGTGCCTGTTGTGTATGGTTGATACTTTGCCATCATCTGAAAAGTTTTTTTATATAATAAAATTTGATGTGGGCCTTTTTGCCCTACAGTCCATAGTCAGAAAAAAGGATAGATATGAGCGAGAATCGCGGCAGATAATGCTATAAACAGGAGCAGGAAAAACATATAGATAAGAAAATACAAGAGAGAAATACAAGATGATGTCCGAAAATTCTTTCACTAAAAGTAGGAGGGAACCAGGAAAAACATAGATAAGAAAATATGAGGCAAGTAAAATTCTTCTTCTGGAGATAAGAAATATGGCACTAAAAGTAGGAGGGAACCAGGAAAAACACGCATCCATCTCTACTCTACACATTCATACGTACGTATCCAGGATCAGAACCATACCAACCAACTGACCATGGAACCAATACCAATAAAAAAATGAACAGAATACCCGTGAGAAGAAATATAGGCATGCATGCACGCGTGCGTGCGTGGTTACCTGACTTCCTGCTTCTCGTCCATCGGCGCGCGACAAGATCTATGTACCCGGCGCGTGCGGACGTCCGGCGTCGATCGATGCAAGACGCTGGTGCTGGCGAGGCCTGATCCCTTCCGAGAAGAGGAACAAATACGTACGGTGCGCATCCACACTTAGGCCCAGCCTATTGTTAACTGATTCCGTAAGAATTTAGCACCGAACAAAACGAGACATAATCAAGATTCAAGCACCAGGTCGTATATCGGAGGAGGAAATACCTATCTCACACAAGACCCTGTTTCCTTGGCGACCCATGCATCTTCCTCCATAGGGAGGTCACTTTGGCGTAGCAGCTGCACTCCGTTGCTCTCCTCTTCTCTCCTCTCCTCTCCTCTCCTCTCCTCTCCTCTCCTCTCCTCTCCGAGCAAGAGTCAAAGTCTAAGTCGTCACACACGACGCACGCGTTGGCTACATCCCTCTCTATATTTATAGACGGGAGGAGGTCAAGGTAGAAATTTTCGTACAAAAAATTCTGCGCCACTTTTTTTATTTCCCGCCCTTCTTTTGTTTTTCCCATCCATATGCAGCTGGAGAGAGATCAATCATGTGAGGGAGGGATGGACGGCTCACATGTCGCAGAGCACGCGGATCGGATCGCTGCTGTGGCCTGCCAAATAAAACACCTCCTGTGTTAAATCAGGCATGATTGATGATTGCCTTTTGTGATACCATCCTTATAATTGCTTCCACGGATTACTCTCTTTTTCACAGAAGGCGTCTTTCAAAGGCAATGGATCCCATCTCCCGTTACTGGCGTGACTTGTCAAATGAAACACCTCCATAAATCAGGCATGATTACCGATTTCCTTCTCCCATCATATGGGTATGCCATCTTAATAATAGCTTCCATGAAATCAGTCCCGAAATCAAGACACGAAATTAAGGTGATCATGCTTCATGCATGGTTTGGTGCTAATTGACCCCAGACTCTCGCTAGTAGCACACTGATTGTTGTCCGCCCCTAAATGCTGATTCCACAAATTTCTCCATCTCAAAGGAAATACTACCAAAATAATCTAGTCTGTCCCATGCTTGTTTCCAATAGTAACTAAAAATGATGAGGCTATGTTTGTCGCCATGAATGATTTTTCTGCTTCCTTTTCTTCCATGATGGAAACAATATTTTGTTTGTTCGAAGGAAAACACACAAAGAACAATTCTCTACTATTTCCACCATACAAACTGCAGTGCATTTCCGCTAAGAGATTGTTTCCATCAGCGATAGGTTTTGATGTTTCAAGAAAATTAAAGGAAACTGCTGGGCGTCCCCCGGGGGATCTGACTCCCCAGCCCCCGGGTCCCCAGCCGTCGGATCAACCATTTTAACGGTTAGATTTACATGTAAAAAAACATCTCCGGCAGCAAAAAACCACCCCCGGCAGCAAATGACTGAAGCAAAAAACGGTTCGTTCAGAAAAGAAAATAAAAAGCTGGGCTCGCCGGAGACCTCGCCGGAGACCACGTAGCAAACATATTACGCAGATGTAGCAAAACCGCAAATAAATTGTAGCAAGTTTTTTTTATTCACATGTTGCAAATCCTCTAAAACATCAACGGAGACCTCGCCTGCAGCTGGCAACAGCGTCGTCCGAGCTTGCAGCAACTCCGTCCGTCTAGGACAGCAACGTCAGAAGCCTCTAGTGGCAACACCCTATGCCTAGGGTAGCAAAAGTAGGCCTCCGCCCATAGCAAAAATCTACCCTCCGCTGGTAGCAATGCCGGACACTTTAAATAGCAAAATCGGCCTCTGCAGGTAGCAACGCTGCAGGCCTAAGACAGCAAAACTCCTAACAAAAACAGAGGAGCGCGAGATGGAGGCGGCTTCGGGCAGGCCATGGCAAGGATGGGTGGAGAAACTCGTGGCGAGGTCGCCGCACTTGAGGACGAAATGAGGTCTACGCTCGCCGCCGGCTCATCCCGTCCCGTTGGTGCCGCCGGCCCAGCCCGTCGCCGTTGCGCCGCCAACACCTACGAGGCGGAGACCCTCACGCTCGCTGCCGGCATGCTGCAGGTCGACCGCCTCACTGGGATCAAGCCACTGGGATCCAGCAGCGCGCGGCTTAAGAGGAGGCTCCGACGAGCGGCTGAGGCGGCGCCGGCGAGCGGCTGGAAGGCGGCGACGCGTGGCACGGGAGGCGGCGCCGGCGAGTAGCTGGGAGGCGGCGGCGCGTGGAACGGGAGGTGGCGGCGCGTGGACGGGAGGCGGCGCCGGCGAGAAGCTGGGAGGCGGCAGCGCGTGGAACGGGAGGCGGCGCCGGCGAGCAGCTGGGAGGCGGTGGCGCGTGGAACGGGAGGCGGCGCCGGCGAGCGGCCGGAAGGCGGCGGCGCGTGGCTCAGGAGGCGGCCGGCGAGCGGCTGAGAGGCAGCAGCGCATGGAGGTTGGGCACAGGAGGAGAAGGTAACGACAGGGCACAACGATTGAGTGGAGGAGAAAGAAGATAAGGTTGCTATCGGGTGGCCCCACCTATTCTGCCTCCAACACGTGGGACGCGTGTCGCGCGGACGAGCAGGAGGATGCTAGACGAGGATCCCCGGGGGTTTCCAAGCATTTTCCAAAATTAAATCCATGGTTAAAATTTTGATTCTTTTGACGGTTAAGATGCAAAGAGTCATGTATCTCTAACATAGCAGGTGGCCGGGTAAACAATTAAGGTAAGAAATTGGCGTGGATCACGCCTGCCGATTGATTTCACTACTATTTGACGCCAGGCTATGCCTACTACTACTATACATTGTTCTCAATATCTTTAGGGAACTACTAGCCTAACTACTTCAAGGAAACACTCCATATCTATAGGAACTTTTTACCAGGCCATAAAGGTTTCAAGAAAATTAAATCCATGGTGAAAATTTTGATTCTTTTGACGGTCAAGATGCAAAAGGTCGGGTAAACAATTAATGTAAGAAATTGGCGTGCATCACGCCTACTGATTGATTTCCCTACTGTTTTGAGGCCACGCTATGCCTACAACTACTAGCCCAACTATTTCAAGGAATCACTCCATATCTTACTAGCAAAATGATCACCCGCCCCATGTTTGATTGCTTCTGTTTTGCCATCAATGATTTTCCTACTTGGGTTTTTCCATGATGAAAATAGTATTTGGATTGCTCAAATCAAAATACATAAGGAAAAGTTCTCTCCTTATTTCACCTTGGAAACTGCACCGCAGTTCAGCTAAGAAATTGTTTTGACCACATGCACAAAACATTATCATTAGGGACTCCGTTTTCTTTTAGGGATGGAATGAGTTTACACATACGTGCATACATGTTATATATACCATTGGGGATATAAGTACATAGGCTTGATATAAATCGCCAAGTGCAATAACAAGCCAGCATACATAGGCTTGCAAACTCAAAATCTGGATCTAAATACATAAGCCAACATACACCTTATATGTACCACAAGTACTACATGTTATTTGGATACAAATGAATACATTCACACGTGTTGGCAATGTATCACCTAGCATGTTTTCCAACAAGCCTGCTAGTGTGACTTAAATCTTCTTTGCGAGGCCCTTGATGAGGTTCTTGAGCCCCACCTTGATGGTGCTCTGCTCGGAACATCCTTCATCACCCGGTCCAACTCCTTCTCCACCAGCGAAACCTACACTGTTTGAAATAACAACATGAGGGATGCTCCATATAATTTGGTCATCCCTGCCATATACAAGCACGCTTCGTATGGCAAAGAGATAAACTACAACTTCATGATAATCTATTCTAGCCCAAGGTTCTCGCTGAGAAATATACAAATTGTAGCCTAAGTGGTTGTTGACCAAAATATAGACATGGGCTATATGTTCAGTACTGGTAATTGTTATCAAGTGCAAAAAAGAAACCATGTACAAACTAACATAGATGTCTTAGCATCAATATCATATATTGGCACACTACACATCAATCCCGGCCACAACTCAGACGAGCAACAAGCAAAATTGCATTCACTTCCATGGTTTGGAATGCACCAAAGAAGTGTAGAAAAAAGACCCACCTTTTAAGATAGAGACCACCATAAATCTCAATGTGGAGCAGATACAACCCAAAATTCACTAGTGGCAAAGAGAGATGACCGGAGATCTTGCCCTGAATTCATAAAGGAAGAAAAAGAAAATCACTTGCACATCATACAAACACTACTTATATATAACGTGACCAAATAATGTAATTCGTTAAAGGTGGCTTTAAAAGTTGAAACTTTTCAAGTGAACATGCTAACACCAGATCTATATGTGTACTAGCAAAGGAAAAAATGATTACTTTGCTAACAAAAAGGCATCTGAAGCTTGTAATAGGCTTGACAGGCTAAAATAAATGAGAGCTGCATTAAGAAGTGCTCAGCCCACAGAAAAGACTAAAAGCTTGTACATCAACCAGAAAAGCAATAGACAAGCCAATCCTACATTCTTATCAACTACTGTATAAAATGATCTACTTCTCAAGAAGAGATAAAATATGAGTTATCCAGTTACTTCCTAGATTCCTGCACTGATCATGGTTGCCATTTGTGGTACATATTGAACAAAGTATTCTATAATGAATCCAGACAAAAAAAAAGTACTAAATTAATAACCTAGATTCAAGAACCAAGAACTATTGCAGAAGATCTTATGTGTGGCTCCAACTAGAAATAAGAAAACTAGAATCCAATGTGGAACATGATCCATAGAATCTCAGGTTGCCGACATAAGGAAAAATGTAGAGCCCACACATTCCTCCTCTAGTGCTCTATCTGCAACAGCAAGACATCACTAATTCAGAAAACCATATTTGCAAACTTTAAAAATGAATTGGAGCATGCATCTCTCAGACCAAAGCACATACAAAAGTAGTAGTTGTTGCATATACATCAACAACATTTAGAGCATCAAACATAAGTCAGGCTCAGGTTAAGGCCATTTCTACATAGCAGGTTGTAATGTGTGCGAGCACATGATTGTATATTAGGCAATATTCTGTAGCAATGCATGACAAACAGTACTGTAGTTCACCAAGTGCACTTCCTGCTACTGTAATGTATGTCTCTACAAATAAATGTTATTAAAAGACCCAAACTTATTTTGCTGGCCTACCGAGGAACATATATATGACCAAATCAAGTGCATATTTTTAGCTATTAGAGTATAAATTTGCAAGCTAGAAACTAAACATCATATTTTATCCATAATTGACAAGGTGTAAAACTCAGGACATCAGGGAAGGAGAAACCAAGACTAAGTAGAGAACAACCAAGCCATGGCTAACATAATTGATATGGCTCTTCTCTCGCCACAAGACTTCATCCTCTTCTCCACAACTATCGACTAGTGATTCACCTTCCTAGTCATTCTGGAAGCACATAAAAAACAAAAGAGATCAATTCCGACTTAGCATGTGTGCCAGTTGCATTAGCTAAATGAAAGACACATAATCACCATTTCATCTGCCATCTTAAGCTGCAGCATAAACAAGTCTTCAGAAGACAAACGGATAGGAACAATGCTATACTGCAATAACAATTTGAGGATCATGCAGCAAATTCATGAACATCTAAGTCAATTTCAGCTACAACATAGATGGCAAGCAATGAGCTAAATTTCCACGGCTACACGAATCTATGCACACTAACCAATTAAACAGAGAGAAAAGGAATGTACCCTACACCAGCCCTCCAAACAAGTGGCCAGCTATCAGTGGAGAAAAATGGTATCAATCTCCGAGCAAGACAATAACTCAACTCAAATGAGAAACAGAGGCAAGGGGTAACCTGCCACATTGCTCGAGTGAACTATAACTACTTTTATAGTGGCCACAAATCAGACAGTAATCAAATAGGAAGAACCACAAGCCAAGAAAACAAATTCGATCGAAGCCTCACCAAAAATCATGTTGCTCATGAGATCGGCCAACACACAAATAGATGTTTAGTTTGAACATAGCAAAAAAAGAATAGATAAACGGTGAAGCCAAAGCAGAATAGACAAAAAAATGATAGGAAAACAAGCTACGGAGTACTTCATTTGATAACAAGCAACAATATCTGAACATCAATTGACAAAATCTCTGACTAGCCCCTGGAAATGTGGCCAGCCAACCGCGTAGCTAGGAAGATACATCAATCCCCGAGCAGCACAACGACTCCGATGACAAGAGAAATATAGGCTGGAGGGTATAACCCCGCCACTTCACTAAGTTATATTCTCACTACCTATACTTCTAGCCTAATAGGAAAGTGATCAAAAGCAAGAACTACAAACAATGAAGGAACTACGGAGTTCAGTTAAAAACATTCTCCCAAGAGAAGACCAAGAAGTTAATCAGTGTTTCTAGCACTCAACGAACTGAGCTAAAACACAAATACTTACCCAAGACACTGCTGCGCAACCACATAAACACAAGACACTGCTGCGCAACCACATAAACATACTTACTTTCCAGATAAATGTGGCTACGAAACATGTCAAAGACTTAAAATAGTACATACCAATAAAGACAAAAGTTATGACACAACATCAGTTATATACAAGCAGTGGATTTCTTTAGTCGGATAAAGATATCACCATCCAGACAAGGAATATGTTACAGTTTGCCATTATCGATCTTCAAAATACTGGAACATCGCAAGCTCTTTCCAGGAGGTCATGACATACACGTCTAGACATCATAAAGCATAAATAAAAATCATTCCATTTACCTATGCAAAAACTTGCGGTGGAGATCATGACTAATGGTGTCGTTCATGAACCGTTTGAGTCTTGGCCTCCACCTGCAAAGGAAACATACGAAGAACAGTATTAGGCTCGCCATAAGCAAGGGAACATTCATCGAAAGAAGGCATATAATACAAAAAAAATCACTCGCTAAATCTTCTGTTCAGATAGAAGGAGCCCGAGTTATTCATATTGATTAGTGGGTTTCCTCGCATCAGCTTAGCCTCCTTCATCTTGGCCTCTTCTTCTGCTTGATGGTGGTACTGCAGAAAACACAGGGACGAAGAACTTATCATTAATTTTTAGATCTAAAGACAAAAGGCCACCTCAAAATGATAACAGGGAGAAGAAAACATCTTTCTAAGCATATCCTGAGCTCTTTCTTTTTTTAATCCTTTTGCGCTCTGCGATCAGAGCTTCAGTGTCATCATCGTCATTTTTGCATGGAAGTTGCAATTATATGAGTAAGAACTACAATAAACTGAGATAACCAGTTCAACTAAAAAAGGCCCAAATAAATAGCCGTGTACCCAAAAAAATTCAAGACCCTCAACAAAATTTCAAGATAGTCCGTGCATCATTCTTTTTGCCAGTTTGTAAGTTGATGTAAACACATCCCATCTAGAATGAACTGAGCATGCTTGGGAGTGTAGTAACATGTTACCCAATACCAAATTTTATGGTAGATGGCATAGAAGGAACAGTTTCATCCCCAATCCACGAAGCAATTTATTAGTGCAGTTAGAAGATGTACCAGTTAATCCCATCCATGCAACATCGAGCAGAGTCTAATCAACATTTTGGAGAAGTATGGTTTATTAATTACTGAGCAAGAAGTAAACATACCTTTCATCATCACTTCTGGCCTTCCACGTCACAGACAGTTGCATCAGTTTCCGTGGAACTATCTTATCCTCATCCCATTTGAACCTGTGATTGCCAACAGAGTAAATATTCATGCTGCCTTGAACATAAACAAGCACCAAACAGATTTTGCTATAGCATTAATTAGTTTCACCGACCTTCTAAGAAAATGCCTAAACTTTTTCACTGGTCCCTCTCTTCTGCAAGAAAAAAAGGTTTCGTTTATCAATTGCAATTCAAAGGTACAAGGCAACAACAAAAGACAAACATCATGGAAGAGAAGTTATGGATATTGCAATCACGATATCTACAGACGAGAGAGAAAGCACATATTGACCTAGAGGTATTACCAACATAGGACTTATCCTTGGATGAAAAGTGCTTGCGTTCACGCTCCTCAAGTTCATCCCTGTGATTCCTCTTCGGTACCTCCTTTTCAGTTTGTTGTCCCTCTTTTCTGCACATGAGCGGTAACATCAGTATTTATTGAGAGGAAGATACTACAAAAAAAATCGTAAGTACCAGCCAATTTTATTCAGGATTGTCAAGGTCAACAAGTAAATAATAATGTGAAATCGAAGCGTTAGTTTAGCTTTATGTGGTGCTATTGATTCTGGTTAACTAATAAAGAACACATGAGAAACATATGAAGCATGATAAAACATCAGTTTAGATTTACTCTCTTGTTGCAGCAGTAGCAGCACCAGACAAAATTCAGAAAATCAAAGTGGTTACACTTGTGCAAAGTAGCTATTGAGGCACCAAACATGTAAAATAGACGGTTGTTTTGTACTACCTACCATCTACATATGCTTATAAATTATGTCATATTGCATTTTCTGTTGTTTTAATTGTTTTGCAACCTTAGAAATTATATATTGGCGATTGCAGCAAGAAGACCTTATGAATTCTAATCCTACTATGATGTGAAACTATCTATCTAGGATGAATCCATACTTGATACATGTCCACGATCCAGTTCGACATCTCCTATTCCGATCCAAAGTAAGCTGCAGGCTGTCCTTCTGTTGGCTTGGGTTTCCGCCTGCTATAGTGTATTCCCCATGTGACATGATTTCACATTATTACCGTTTTAGTCAACATGAAAACTAAGAAGATCTTACAAATTGAAATATGGAAGTTAGATATACATACTCTAAGTGTAGTATAACATGGTTGATATCGATCTAAAAACAAAACACAGTTGATATCTATTTTTTTCAAAAAAAACCTAATAGTTCAGCGAGTAATTTATATTTTGCATACCAGGATCCTAACATCCATAAATGATACACATATACGTCATGCACAAAACAAAGCTGATTCTGATGGTGATACATTTTATCAGCGGTGACAGGAATATATCAGATCTCTAGTTATGCAATGTTAAAACACAGAAAGTATATTACAAGCTCATGGACCTTACCATGATTTCAAAAGCATGGGATAAGTAATCTTTGATGCCGTCCTCCCAAAGTTTAAAATAAACATGCAGGTGAGTGTTTCTTACATCTCACCAGACAGAATACATGACATGAATGATGATAATGCAACTTTAAAAAATTATATTCACACCAGGATCTTCAAAAATACAACATTAACTAAATATAAAAAATATTTATGTGATGAATAAGGAGTTGGTTATTTAGAAAATAGATTGAAAATAATAAACACAATGGGAGGACAATGATTATATAAGAACACCAAATTTCAAATTGATATGACACGGGGCAAGCTATAGCAGTCAGAGAAGTTCCTAACCTTGCAAACTGGGTATTGAGTGCCCTCACGTGCTAACTGGCGGCCTCAACCTGTCGAGAGTCTAGAGCAGGAGGTCCTGCAAACTGGGTATTGAGGTCCTGCTGTGATGGGGAGACTCTGCCTTGTGAGCATTCATTACCAACTCTCTTACTTGATGTCTGCATCATTACAATAGCAAAATAAATAGGGACAGATTCTACAACAAGATGAACCAACAAAAACATCTAACCAAGATCCATATTAGAGGCTCACACGGAAGCAACAATCATAAAAGAAAATTTGTATAGTGCAGCAGCACTGCTATTTGACTGTAAATCTGTCATTCGCCAAAGAAAAATATTAAATTTGTCATTCGCCAAAAAAACTTGCCCAGATAAAGCAATTGGAGCCACACAAACAATCCGAAAACCTACCCGCTTGATCCCTAATTATTCGTCCATCAAATTCTGCACCAACTGAAGCTAATATGAGCGACTAGCGACTAAAACGACAAAATAGAAGGTTTTCTCCAGGAGATTGGTGGACTGATCCACTTAATCATCAGACCATGCAAGCGTTAGTACCAAGTGCTAAAAACACTATCACAACATACATATAGCATATCGACATCCATACAACAATTGTAACTTTTTCTTCCCGTCAGATATAAGCTCCAAAACAATTTTACATCTAAACTAATATAAACAACACGAAAGGGGTTGGATCCATATAACATCAACCACACAATTACCCGCATCTAACGCTTCAGAGTGCCCCCAATGATGCATAAGTGGACAATGGCAATGAGAGATTGAGAAGAATGTACAGGAGAAAGGAAATGAGATCCACTATCTTTTTTTTCCGCGTATATGAGATCATTTGGAGATGCGTGGTAATGCAGCAATGTTTATAGAAAATAGAGATCTTTATCTCAGTGTCCGCATCTACAGACTCTGTAGAAGGGAATTAGACCCACTATCACTTTTTGGTGCTTACTAGTGCATATTTTTCATTAAACTATTTTTATATACATGGTTTGTATTGACTAAATTTTATTGTCACATCTCATTTCTAATAATACTGGATTCATACATAATGGTATGTGATTCAACAAGAAGCTAGCAGGCCAATTACAGATTATGGATACATTATTTTCTGATGGCCACAAGAAATGAGAGAACATTTAAATTCTGATGAAGCCTTTATTACTTGTCTTGCTAACTAGAAACATTGGATACGACTACGAGTAACTCGTAGCAAGTTTTTTTTTTTGGGGATCACAGTAAAGCTAGGTAGAATCCTGATATAGCTACCAGTGACCCATTCAAAGGCATTAGCTTGACAGATTGATTCTTTCTTCCTTTAGTCAGTTACAATAATATATTTGCAGCCTACTTTTGTTGAGTTCGTATCAGACGCGTGCAAGATTACTAGTGCTTGTAAGTAAGAGACCTGAAGTTGTATCCAGAATTGAAAGTAGGCACTGCATAAGAGCGGAATTGCATTTTGTTCAATCAATTAGCAAGCCGTTTCCATTTTCTCTACAACAATCAGAAGCAAGCCCGTATCACAAACGAAACCACGCATTCACCAGCCAGCACAAAAGAAACGGCACAACCATTGCACACCAGTACACCATGCTGCATCGCATCTGCTAGCAATGCCCATTGGAGTTCATCTAAATAGAAAAAAAAAGTAAAATTGCAAGGAATATTCATGAAGGAGAAAGGAGGAGAGGGGCCTCACATGGCAGCTGCAGGTTGGGGAGGTGGCCGACGGAAGCGGGAACGGAGTGGTCTCAGGCAGCAGCAGGTCGGGGACGGATTCGGCGTCCGCAGCTCGGGGAGGTTGTCCAGGAGGTCGCCGGCGGCCGGGAAAGCGACCACCATTTACTCCTCCTTGCCTCCCTGCGGCGAGCTCGACGGTGGCGGGACGCGGACGCCGTGGAGGAGGACCTCCAGCGTCGGCCGGTGCTGCTGCTTGGGCCGTTGCCCACAGCTGGTGCATCGAGGCAGGGAGGCGGAGGGGCGCCGGGAGCCCAGGTCGACGGAAGGCGCCGTGGCAGCGAGTTGGGTCGTGAACTGCGGCGTGACGGAGGCGCCCAGCTCCATGGCGGACGCGCGGATGGTATTGGGTGGGTGGCGGCTTGACGAAATCGTGAAGGAGTTTGAGGTGTTGAGTCGCAAAGGAGCATAGCAAGATAAAGATAATCCCACGTTAATTGCGTTTCCTTTTTACTGCCCAATCAATCAGCCCTTCCTTTTTTACAGGCATGAATAATTATCATATTTCCCAAAACTAAGATTCATTGGCTCAGAAATCAGCGGATTAAAGTTGACTCATGAATCACGGCATGGTATCACTAATTTCAGGGCAGCCAAGTTATTTACTCCAATACATAAATCACGCTAGACTATAATAAATCCCGGTTGTTTTTCCATGGTTGCAAATGAGATGGCATACATGTACACTAGGGTAGTATATATAATACTCCCTCCGTCTAAAAAATAGGTGTCTCACTTTCATCTAAATACCAATGTATTTAGATGCATTTTAGTTAAAGATAAACCTATTTTAGATGGACAAAGTACAATACATGTACTGCATTGGCAACATTGGCTGAATCTATTTTTTCTAAAAAAATAATGGGATCGGCTCTTCATATTAATTTATTTGTATGCAGGGAATAAATACCCTGATAGTTGGGCTGGCTCCATCGCATTTTAGGGACATTATTAACAGTCATTCCTTAGATTATTACTTCAATATAGGAAAGAACAGGATGGAACTTGGATATACCCAAATGGAGGAGCCATGCACGAACTAGGGTAGGGAGGCCAGCAATTGCACCTTTGATCAAGCTATTTGAATAAATTGATTTGTTCCATTCATGGAGGTACGGTGTGATGTGTGATTTGCTATCCGTGGTTGCATGCACGCGGGTTTAGGGGTGTGCTAGCTTACGATCACCCGTCTTTGGGACGGTTAAAATTTCGACAGCCAATACTAACTTTTTCTTGCCGGAACGGAGATGAGAGAAAGAAGAAGGCCAAAGCCACCACCGACACCAAAGAGGAGGGGAAAAGAGTGCCACCGCTGCCGCCGAACTCTGGATGCCTTCCGCCCCCGCCTCACCGCCCCCGCCTCACCGCCCCACCCTTCTCGAAACGCAAGCTTCGTCGGTCTATCACCGCCCCGGCCATCGCTCTAGGACTAGAAGTCTTGTTTCTTCTCCGGAGCCACCAGACACCCCCACCCCCATCCATAAGTTTTCTTCCTCGCCTCCATCGCCGCCGCCTCTACGTCGTGCACTGCCTCTGGCTCGGCCCATCCTCGCCGTCGCCATCTCCTCCGCGAACGGCCGCGGCGTCACCGGCTCCATTTCGTTTGATGGTCGTCGGCCTTCACTTCCAACTCCTGTCACAGGCTCTTTATCTTATACAGGAAAGAAAGGAGAGATTCGTTGCGGGTTAGATAAGACATGGAGAGAGAGAAACGTGACCAAGCAGATAATTAGGGAAGAGAATAAAAGGGCCCACACGAGGAGACACGCGGTTGTGCGTCAACCATTCCCATAATCACCCGGTAAGGAGCTTGTTCGAGTGGGTTTATACTCTTAATAAACAAAATCTTTTTTGCATGGTCGAAATAAGAGGGGGTGGGGACGAGTAAACAAAATTGAGTGAAAAAGGGTGAGGTTGAACACCACCGTCGGCGTCCTCCCATGATTGGTGAGTCGACGACGTCGGGAGAGCAAGGAGGGGAAGCATTGTTGCCGCACTAATGATTCCATGTAGATACCTAACCTCCCGCAGTGTACTCTACTCACAAGATCATCGATGAACCGGGGCCAACGACTCTGTCGATCAACCTAACATGTATAATGACACAAGACGAGCGATGGTATTGCATTACAACCCATATATCCTCGATCGAACTCCTTAGGAATACATCAACTAGGTTCTTAGTTGATGTTCGATATTTCAGGGGATCTCTTTCTTTACAGTCATCGCTTGCATTCGTCGCATCCTCCGTCAGGCGCTCGGCATTGTCAACAAATATATTTTCTTGTACTCGAACTCTACCTCACTAACAAAAAAATACCGACTCAACTCCCCAAGATCAACAACTATACCCTGAATCGATCTGCCCATGCCAAAGAAACAAAGAGTGACGATCTGCCATGCGAGATGAAGGCGATGATGAAACGTAGGGTGGGTGCCGTTATCCGGAAAGTCCGAAATTATTTAATTATAAAAACCCTCTCCCACTTGCTAATGTATATATAGTCAATGAGCCCCAAATTATAGAACTTTTAAAGTACAAGTGCATATTACTTCTAGAATAATGGTGCTCTCAAATGACATTGCAATGCTATAGTAGAGAATAAGATAATAGAAATGAATTTTTGGACCCTAAACTACCGTGCTTGCTCGACTTTAATTCTGACCTATGAAATTATGCATTTAAATCTCGAGCGCTATGTAAAATATACTAATCATGATCATCGTTGGAGATGATATATGTGAATCGATGTTGTGCTCTTCATCGCCTTTGACAATTTTGGATGTTTGAGCCATCGCGCACTGTTGTCATCATCGCGCTTAATTAGTTTAGGTGCCAAATGATAGTTAGTACCTATCATTTATTTGTCAGATGTTTATTTTTTCATTATTTTATGCGTGGGGATTTATTACCTTTTATTTAATGTGCTATTAGGCTTGTTATATTATGCTAGTATAAACATCGATATATCGGATGACACGATAGTCACCATGCACATCTCGCGTGGTATGAACATACCTAGAGTTATCCTTTTTTACAAGAAATGTACACCCGAGATCTTATACATGCATGTGGTTAAGTACACACTCATATTTTGTAAGTTAGGTCGACGTCATTGACAGAGATGACGAGATGTAAGTTCAGTATTAGTCCATCAACGTCGGTGGCTGCGCATGTGTACCAAAGCCATATGTCCAAAAAAATTGCTTTCATTATAGTGACAACCTTTTCACAAGGCTTTTACTTAATTAATCTTGTTTTGTACTTATATCGCAAGGCCTACTTGATGTGGAGTTGCATGTGTTTTGGCGGAGCCATGCTCGTACTTGATGGCGGAGTCATGTTGCACATCCATTGATAACGAAGAAATTGTAGCTAACTATCCATGTGTTTGTGGACTTGTAATCGTTTATTTTCGAACTTTGCGATGTTTGTAGCATATTTGGATTGATATATCTGAACTTGTGATCTTAGAGACTTGAAATGAGTTATTTGTGAATTTATGGTTATGTACTTGTGCACTGCTACATATATGTGTTTCTTGCATGAAATAAAAATAAAACAATAAGAATTTTGCTTTTTATGTCCTCAGTGTCGAGTGTCCCAGCAGCTGGCACACTACATGTACCTCACTGCCAAGTGTCCCAGGCTGAGGCACTCGGCGAAGAGTTGTGTCAACGTGGCATGTTGCACCTTTGCCGAGTGTCCTAGGCCAAGGCACTTCACGAAGAGCTGGGCTTTGCTGAGTACCCCAGCAAAACTCAGCGAAGAGCTAGGCTTTGTCGAGTGCCCCAACAACTAGCACTCGGCAAAGCTCTGCGTCGACGTGGCCCCATTCCCCTCTTTGCCGTTTGTCTCTGAAAGTGGCACTCGGCAAAGAAGGAGCGACGTGGCATCACATAGGAGCTCTTGGCTTTGTCGGGTACCTCGGAGAAACATTCGGCAAAGAGCTCGCACCGTGAGATGGAGGGAAAACGGAGGTTACCTTTTCTTCGCCGAGTGCCGCGACAAAACACTTGACTTCGCCGACTACCCGTGAAAAGACACTCAGTAAAGATTCTTCACCGAGGAAAACTTCGTCATGTATCCTTTGCCTAGTGTCATACACGACAGCGTCTTCACCGTGTGTTTTATTTTTTCGCTGTGTATTTTTGATATTCGACAGAGGTTGCATTTCATATAGTGTAGGTTGCGCACCCATTGTCCTCGATGCTTTAGTTGGAGAGCTTTTGGGGAGTTTATGCTGAAAAGTGTACACCTTTTTGTGATCTAGTGTTTCTGGCTATATCACCATTAATGAGGCATACCTGCATTTTCATTGGTGTGGACCTTGTGTTGACCCGCGGACCCATCAATGTCTACTTTGGCCTTAGAGCATCTCTAACAGTAACCGAAAAATTTGGAACTGAAAAACCTATATTCAGTCTCCTGAAAACGTGGCTTTGCAGCTAGTGCAGAACAGAACCCGCAAAACATGAACTGAAAAAACGCAATTGAAATGTCATGGGAGAATTCATCAATGATCATATAATGGTAGTTTGATGCTCTATTTGGGCATCAAAATTTACAAAATATAAACTACAAACCTAAATTAGATACTAGCCCTAACCGCGCGAGATGATTCCGAGCAAAATGAGGCCCGAATGGCCTCTGCGCGCGGCGGCACCGGTGGTGGTGGAGCTTGAGCGTCGAGGCGGAGGAAGGCGTCGAGGCGGAGGAAGGTGAAGAGCTCCTACTCGGAGTCAAGCTCAACTATCTCGAGCTTGACGCGGCGGACGCGCTCCTCCCGGCGCGTCGCCTCGTACTTCCGCACTTCGCGGACGGCGTCGATGACGAGGTATCGACTCGTCATTGCCTAGAGATTGTACACTTAGGGTTTTGTAGAAAGTAGAGGGAAAGTAGGTCTCGAAGGTTGTCATACGAACAAAGGCGTCCAACTCAACAAAATACGGTGGCTAGCTAGGGTTTGCAATGATTCGATCCTTATTTCGACCTTAGCTTACCCTTTATATAGAAGGTGAAGCCGAGGGTTTTCCATGTTGTACAAGTACGAATTATCGGGCCGCGCTGGGCCTTTCCCTATGTTGATACAAGTTTCCTATAATAATTCTACTTTCCTAATAAGAACATCTTCAACCTTTTGGGCCTCCAAATCTTCGAGTCCATGGGCCTTCTACATCAATTATGGACCAGGGGTATTCATGCGGCATGCCATTTAGGCATATCTATGTCAGTCGGCCTCCTCCCGGCGGAAGCGAGCGCGGGCCTCCGCCACCGTGATCGCTGCCACCTGCGCGATCACGGCGTCCTCCTCGTCGGAGTCGTGGACGTAGTCTCCCGCATGGCAACGACCTCCTCCTCCTCGGAGTTGTCGTACACGGGCGGGCATGGTGGGCGGCTCGAACCGCCAGAGGAGGAGCCCTCGCTGCCGTTGTTGCCATACTTGGTGAGCTTCCCTGGGGTGTGAGCCCCCAGTTTGTCCACCGGTGGTCCGACCGATTGAACTTGCACCGATCCGCCTCCGTGCGAAACACGGGGGGTCGCGGCGGCGAGTCCCCGCCGCCCAATCCCGCGCCGCCCCGTGAAGAGCTACCACGCGAAGCCATGGCGTCGCGGAGCTGGGGCGAAGCGTCGCTTCTGCGCGCTGGATTGCTCGCCGGAGAGGTGGCTGGTGGCGGCGGAGCGAGTGGCAGCGGCAGAGGGGAGTAGGGTTTGGAAACTGAACTCCCCTCCACGACCCATTTTAATACGGGGTGGCCGCCGAGTTTCTCGGGCCCCCAAACTCTGTTTACGGGCTAGGCCGCGAGTTCGGGCTCCGTTCTGGGCCAATTTCGGCCTGAACCCGTAATTTTTCGGTTCCGACTCCTTTTTCATTAACCGTTAGAGTTGCTCTTATGATATGTACCTTGAAGACATCAAATAACTTTGCCACTTTTCGTCCCTCTATCCCTTGATATCTAGCCTAAGATTGAGCTTGGTTATGATCACCGTGTCCCAAGCAAAGTTGTCTTGGCATCATAGGGAGAGTCTTCAACAACATGTTGTGTTTCGACCATGGTGATGACACTTTGGTGCCGCATTGTCTCGGTCGTAAGTTGTTTTCTGCCTTTCGCGGGAAGCACTCTAGCATGGTCACATAGTCTCGGATATCAAACGCCTTTCTATCGACACTCCTCGGTACATCTGTGGTTGGTATGTGCACATTTTACCTCCCCCTTTTTTGGGTGGCGGTATTCATACACTCGTCGCCATGAGCGAAACCCCTAGAAACTACCATATTGGCTCGAGGTTTCTCGAGGCATTGTTTTGGTTCGTGGCTTGTTGGCCTGCGTCTGACTTTGCATCGCCCTTCAGCGGGTGTAACATGGACATCACACTGATGCATGTGGCGTGGTTGTGAATCCGTAGGCTCTCCGTCACCGTTAGGCCTCGGTCGCTTCCCTCGAGAGCGTCTGCACGAAAATACCCGATAATCCGTGCTATCCTCGAGCGTGGCGTGCCACGATAGATTTGTGTCGACGAACCTTTTCCAAAAAGGTCTCTTGGAATCTATCCCAATGGTGACATTTGAAATGGCGTGCATATCCATATGTACGAAATTTTACCACGTATGCGTTGCAGTAGAAGAACCATATATACATGTGTTCACATATGGAGGTAGCTATGTTCGGCTAATGCATGCATGCATCCGTCCAACCATCCATTGATATGAAACGGAACTTGGAAAGCGGTAGAGAGCCCACCAGAGAAGTGTTGATTTTGGAGCCGGGCGGGAAATTTTGGCAAATGTGAACAGAGCGACAGCCTAATCCCTCAAAAAACAATCAGCTTATACTACTACCTGTTGAATAAAATCTCTACCTTCCCTCAAAAAACAAAATCAGCTTAGGCCATGGAATTTTCCATTTTGGGCTAAGCAGGATTTTGGGCCAAAATCACGGACGTAATTTAAGCCAGCCACACCATCTCCGTGACTTACTCATCACTCGGGCAGACGGCAGACCACCGGCGGCTCGATCTCAATCGCACCCAACGCCTTCTCAATCTCGCCGGCTACCCACACCTCCGCCGCCCCAGACCACCGGCGGCTCCTCTCTTCCACCTCTAGCTTGCCCAGATCGACTAGATAGATGCCGCCTCTGCCCTCTTTCTCCGCGATCGAGCCCCAGCTCCGGCGCTCCATTCTCGCCACCATGCGGCGTTGCTCCGGCACCCTACCTCCTGCAGAATCCCTCGCCGACGCGCCTCCAATCGAGCCTGAAACCTCGCCTCCGCGAAATCCTAGGTCGCCGTTCGGCCGGCTTCGTGGACTGCGCAGGCCAGGCAACGCGCGGCCCCGTTGTCTTCCGCGTCCCCGACCTCGCCTCGCCGCTCCGTACCGGGGCTCCCTACACCACCGGGTCCTCGCGCCCGTCCAGCGGCGTCGCTGGCACTGGAACTTCGACCACCGCTGGCGCTTCTCGAGGTATCAGCAGTGCCCAAACCCGCAACCACCAATCCTCTTCTCCCCAATTCTGAAAAAAATCGCATCTTCTTTGTGCAGGCAGCCGGAGGAGGGCTGCTGATGGTCGCCGCCGTCCGCGGGATGCACTGGTAGCACGACGCAGGTGAGACCAATTCTCCGATCTCCTGCAAGGGGAAGTAGCTGTAGCCTTTTTACAACTCACAAGAGCTTTGCCATTGATTTTTTTTTTTTTTGCGGGTAAGCTTTGCCATTGATTATGCATGTTTATTAGGCAAGATCAGATTGTGTAGAATGAATCTATCCATGCTTATTTATTTTGATGCATAATGTAATCTCTTGCTTTTATAGCTCGCTGACCATTTCATTTTTTTGTGATGCCAACATGCACCTGACCCGCTCCTTCGGGACCGGCAGGGGAGCTGTTGCTCTAACTCGCACCACTCCAGGGACATCTACAGGGCCGGCGACGGCAGTTCCAGCCTCTGAGCTAGGGGCGGCCAGGTGTGCCTTGCCCGCACTGACAAGACGACGACGCACAGGTATTAAACAACTCATGCCCAAGGTCGAATAGTAGCTCCTTCTTGTGTTCTTGTTTGGGAGCTGTCGTTTAGAAGGAATTGAACTCATTGATGCTCTACTTGAGGTAATATAAGTTGTGGTGGCAAATTTGCTGCTTTCACGCAAATTTGCTGCTCCCTGTTGGCACTCTTCAGTAGCATGTACACTGTATGGAAAATGTGCACACAAAATTAAATGAGCCAAACAGCAGGGTGATAGTGAAGTTGAGTTGCCCCTACTAATATCATAATGGGATGTGCAACCACCAAATGATGGCCTAGTAATTGTTGAACGTGTTGGCCCAGTAATTTTTGGTAGCACTAGTTGGCAATGATCTGTAATCGATCAAATTAAGTGGGTTTGTGATCACAGTGATGGCTTGACAATTGAATGTGGTTGATGGATTCATGTGACGATGATTCTTGCACCATTGCATGTGTTGTTCCAGGATTTGATTGCATGAACTTTTGATGCCACACATCTACTTTGGGTTGTCATCCATTGTTGAGTTGTGTTGAGTTCCTCTCTAGTTTATTTAAGATGTTTGATCGAGTGTCTGTTTGGAGATCTACCCTTTCTAGAAAGGGTAGAGGATGACCAAAGTTGACGTGGGTGGAGGCGATAAAAAGAGACCTGAGAGATTGGAATGTACCTAAAGTCTTGGCTCTTGATAGGACTGCATGGAGATGAGTGATCCATGTGGCGGAACCTTAGTCACTCGCTTCTTTTCTCTTTCATTTCCCCCCTTTTTTTCCTTCGTTCTTCTTTCTTCTTTTCTCTTTTTCTTTATGTCTCCTTGTTTTGGTTCTCTTTTCTGTTGGGTTTCATATCTAGCCTACCCCAACTTGCTTGGGAAAAAGGCTTTGATGTTGGTTGGATGGAGTGTCTGTTTGGTTAGACTCGTGAGTTGCTTATTGCAGAATGAGAAGGCAGCAACCTTAGCATGCATGTTCACTCATGCACATACAAAAACTTGCTGTCATTTTTGTGTGCCTTGTTTTATGGTTTCCCTTTGGAGCCGACCATCCATGTACTATCATGGTTGTTATCGACTTGCCTTATTATTGGTCTCATCTAGTATGATTAGTCAATTTCAATTTATTTAGATTCTTGTTACCTACTGAAGCAAATAGTCTGTAATCACATATATGTTTATTTTGGGAAATCATGCATGCTCTGTTTCTGTTTTGTAGTCATTTCACTTTGTCCATTGTCCTTGTTGTGGCAGGTGATGGGCCATGGGAGGACGATTTGATGTCCATCCACGACAGCAGATGCCGATTCGATAATTTCCAGGTCTGTAGCCGCACCAATACATGTAAATATATTTATTTCTGCAAGAGGATATATGCTCATGCCATGTGCAAACTAACCCTGTCTGCTCCTTGACTGTAGTTTGTGGATTTTACCAAGATAAAGTCGACAGAAATGTGCCAAGCCGAGAAGGAGCGATTCATGCTCGAAGCTGTGATAATCAACCAGCGGAACAGATACTAGCTAGCAATATTGAGAGATATACTGAAGGTTCTGTTCGTTCTGGAGTTTGGTTCCTTTATATTTCTTTGTCTTTTTTTTTGGCTTTATGTTTCAGTAGAATAATGATTAGTTAGTGATTTCTGGTTCAGTCCTGACATTGTTGGTTCCGATAATCTAAGCTGCAATGGGAATAGTTGAAGACTTATTGTGGGCAGGTGATAATCGCTGACTGGCAGGTGATTAACTGCCATCTTATTACCTAGTGAAGCAAGTAGTTCATAATCATACACTCTGGAATGCAATTACATGTGTTGTGCTTCTTTGCAATTGTTTCCCTCTCTCCATTGTCCTTGTCCGAGTCGGCGACGGGCCATGGGACGAAGATCTGATGCACATACATAGTGCTGGGCATTACGAGTTCAGAACAGGGCCAATACATAGTGTGTGTGCTATGTATCTGTGCTAAGTTCAGAGAACATGTATGCCTGGGTTCAAGATGATTCATTCATGTTTTTGTCTTGAGCTCGATCAGCGTCTGGGTTTGTTTTCATTTTACTGGTGTCTCGTGAATATTTATCTTTTTGTCTTGTGAATGAGTATGTTTGATGCGGGTAAAGAAAGAGCTTTTTTTCTGCTGTTGATTTGATTATATTTTGCACTCTTTGTGTTTTTACCAGTGCTTGAACAATTCAATTATTTGCTAGCTGGGAGGTACAGAATTTTGATTCCGATAAATAGCTGATCCATATATTGACTATTGGTTTTCTTTCGTACATTTGAACACGTGATTTCTGGCACTAAGCATGCGCATTTTGTTTGTAGGATGGAGCGGAATTGGAGGTGGCCAGGAGGTAGCAGCAACCTTCGTGTATGTCTCGGTGAGCATCCCATTTGTCCCATCTACTTGGTGGTGATTTGAACATGCTGTTGCAGGTGTTTGTTGGTCTTGTTGTGAGCGAACATTTAGCATGCTAGTTGAGTTGGATTGCGTGTTTGAATGCATCTAGAGGTGCACTTTAACTGTTTTTGTTTAAATGAATTGTGGCCTGGAATTTCGGAAAAAGGGCCTGTAGTGTTAATGTCAATTTTTTAGAAGAGTTATTGGTGATTGAACTTGAATTGGTTAACTAGTCATTGCAAATATTCTGTATGTGAAGCTGCATCTTATTTTAGCGGTGCATGTTATAGAAATTATTGTTTGGCATTTGACACTTGGCATATGTGGCTATTTTGGTATCCTTCAAGTCATATGTTCCTTTGCATATGCTGTCATTTCTTTATGTCACGACAGCTGTGTCGGGTGTCTTGGTTCCGATGACTCGCCTCACCCGCTGTTTCTGTTTTGTGTCGGTTCCGATGACTGTAGTGTTGTGATGGTAAATAAATATTCCTTGGAAGAGTATTGGTAGGAGTGGAAGCCGGCGTCGTGCTGTTGTATCTAAGTGTCAACTTAAGGTTGAAAATGCTCGGTGGATAACCTTTCAATATATATACAAAACGTTGATGTTTCTGGATAGAGAAGCGCGATGTCTGCTGCTACCAAAGTATAACAGGTTTTGGTAGAGTTAAACAGCCTAGCTAAAAATTCTTATAATTTGGAACGAATGTAGAATAGACATATATACATGTGGCCGTGTTGACCGTGTGTGTTAACTAGTCTGAATTTTGTGTTATCTGCAGGGTGCACTTTGTCCTGGTGCAAAGCAGCAGCAGGGCGACGCTGTTTGCTGACTGGATATGCGGCATCGCGGCTGCCCTCTGGTTTGCTGATTCGTTCCGTCTCCGACGGTGCGGGTAGTGGCTGCTGCTGCTGCTGTGTAAAATTCCGCCGAATGAATTGTAAAGTTGTATTTACTTGTATATATATATTGAGAACTTGCGTCAGTGTTGGATTGAAATTGCAGCAGGTGTGGTTTATGTATTTTTTTACTTTTTTGTTTCTTGTTATGCATAGCTGAAATTTTGCATATTTTTCAGGTTCGTATCATATTGGAGGAGGCCGACAAGCAGGGGTTCCGGGAGGTTGTCTTGGTGGTGAGCTGGGAGGAGTAGTAGGCGTGTTACTGAACGTCATTGGGGACATTAAGAAGTGCAGCGTGGTGGCGCTCCGGTGGATTGACTGCAAGGTCTCCGTCGAGAGTAGCGCTGCTCCTGGCAGTCGCACTTCTCTGAAGCCCTCACCTAACAGGTTGCCACCGCACCATTCTCTGTTTGGTTCAGTACATGTTGCTGTGCATGTTTTGTTCAGTTGTGTTTGCTGAATGATTGAAGAGTGGCAAGCAATCTTGTCTTTTTTGCCATGTTCTGTGGAAGCCTTGTCTTTTACTCGATCGAATCGATCTCCCCTGTTTTCCGTTTCAGATATAGATCCTTGTAGTTGTATATACATGCTCCAGAATGGAAATCTTTGATAAATGAGAATTTGTCCTTTCGTTGTGGGGAAGAACAACCAATTTCTTTTTCATTATTTTTAGGCTTTCTCAAACTGAATGTCAGATTGATCACATGTATGCAGCACTGTATTTTATCATGTGGTCTTGAATAAAATTAGCCTTGTAGTAGTATGCCCTTGATTTTTTCTTTTTTGATTGTTTGCCGCTTGTTATGCGTAGACATTGCTGAATTCTTGTATATATTTCAGGTTCAAATTATATCGGAGGAGGAGCTGAAGGGTATGAAGCAGGGCTCTGGGAGGCAAGTTGAGGGAGAGGAGGAGGCACGGTGTTGAGCGTCATCGGCTACATCCAGAAGCGCATTGTGTAGGCGCGGCTCCAGAAGCGCATTGTGTAGGTGCTCCGGTGAAGGTCCCTCACCTACCGGCATCAACTCTCCACGACACCGTTAAGTAGTAACATCATTTGTGTAATGTAATGCTTGAGGCGAGCAGTTTGCAACAGTGTTAACTGGTTCCTTTACACGTTTAGGCAATCATTATTCTTAACACTGCTAGAGGTAAGCACTAGGATAGGAGTTGTGCGGTTTTATTTGATTATTAATTTCGAAGAGTTTTTGTATGTAGTCCCTCTGTTTTAGAAGTAAGTGTCAGCCGATTTGTCTAGATTCACATGTATCTAGACGTGTTTTAGGGTGTAGATACATGCCAATTTGGACAAACGGTGCGACTCTTTAGTTTGACTAGCTAAAGGACTCGTGTGTTGCATCGGTAGAAATAAATGCTAAAGTTTGAGCAAACCATCCATTTTAACATTTCTATTTGGAAACTTTCATTCCCAAGAGCAACAATTTTGACGCCTCACATTTTTGAACCGTACTCTCCCTCTCACGTGAAGAAACGAAACAACACATCTATTTTTACTTTGGGGTGACAGGCATCATGATATTTAGAAACTCTTAGGAGTAAATTAGAAAGTAAAATAATAGACGACGGAAACCCTTTTTCTTAGCAATTTTAGAAAATAGAAAATCATCTTCACCAACATGATCCATATGTGTCATTGAAGCCTCTTATAATCTATATTTTGATCAAAGCATCTTGTAACAATGCAACCTAATTAAGTCTAACGCTAGAACCATTGCCTTCTTTAATCTACTTCCGCAAACTTGGATTAAAAAATATTGTTTTTAGAGCTTGCATCTACAAAAGTGGATCTTGTTTAACAAACCTAGATTATTACTCGTCCAAATTCATTTGAATTTTCCTACGGTTTCAACTACTTCCAAAACTCAGTTTGAAAAAAGGGCCTCAAAGTTGAATTCTTTTGAATACAGCTGCAAGAGATCAATATCTGTGGACGATATAGCCTTAGTACGATTGAATTTTTTCCAAGAAGTGAGTATAATTAATTTAGCTTTCAATAAGTAGTACATGGTATTTTTCTTCTTTGTCTAACTGCTACTGAACATGCATGAATCGAAGTCTGAATTTTTGTCTTCACGGTGGAATGGAAGAAGAATTGGAGATTGTACAAGTGCCTTTTCTCCTCTACGCAAACGAAATTTTTGACAGAAATCTTAGCTCTTTTATTATTAGATATAGAAGAGAGGATTTAGAAGAGGAGGATGTTGAATTGAATCAATGGAGACCAGCTACAGCAATGATCAGGTCTGTGGTTTTAGCTGGCCCGGTGTAGTGCAAAATGTTTTGAAAATTTATGTGATGTCCGAAAATATGGGTTGGGCACGTGAAAAATCTATTAGTAGCATTTTACGCGCACGTACGAACAAGTTTGGTTGCAAGCGATGGAGAGAATAAAGAGGAGCTTAATCGATGGATCATAACATCTGTTTCGCGGAGATGAATTTGGTGTCGTTGTAATCGAACGTACGCGGTGATCGAGGCGTCGGATTTAATTAATTATTGTGTGGCATGCGTACGTGCGCAAGAGAGAAAATTAAGAAAAGCCCGTGCGCACTGCTTCGATTGCAGCTGGCTCGATCGATCGACTCGAGGCAGCTACGAATCCACCTCCACCACGATACACACACACGCAACCGTACGTGTCGTGCCACACCGCGCCAGGCTGTGCCGCTAAACACGGATCCGCAGCGTCGCGCACCCCTTCCACCTCATCCGCAGCAAGCGCCTCATCTACATCTTCGGCGAGGACCTGCCCGCGACAGAGCAATGCACGCCCACCCCGAGACCCGAGTGCCTTGAATAACAGGCTGCCAGCTACGAATCGACGCACGCAACCGGCGACAGGCTGGCGGAGTGCTCCAATCGACTTCCTCTTCGCCACGCAGGACGCGTCCACCTCCTCGCTCTGCTGGGCGGTCTCCGCGCTCGAGTCCCACCCGGACGTGCTCGCCCGCGTGCGCGCCGAGGTGGCGGCCGTCTGGTCGCCCGACTCCGGCGAGCCCATCACCGCCGAGAAGATACACGGGATGAGGTACACGCAGGCGGTGGCGCGCGAGGTGGTGCGGCACCGGCCCCCGGCGACGCTGGTGCCGCACATCGCGGGCGAGCCGTTCCAGCTCACCGACTGGTACACGGTGCCCAAGGGCGCCATCGTGTTCCCGTCCGTCTACGAGTCCTCCTTCCAGGGCTTCCCGGCGCCCCACGCCTTCGACCCCGACCGCTTCTTCTCCCACGCGCGCAGGGAGGACGTCGCCTTCAAGCGCAACTTCCTCGCATTCGGCGCCGGCGCGCACCAGTGCGTCGGCCAGCGTTACGCGCTCAACCACCTCGTCCTCTTCCTCGCGCTCTTCGTCTCCGTCGCAGACTTCAGGCGGGACACCACGGACGGATGCGACGACCCCGTCTACATGCCCACCATCGTGCCCAGGGACGGCTGCTCCGTCTACCTCAACCAACGCTGCTGCGCAAGCTTCCCGTCCTTCTGAGGCTCTGAGCTGGTCGTCCCATTATGCTGTCCTCCTCGTGCCGCTTCCTCCCTTGTCTCTCTCTTGTCTCTCCCTTCATCTGGTCGTGTCGAGTGATGATCTGTACGTAGTAGGACCTGGTGTTTGTTGTGTTAGTTCATTCCATTGGACCATTCATCGAATTATTTCATTTGTCATTGCTCTAGTAGGGTACCGTGTACTGATAGTAGGGTTCAATATGTCATGTCTGAAATGGAACTTTGCAGCTCACTGTATTCTGAATCACTATTGCTACTCAAACATGCAACTGATGATAAGAGTGAAGGCAGTTAGGGCATAATTTTATTCGAATAAATTTGAGATTTAGCTAAACACAGACGACCATATACTACTATGTGAATTCCATACAAACAGATTCTGCAAATCACTAAAGCAGAGGTTTACCAGATCACCATTGAAAACGGCTCAAAGCAACTCATCTAATAGATACTATCAAATCAACTGAAAGAAACAAAACATCAGACAATGACACAACGCAGACAAATCTGGGGCAGAACCAATAAGTGACATATGTTCAGAACTAAGACTAAGCAGTTCATGCTTTGTTTTGTTGAAAATATAAATAACACATAGTGAAGGTGTGAATGATAGATAAGAGAGATAGGCTCGGTACTAGAGATTTATTGCAACGTCGGCATTGGAAGGTGACGGAAGATACACACTGTGTTCTATGTCCTTTACGGCATCTGTTCGTTGAGTGTAACTTCAGTTGCAGAATTTGGAACTACCTGCAAATCAATTGGAATGGAAATAGGGATTCTGACTTGCAGACAGTGATATCTGGTGCTACGGAAAGCTTTGCTCATCCTTTCTTTATGGAGGTTCTGATTACTGCATGCTGGGGAATATATGGCTGATTAGAAATGCTAAAGTTTTCAGACATGAAAGGCCTACATTTCGGAGGTGGAAGGCCTGCTTCATTCATGACATGACTTTGCTGCAACATAGAATTAAGAAGAAGCATCGAAATAGTTTGCTGATTTGGGTTGCTACTGTTTTGTAATTTTCTGCTAATAGGTAGGTAGGTAGGTGGCTCCTGGTCCCTTTCTTTGTACAGTCTCTCTTTTTTCCTGTTGTTTTGTACAGTCTCTTTTTGGTTTTTTTTATATAATAAAATTTGATGTGGGCCTTTTTGCCCTACAGTCCATAGTCAGAAAAAAGGATAGATATGAGAGAGAATCGCGGCAGATCATACTATAAACAGAAGCAGGAAAAACATATAGATAAGAAAATACAAGAGAGAAATACAAGATGATGTCCGAAAATTCTTTCACTAAAATTAGGAGAGGGAACCAGGAAAAACATAGATAAGAAAATTTGAGGCAAGTAAAATTCTTCTTCTGGAGATAAGAAATATGGCACTAAAGTTATAAACCAAGTTAGGTTTTGAAGCTGTCAAATATCTTCCTTTGCCTGAAGAATTCGTGAATCTATCATCAGTTTGTCCTGGACCAGAGAAGACACCAAAGAATCCCTTTGCTGTCAAATTACTCTTCTATCTCTCTCGAGGCAGACTTCCAAGAGTTGATTATTCATCTACAAGCTCTAAGCCCCATAAAATAAGCAGGTAAAACTTAGAAAAATAGAAGGATTATATATCTGAAGAAGCATTGAAAATTGCCAGCTACCCACGGTCGTTGCCATGCATATCGATCCAAACATTTGACCAAACAAAACACATAGAAGTTACATCTAGGCTTAAAATCACAACTAGAAAAGCCACAGCCACTATACCAAGATCACGGTGTTGTTTCAGATAACAAAATTTTTGTAGCAAAAACAAATACATCACACACCTGTAGCCCTTGTAGCAACAAAAAATAAAAATAAAACTGATCACAGACTTCTTTTTGACGTTTGGAATCACACTAGTAACCACAATTCCCACAGTGGGAGCCACGCATGCCACAGTGGGTTTTTTTTTCGAGGTAGACGGGGAAAAACCCCACCGCTTGTTATTTCATTTCTCGAAAACAGCCAAGAAGCCAGTCAAACATACAGATAGGGAAAACAGGGTGGGGGGAGAAGAGAATAATCATATCACAGCCCTAGCGAGTACAATGGCGCGAAGCGAATCAAGCGGAGCACGGTCTGCCACCGCCAAACAGCGATGTCATCCCCCGCTCTCCGTAACGTCGAGCCGGTGGAGTGGCGCACTCCGTTGAAGACGAGATCATTCCTCGACTTCCAGATGGACCACAAGATCGCCGCGAGGACGAAACGCAGGTGTCGAGGGGAGTAGAAGCGGGAGCAGCGAGGTCCCAAATGGTGAAGCTACCGGCGGGGATTGGGACATCCAGCTGGTTCCAAACCGCCGCAGCTCGGGGGCAGTCGAAGAAGAGGTGTCTCCCGGTCTCCGAGAGGGAGCAGGCGGCACAGGCACACCTTCGTCGGGACCCTGAGGGACCACACAACGCAGGCGGACGTGTCGAGGGGGCGGGCCGGCGAGAGGGCCCTATACGCCTCTCGAGAGCAGAAGCGGGGCGCCGAGGGAGAGTCGATGGCCCGGCCATCGTGCCCCACACCGAGGCGGGTACAGTCGATGAGGCGGCGGACCGTGGCGAGCTCGGCCTCGGCCACGGTGGAGAGGCGCGGCCGGAGGTCCAGCCCCTGAGCCACCACGGTGGCGACGGAAGCATGCTGTCGAGTGCTGTGGGAGAAGAGGGCGGGGTAGCGAGTCGCCAGCGGTTCGCCAACCAGCCACTTATCGAGCCAGAAGGAGGTGGAGCGGCCGTCAACCACAGTAGCTCTGGTGATGGTGCGGTAGAGGGGCAGGCAGTCGGCGACAATCTTCTCAAGGAAAGATGGGGAGGCGGAGAGCTCCCCCAAGGGTCGATGATGTTTTAGCAGGAGATTTGGTTTCATATGTACAACAATAAAAAATTACCTGCTGTGTGAAAAAATACATTGAACATTAAAAAATAAGCATGAAAAGAGTATAGCTCAAGGATTGGTTGGGTGTAGAAAATTTTCAGGAACAATCCGTGGCTTCCTTTCCTCTTGTTAGATGTCGATGATTCTTTAGCAGGAGATTTGGTTTCGAGGGCAGACGTATCCTTCTCTTCGAGATGCACTGGAGGTTGTGTTTACTACTCCCTCCGTTCCTAGATACAAGCCATATAGCTTTTGGCGCGAAAATTAAAGAACGCATATTGAGAGAAAATTACACCATATTTGGACGTGATTAACCCTAGACAATTGACATAAGCTAATAGAGGACTTTACATTAGATACGAAAATGTACTCAAATCCCTAAGTCCATACAAGCGGTGCAATGCAACACACCTTATATTCTGGATTTTTCAGAAAATCTATAAAGCTTATATCTAGAAATGGAGGGAGTATTATAGACACAAGTGGAGTATGTGACAAGCAAATTCACAATACAAAATTTAGTCAGAGAATATCTCATTGAACTTTATTTTATTTTCCCTCAAGGGCGAATTCATGTTCACATTGGCAGTTGTTACCAGTAATATCAGAAAGAACATTCATAACTAAAATCAAAGAAGAGAAACATCACTTCACATTTTTATTAAAGGTATTAATTCCGGACAGGTTGCTACAGGCCATCTGTTTTGATTGCAACACTACAAAACTCAAAAAAGGGTAAAACATCATCAAAGCATATCTATCTAACTTATTCAAAAGCAGCAGGTATCTTTGCTCGATGGACCATAAAGAACACAAGGTTCAAAGACTGCCTTTGTTCAGGCAACAGAGTCAACGCGAAACAATCGAAATCCCAGCTAATCACACAGATGCGAACGCACACGAAGAATCGATCTGTCATATTTTTCTTACTGGACTGTTCTGGACCCTGTTCACGAGTGTGCTTACGATGAATGATTAAATATATATAGAAAGAGAAATGAGTGCCAGTTCCATGGTTTGCTGGCTCTACAAGGACAGGGTTCCAGTTCCCTTCTATGCATTCCCTTCTCATGCCGATTTGTAACTCAAAATTAATCTCGCTAGCCTTCCAGATATAAATGATAGAAAAGGAAATCTCGCTAGCCTTCCAGAAGTTTTGTTGTGAATGCATCTGGTACATAATGGTGTCAATTTGCAATTTTCTTTTGTACAATCCCTGCGAGTCCGAACCCAATTTATATCTTCTATTCACACATCTTCTATTCACATGTTGCTGACAATTTGCATCATATAGATCTGCAAGCATACGTGGCTTATTAGCTTGTATTTGTGTGCATGTACAGGTGGATCATACGTATGGACAAAATATCCATTTCATTTCTTGGCCTCCCTGGATCCCTGTCTGTATATACCTATATAAACTTTCTCAATTGCCCTTTAAAAAGTGAACTTTCTCAATTATATCAAAAGAAGCACCAACATATGCAACACCAAACTGGTATCGTTGTTGTTGTAAAATATAGTGATTTTAAAAAGTACGACCATTTAATTCCAGAATTCAGTGCAACAGGGAAATAAATTTAGCATGTATACACGCAAAGGAAAATCAATATCATG
The DNA here is from genome assembly GCA_030979885.1 of Lolium multiflorum. Taxonomy (NCBI): domain Eukaryota; kingdom Viridiplantae; phylum Streptophyta; class Magnoliopsida; order Poales; family Poaceae; genus Lolium; species Lolium multiflorum. The sequence continues at coordinate 99,268,887 of CM061749.1, forward strand.
TTCATAAGAACAGAGCTAATGTTACTGTCTACCAAATCATTATATGCAAAAAAGATCGACTGATTCCAGCTCCTAGGGCTTACAAGTTACAATATTCTCGCAGAAAACATTACCTCAAAACAGTGTCGCAGTTGTGCTCTTGCTTGAGTTTGGCAACCAACAACTCAAGCCTAACAGCTGTTTATGAATTAATTGAGTTGTCTATCCTGATCAGAAGTCAGACTGTAATATGAATCTATCAAATTCAGACTTGAGAAAATAGCCACACCAGATTAATGTACAGTAAACGCTTGCTCCAATTTATTTATAAATCTGCAGCCCAATAGTGCACAAACGCTGGTCTCAACTCTCAAGTCACAATATCACACGCACATTATTGAATCAAATATCTGCTGCCCCGGCATGGTGGTTTGCTAATCCATGTCTATGATGAGAGGGTTATATTATAAAGCGTCAGAAACTATCATGAAAATTCAGTATCCCATGTACTTGTTCTTAACTAATCTATTATAAAGTGTGAGAAGCTATCATGAAAATTCATAATCCTATGTACTTGTTCTTAACTAATCTATGAAATTTGGACATATATCGGAAGGGCTTACTCAGTCATATGGAGACCACGCTAGCCAGACAGGGCGCGTCTAGTGTCCGGATCAAATCGCGGATCTTGTAAACCTGCATCCACTGCTTGTTGACGACCAAGAATTTTCCCTCGGATTCCACAAAATCATCTGTTTTGTAGGTCCTTACCCTGATGTGCGCCTGGAGATGTGGGGCATCCCGCGTTTCATCAACGCTCCAACAACTCATCAAACAGAAGCCCCTGTCAATCCCCAGGGAAAGGAAATTGTAGCTGTGCACAACCATGTCTTCATCTTCCAACTTAGACACGACCGGAATCTCAACCACAGACAGTGGCTTAGCGCCATCGACATTAATCTTGTATCCGGCCATGGCCTTTGCGGCCCTCGATAGGCCGAGGAAGAGCCCAGGGCTGTGCGGGATGGCTCCGTTGACGAACGGCAGGCAGTTCTTGTCATCCACCGTCGACCACCTGTTGGAGCTGGTGTCAAACGCGTAGGTGCCCGCCTGTCCAGTCACGGACACCAGTATGCGGGAGCCCACGGCAGCGTAGGACTTGACGGTAACACTGGGCGGACAAATGTAATCCCCTGGCGTGAGTTCCCAGGGAAAGAATGGCGGCCGCTTCAGGCGCATCCACTTGCAGTTGGTCAGGCGGCCGTCGACTTCCCGTGCATCCGAGAGGTCGAGGACCTCGAACCAGGGCACGAAGTTGAGCGGTCCCACCACGGAGGGGGTTCGGGCCAGGGCGTAGATTTTGTGGTCGATTGGCAGTAGGATCGGGTAGCTCTTGACCGACTTAGGCTGCGGTCCCCGGATCATCGACTGCTTCTCTGTGTCGAAGATGATGGTCCCCGGACCGTAGCGGCTCATGGTTGAGCAGCCGCCGACGCCGACGATCCACCGGCGGTCCTTCGATTTGAAGGGGACGAAAGACATGTTGTGGTTGCATTTGAGGCGAGCGAGGCGGCGCGGGATTCTCACCGGTGTGTCTCCGCCGCCGTCGGTGTAGGGTTCGATCTTGAACACGGAAAAGGCAGGGCTCACGTACCCATGGCCTACAACCAGGTAGACCGACTTCTCCGCGCCGGCCGTCATCTGCTTCTTCTCCGGGCGAACGATCTCCTCCGCTTCGGCCATCCTCTGCTTCTTCTTCTTCGGGAGCATGGCCTCCTCCACGTCCCTACCTCTTCTACCGGGCCTCTTCTTCATCTCTGTGTGCCGCCGCCCCAGATAATTTTTGACAATATGCTGATCGTGATATGATGAAGTATAGTATAGACATAGTACTATGTAGGTTTATCGGTTTCTTTTTCTGAGATTGGAACACATAGGGGCCAGGCCCACGGCCCATGTTGGTGGTGGACATAAAAATACGGGAAAGACGGCTGTCATAGAGGTTTTGCAGCGCCGCCGCCTCTTCCCTCGAGATGCCGAGCGAGCTGAAGCACGACGCGGAGGATGATGGTTCCACTTCTCCCAGCCATCGCCGGAGAATCGACAACCCCGATAAGCCGGTTTACCTGGTAGTGGAGCACAAGGCCGCGAAAAACAGCTCCGCGAAGCCTGCGTACTCCATCCTCACCGTCGGCGCGACGACGCCGATGGTCCCTCTGCATCTCAGCCAACCCGGCATGTCCTTTGCCGTGGTATCGTCGCCGCATGGGTCGTGGATCGTCGGCGTGGGCGGGGAAGGTCAGGGTCACACCATCATCTACGATGTCGCGGCCTCCAAGGAGTTTCACGGTCCCGACCTCAGTACCAACAAGATGGATCCCGTCCTGATACCGTTCCGCGGCCAGCTCTACGTGCTCTCGCGCCGTCCCTCCGTCAAGTATGAACCGAGGGGCCTCGACTACCTTCCCTGGTTCGAGCGGATTTGCTTCAAGGATGGCCGCCCTAGGTGGAACCGTCTAACCGAAGATCTCGAGCCGCCGCCCGTCTTCCCGTGCCGCATCAACCCGATCGAGTACAGCAACCCGCCGGAGATCCACGTCGCCTCCTACGCCACGGTCGGCTCCCACATCCTGCTCTCCGTGCAGCAGGAGAACGCCGGCAAGGTGAAGAGGAAATACAAGGGGACATGCGGGTACGACGTGGACAGGGACGTGTGGGAGATGGTGCACGCCATGAATCTTCCTTTCATCGGCGAGGCTGTGCCCCTCGGCGACCACCTCTTTCTTGGCCGCTCCAGAGCCAGGGACGGTGCTGCCGTTGTCTACTCTATGGAGGTCGGCCAATCAGCAGCGTCTGGGACGAACGAGCTGTCCATTAGAGAGGTTAACGTGGTGGTGGCGCCAACGGGCCGCATTGTTCTTGGGGATCTTCTCTTCCCTTTGGAAAGGGGCTTGTTCTCCTCTGTTTGCGTTCGATCGGCTGATCCCGGCCAGGAGTCCAAGTTAGTAGACAAAGCACGTGTTGTTCATCGTAAATACATTATATGGTGGGGTATAATGCTGCTGAGAACAATGCTACAATTGCGAAGCAGCATCGGCAAGTTTACAAACTGGTGGTTGATCCATCTCGTCCTTTGGCTCATCCTTTCCTGGTGGCTGCTGCTTTCACAGTGTAATAATGCCACAGCCCACGGGCCTCTAGTTTTCAGCTGTCGCTGCCTATCCTCCAGTTTTTATTCCTCATCTGTATACTCTTCACATGAATGATGTATCTACATTACTACTGCTATATGCAATAGGACAAACTTACAAGATAATTAGAGCATCTCCAATAGTCGCGTCAAAATGCCGCGCGCATGCTTTTGCGCCATCCTACACTTCAAAGCTATCGCGCCGCTTCCAGCGCACGCGCACCCAACCGACAGGAAGATTCAGCCGCGCGTCGCTTCTTCACCGCTCCACCTCGCTCCGCGCATCGCTCCACCTCGCTCGCGCGCCGCTCCGCCTCCGTCGCGATGCCTCCCCGCCACCGCTCAAGCTCCGGCTACCGTGGTGTCCGCGTGCGTCCGAACGTGATCTTCTACACCGAGATCCGGAGCGGCAAGGAGCGGATCGGGCTCGGCCGTTCGAGACGGCGCACGAGGCGGCACGCGCGTACGACGCGGTCGCCTGGCGCCTCGGCCGCTCTCGGCGGTCGATGAACTTCGACGACGTCTGGACGCGGCAGCAGGCGGAAGCCCTCGTGCCGCCGCCGGTGGCCGTCACGCGCGAGGCGAGGCAGTGCCAGCGCGAGCTCGAACAGCGCCTCGTCGTCGCCGAGCGTGATGAGCGCATGCGCCTCGAGTGGGCGCGGCGCTTCCCGGAAGACGTGGCCGCGGAGGTCGCCTTCTACGCCGAGAAGGAAGAGGCGAAGGCGGCGCAGAAGGCGGCGCAGAAGGCGGCGTAGAAGTGCGATCGGGAGGCGAGGAGGGCGAAGAAGGAGGCCAAGAAGAAGGAGAAGGAGGAGAATCCCTTTGCTGTGAAATTACTCTTCTATCTCTCTCGAGGCAGACTTCCAAGAGTTGATTATTCATCTACAAGCTCTAAGCCCAATAAAATAAGCAGGTAAAACTTAGAAAAATAGAAGGATTATATATCTGAAGAAGCATTGAAAAATGCCAGCTACCCACGGAGGAGGCGGGACGCCTCCTCATGGAGGCGGAGCGACAGAAGCTCACAGAGCTCAACGCTCATCGCCACTACGAGGCGTTCGCCCGCGAGCAGGCGAGGCGCACCGATATCGAAACTTCTCAGGAAAGGCTGGAAGCGCGGGGACAGCGCCGCCGGCAAGCTCCTGCGACGCCGGCAGCCATGCTCCACCGCCAGATGCGCGAAGCAAGGGACACGAAGCGGGCACGGACGCAAGCGGAAAAGCCGAAGAACGACGACAAGGCAGGGCCATCGAGCGCCCCAACCGACGGCCAGTACATCAGGATTAAGTTTAAGTTTTAGTTATGTTTAAATTCGAGTTATTTTTGTATAAATTTCGTATGAATTTTGGTTTTTAAATGTCATTTAAATTTCAAAATCTATCGGGGCTGGCATATGGGGGACGCCGGTGTGGGAGCAGTATCTCCAAATAGAGGATGTTGTGCCGGCGCCCCACATACGGCAGTGCCTGCCGGCGTCTATTTGGGGGCTGTCAGTGGAGATGCTCTAAGACTACTCGATGTCACTATGTTTACTGTGCATAATAACATAGTGATAGTACTCCATAGATGTGTGCATTACTTATATTGTAGACTTGCTTTATCTTGAAAGATGTGATGTTAAGGTATCATAGGTAGTTACCACAAAAATCTCTCTCGTCATTTAGTTACATGTCAAGCCATTAAAATGCCTAGTTAACATTGCATGTAGTTGCATTTTACTACATAAGTTACTAAGAGTAGTCTAATATATTTGAAATTTATAAAAGTTATATGATAGGATAAATCGACACTCCGTTCACAAGCACCATCTTTCCCTTAGCCTCGAGTATCTCACAAACACCCAATCTCGTCCATTCTCTCCTTCTATACACATGACTCTTTTCCAAAGTTGTTAGCTGATCACTCTACATTGTTGTATTGTTCGTCATCTTCGTGCCGCACTTGCATCAACTCACCACGACATTGCCGTCGCACCCATCCTATATATACATACGAAGCTATCAAGGGAATCAGTTTTGCCGACTTCCTCGTTAGACAAGTTGGCATCACCCGGTCGCCACGGAGGGCAGCATCGGGTTTCGCATGCAAATTTTGCATCTAATATTCATAGCAGAACCTACCATTTGTAAGGCGCGGGTGAATCAGTTGAACTAAACCGTTGACACAGGTTTTAATTCGCAAACATTCATTCCACGAAAATCGACTTTCCACGAAAATCGACTTTTAATTATTAACTAGAGCGTGGTAATAATATAAAAATAGTATTTTCATAATATTAAACATACGTAAGGTTTTATTTCCCGTTCTCGAGAAAATACCGGTGATCATGGTATTACATGTTACCTCAAATACCAGAAATATCGGTACAAATACTATCCGTGAATTTTCAAATAAAATTTAAAATGTATCCATGTTTTTTAAAATTCTTCAAATTTGAGTAAATTACAAATAATTGGTTAAATACCTGCCAGGTACCGAGAAAACTAGTTAGATTTCGGAAATATTCGCCATGAAAAAAACCTAGTGGTAATTATATATACCTGGAATGTATATTGTGCTAAATAGAATCAAATTGTGAATGAATCTCTAATATGAAATTGTGCTTTGTAACTCAGCGCATAAGCAATCTGGGGTGCAATCTCTCAACTGAACCAAATTCTTGTTTACAGCGCATAAGGATCGTGTACGTGGAACAATATTCAAAATATAGAACTTTCTTCCTTAAACACTACATCAATTTGATTGCCATTTAATATCTCAAACTGACCGATTATTAATTACGAAAAAATGCTTGCTTGTTTTTCCTCCGGACTACAGGTAGAAAGGGAACCTCTATTGAGTTCAAGAGGAAAAAAAAGGATAAAAAAGAACATTCTACTACAACAAAGGTGACAAGTTGTAGCATGAGCATAAGGAACCTCGAGGTGAAAAGCTCGTGGACAAGGCGCACTTCATCAACTCTTACGGCTAACCAACATGAATTGGCGCAACGCAAATTATAAACCTAACATCAAGAAAAAATGGAGACAAAATCATATTCGCGTCAAACTAAATCAATTTCTTACCAAACAAATGAAGAAATCAATGCACTTCCTTGTCATATCGTCCACCAGGCTTTGCCACAAAACAACCGGCCAAGTATCCCATGGATTACTGCAAGCACGGAAAAATATAAGATTGCTGATAGGAATTCCATGCACAAGGCAAGCGATACATGTCCTTAGGATCTGGTTCACTTTCTCAGGTGGGCATGGCGATTCAGGCGCCAAGCTCGTTGGATGAAAGGCATTGTCTCCATTCGAGGTTCCAGAACTCCCATTTTGATGCCACTGATCCAAGTGTTGCTATAACTTGGCCTCTTTGGGGATTGTTCATGGTGCTATGAACTATTCCAACACAATGAGAGATAGAATTCACATGAAATCACCACTTTCGATAGAAAGCTAGGGGCAGACGCCACTGGGCCCAGTATGAGGGTTTTGCCTGGAATAGTGCTAGGAAGGTCGTTAGAGTCTTGGAGCCCCTCTTGTGTTGGGTCCCAATATGGATTCATAACAGGGGTGTAATGATAGAAACTCTATACCTAGGGTTTAGGTCCTGACTTTAGATCTCGTTTAGGTCTAGTGTTTAAGTTAAGGTTCTGGGGGTAGGGTTAGATCTAGACGCTAACCATATATGTATACCCTAGAACACTAGATATAGAATTTACCTATACCCTAAACCCACACCCTTAGACGTAGGCTTAGACACTAAAACCTATAACCTATCCATACTAAAATAATATATCTCGTGATCGGTCGATGCGATTCTAGAGCCATGGAAAGCTCCCTCGGAGTTAGGGTTTATGAAACTTCTACCTTTTCAGATATTCTTCATCCTCACTTGTCGGACGTCGTGGTCGGGTCTGACAAATTGGACCCTCGTGACTCCCTTCCAATTAGCCTCCTTCAAGCCCTAGTAAATTGTCCCTTGACAAAGTAGTTGTGATGCTTACACATCAAGACTAGGGCATCGTCTTGTCCCTTGGGATTACAAACCGGTTGTCGGCGTGGATCTCTTCACCTTGTACTCGCACATATGACAAGAGTGTTTACACATGGCGATATCTCGATACTTTTTTTAGGGTCTTGCTCGATTGTTAGAGCGTGGTGCCCACGAGACCACCGTTATTGATGGTGGAGTCACCTAAGCCCAATGGTTATGGGGTAAGGTGGGCGTGGCGGCGTGAAAAACACTGATGCCGCCTTGAAAACCCGCCACCTTGCTTGCCTTACTTATATGCACATGCACATGCAAAAGAGTGGCAACCCAAAATTTCAAAGGACCGAGCGGGAACAGCTAATGTAATAACAATATAAGTACGTACTGATAAAAGGAAATTCGCAGGCCTGACATGTGCATACGAGTTTCGGTCGATGCGATCCTATAAGCATGGAAAGCTCCCCCTAGAGTTAGGGTTTCTCAAACTTCTACCTTTTTCGAATATTTTTCTTCGTCTTCACTTGTCAGGTGTCTGTGAGCCCTAGTAAATTGCTCCTTGAAAAAGTAGTTGTGATGCTTACACATCGAGACTAGCTAGGACATCGTCATGTCCCTCGGGATTACAAACGAGTTGTTGGCGTGGATATCTTCACATTGTACTCGCACATAGGACAAGCATGTTTACACGCGGTGATATCACGTTACTTGTCCTTTGGGGTCTCGCTCGATTGTTGGCACGTGGTGTCGACGAGAGCACCGTTCTTGATGGTGGAGCCACGTAAGCCGGATGACCGGGGGCGAGGTGGGCATGGCGGCGTGTTTTCCGCGGATGCTGCCTTTGTGAACCTGCCACCTTGATTGCCTTGCCTATATCCACATGCACATGCAGAAGAGCGGCAACCCAAAATTTTACAGGAGCGAGTGGGAACAGCTAATGTAATATAGCGAGAAGTAAATAAAAGGAAATTCACAGGCCTGGACTGCGAACCATGGAAATCTTTGGGCCAACATTTCCGCTGTGTCTCGCTTGTAGCCGTCGGATGGAAATCGACGGTGGTGTTCTTGATCCTGGGCAGAACAAACCCACCCGAACGAACCCTAACAGCCAGTCGCGAGATCCCCTCTCCCTTCCCCCACCCAAATCCTAACAGCCAGCAGCTCCGGCCATCCTCCGGCGCCGCCCCGGCCATCTCCCTCTCCTCCCTCCGACAATGTTCCAGCCACTCCCGAGCCCACCCACCAGATTGACCACCCACGCCCAGGACATGCCGACGAGAGAGGCGCCGCCCAGCAGCCATATCGTCGCGGCAGGCCGTTCGCCGGCGCGCGCGTGCACCGGTCAGACGGTGCGCGGCGCTCCGTCGAACTCGCTGCCCGCATCGCTCGGCAGGGCGCTGCAAGACGGCGAGGTGGAAGCCCTTTTCCCCGGCCGATTCGTCGCTGTGACCGGTCGACGAGCCCCTGGCCGCGCCCTTCTTCGTCGCGTCCCTGCGGCCTGCGGGTGAGGCCCTCCAGCGGCTCTTGAGGCCGGGATGAGGCCGCCGTGCTGCCCTTCGTCACCGGCCGCCGAGGACCAGCCGAGCTTCACCCGTCGCGCCCTGCTCTGGGACGTCGCCGTCCAGGTACACCAAAACATAAACCTGATCCTTTTCTTCCCCTAATTCAGTTTGACTGAAAAATGATTTCTTGGCATAGTAGCAGGAGGTTGAGTGACGCCGACAGGAAACGTCGAAGGGAGATGAAGGAGAAAGGGGGCTCCTTTTCTGCCCCAACTGGACAGGCGCGCGGCTGGTTGCTTCCAGCAGGGCTAGCATGGTTGGCTCGCACGAGGAGCTCCTGCATTGATAGGTCGATTTTTTTTCCCTTTGGCATGCTTGATGCTGCTGCCCGATGTTGGCGCTGTTTAGTCTTGCTTTGTTTGTCACCATTAGTCCATCAAGCCTCTCTTAATTAGAAAGATGCATGTTTGAGATTCATGGAAGTATACGCGTTACATGAGCATTTGTTCTTCATTTCTTCATTGGGTTTGGGTAATCCTCTATTTGGTTAGCACGGATTTCGTTTCGACTTTTTAATGTATCACTATTAAGTTGCTTAAACCTGAAATATGTTGTTTTAACTCAATCAAAAGTGCAAATTTATGGGACAAAGCTTTCTGACTGTGCAAGATCATTTCTAACCTTTGAAACTTTGGTTCGGCGATCTTCAATCCCTATTGTCGGGATTTGCTTTGAATTATTCTTGTGGTTAGATGATTCTAACAGTATCTCCTTTGATGAAGTCAATCAATAGTATATTGATCAATGTTTATATGCCTAATTTCTGCCTTGATCAATGCTCCTGGAGTCAATAGTGTTTATAGTTGATCCATGATGCATATCAAACTGGAATAATTATCTATAGTAATTATCAATTGTATCTGTTTATTTAGAAACTATTATAGTACACGATGTCAATAATCAGTGGTTTATAGCACTCTTTTACAGATTTCAAAATTGTTTGTGTGCATATGCATTACTGTTAATTAATTTAACTACCAGCGTCCAACTACTTCTATTCCTTTCTTTTTGAACCATGCCCGACTATCATACATATGAATGTGTTGGTTTTGCTTTAATAAATCCTGTAAGTGAAGATACCTACTGCTAATTGTATGGGCAATAAATTTTGTGTAATGCTATATACTTGAATATTTAGTGATTTATGCTGCTGCACATATTTGTATGGATGATGTGGCCATGGAAACTGGTTGCGTGCATACTCAGTAGCTGTATAGGCACTACTACGAGCTCGATTTTTTTACTTTTTTTTTGTTTCTTGTTATGCATAGGCATTGCTGAAATTTTGCATATTTTTCAGGGTCGTATCATATTGGAGGAGGCCGACGTGTTGAAGGGCGGCAAGCAGGGGTTCCGGGAGGTTGTCTTGGTGGTGAGCTGGGAGGAGGAGTAGGCGTGTTACTGAACGTCATTGGGGACATCAAGAAGCGCAGCATGGTGGCGCTCCGGTGGATTGACTGCAAGGTCTCCGTCGAGAGTAGAGCTGCTCCTGGCAGTCGCACTTCTCTGAAGCCCTCACCTAACAGGTTGCCACCGCACCATTCTCTGTTTGGTTCAGTACATGTTGCTGTGCATATTTTGTTCAGTTGTGTTTGCTGAATGAGTGAAGAGTGGCAAGCAATCTTGTCTTTTTTGGCATGTTCTGGGGAAGCCCTGTCTTGTACTCGATCGAATCGATCGCCCCTGTTTTCCGTTTCAGATATAGATCCTTGTAGTTGTATATACGTGCTCCAGAATGGAAATCTTTGATAAATGAGAATTTGTCCTTTCCTTGTGGGGAAGAACAACCAGGTTCTTTTTCATTCTTTTTATGCTTTCTCAAACTGAATGTCAGATTGATGACATGTATGCAGCACTGTATTTCATCTTGTGCTCTTGAATAAAATTAGCCTTGTAGTTGTATACCCATGTTTTATTTTTGATTGTTTGCAGCTTGTTATGCGTAGGCATTGCTGAATTCTTTTATATTTTTCAGGTCTAAATTATATCGGAGGAGACGAAGGATATGAAGCAGGGCTCTGGGAGGCAAGTTGAGGGAGAGGAGGAGGAGGGGGAGGAGGGGCAGTGTTGAGCGTTATACCAGAGCGCAGTGTGTAGGCGCTCCGGTGATACGGATTGACTGCAAAGTCTTTGTCAAGAGCAACGCCCCTCCTGGCAGTCGCTCTTCTCCGAGGCCGTCCTTGACCTACCAGGTTACCACCGCACCACTCTATTTGGTTCAAGTGTGTCTGCTTTGTTGAATGCATGAATAGTGACAATCAATCTTGTGTTTCATGTCATGTTCTGAGTTGCCCTGTCTTGTTTAAGATGGAATGTACCGGCCCTGTGTTTCCGGTACAGATGGCTGTATTTGTAGTTCCAGCGCTGCTGTTTGTAGTCTTCTGTATGTGCCTTTTTCCCAACTTGTATTGGTCTGTCATTTTGTATTGGCTCCTTGTGGTGGAGGTCCGGCTGTGGTGGCGTCTTATTCTGGCATGGAATTGTAGTAGTACTAGTGTAATGTAATGCTTGAGGCGACAGCTTGTAACAGTGTTAAGTGGTTCATTTACACGTTTGTAATAATATAAGGCAATCATTATTCTTAACACTGTGTGATGGAGCTATGCTCTAGGATAGGAGTTGTGCTTTTTTATTTAGCAAAATCAGGTGAGGTGATGCCGAAAATTCAAACACGCCCCCTTCTCGAAGAGATTTCCCTGCCTTTTTTTATGTTTCGTTATTTGCTGGTCCATCTCTAATTTGTCTAGATTGACGTGTATGTAGACACTATTTACTGGCTAGATACATTTAAATTTGGACAAAGGTGTGACTCTTAACTAGTTTGGAAGAGAGGATTTAGAGTGAGGTAAATCGATGGACACCAGCTAATCAGGTCGGTTGTTTTACGTGGTCGGCTGTAGTGGTGCACAATGTTGTGAAAATTTCAAGTGCAGTCTCCTTTTGATTTCAAGTGCAGTTGAAACAGCAGTGAAAAAAAAAATGAAGGTTTGAGAGGGAAAAGATGTACTGTAGTAGGTGTAGGTGAGGCTGATGAATTGTGATGGTTACTAGTACGTGTGAGAGAGAAACAAGTTTGGTTCCAAGCGAGAGAATACTAAAAAGGAGGAGAGCGTCATTAATGGAGCGATGATAATGAACCTGGCGGCGCTCTTTGAATTGGCGGAGATCAATTCCGCCGTCGTCGTACGTATGGAGGCGTGGGATTGATTGTGTGGTGCATGCGCGCGCGAGAGTGAAATGAATTGCGGATGTCGAGGCGTACGCGCGGTGCTTCGATTCCATCTAGAGCCACTCGACTGGAGGAGGTTTTTTCTTTTTCTTTCGAAAGCAAGCCACTCGAGGAGTTAGGGTGATTTCTTTTGGGCTCCTGCTTATGCATAAGCTGGCTTATGCAAAACGGATGGAAGAAATTGTGGTGGGAAGAAGCTCCTAGAAACTGGTTCCTCCTATTCTTTTAGGCTTTTGAAAATTTAGCTTATTGATGTGTTGAGATGTAAAATGTCTACAACGCCCCTAAATAATTTATGTGCTCCAAATAAATAATGATATCATATGTATGATTGTTTTTCATTAAGCTGGGATCGTTATTATGTACCAAATTTTATACCAAACCCTCCCACATAGCATATATAAAAATATTATATATCAAAAGTGTCCATGACCAATTCATATCACAAAAATTACATTAGTATTCACAACAACAGGAATTTGGACCGCTTATGTCCATAAACTTGGACGGATTCAAGCTAATTGGAAAAAAACTTTGAGCTAATTAAAGGAAGGGGAGCTACTTTTCACGGTTGTGAGGAGGACATCGTGGAGATGAGGAAGGCCTTGATCGCCTCCTGTGAGTGCTTGGCCGCCGGCGTGGAGTGCTTGGGTCGTCGTCCACGGTCTCCTGATGCGGGTGGACTGCGCCCAGAAGAAGATTGGCCGCGACCGACGGAGGCGGAGCGGCCAGCTCATCCTCGACGCAGATGTGCGGGTGTAGTCGCCGGCGCCAGTCGCTGCTTCGGGTGGAGATGGGGCTGCGCGGAAACAGCAGGGGAGGAGGCGGTGAAGAAGGCAGGATGTGCCGTGCTGGAGCGGCGGAGCCGGCAGCAGGTCCGGTGGCGGAGCCGGCGGCGGCGGCGCTAGTGGAACCCTAGCTCGCCCAGGCTATCGCCTCTGCCTCCTCTCGCTCGAAACGATTCGAAGCTGGCCTAGAAGCCCAAAAGAAGTCACCCTTAAACCGGCCCACGCGCACGTAGACTTGGTCCATCGCAACCGGTACCCATCGACCGGATCTCGTTTCGATTTCGGCGCACACGCAGGGACGGAAATCATTTGTGTAATGTAATGCTTGAGGCGAGCAGTTTGCAAGAGTGTTATGGTTCCTTTACACGTTTAGGTAATCATTATTCTTAACACTGCTAGAGGTACGCACTAGGATAGGAGTTGTGCGGTTTTATTTGGTGATTATTAATTTCGAAGAGTTTTTGTATGTAGTCCCTCTGTTTTAGAAGTAAGTGTCGCTGATTTGTCTAGATTCGCAGGTGTATCTAGGCGTGTTTTATGGTGTAGATACATGCCAATTTAGACAAACGGTGCGACTCTTTAGTTTTGAAGAGAGGATTTAGAAGCAGGAGGAGGTTGAATTGAATCGATGGGGTGGCCAGGTAGATAAAACCACAGACCTGGCCCGGTGTAGTGCAAAATGGTTTGAAAATTTATGTGATGCAAAGTAATGTCCGAAAATATTGGTTGGCCACGTGAAAAATCTATTACGCGCACGTACGAACAAGTTTGGTTGCAAGCGATGGAGAGAATAAAGAGGAGCTTTATTTATTATTAATCGATGTACGTCGACTACATGATACTTCACCTTTATGGGCCTAGGGGAATACATCTTGTATTCGGTTGCTAATTGTGGGGTTGCCGGAGTGACAGCAACCTGAACCCCCGTTGGTATATCGATGCAGGAGGGATAGCAGGATCTCAGAGTTTAAGGATGTGGTTAGATTTATCTTAATTACTTTCTTGTATTTGCGGATGCTTGCAAGGGGTTTAATCACAAGTATGTATTAGTCCTAGGAAGGGCGGTGCATTAGCATAGGTTAACCCACACAACACTTATCAAAACAATGAAGATTAATCAACTATATGAAGCGAAAGCACTAGACTAAATTTCCGTGTGTCCTCAAGAACGTTTGGTCATTATAAGTAAACAAACCGGCTTCTCCTTTGTACTAAAAAGGATTGGGCCACTCGCTGCAATTATTACTCTCGCATTTTACTTACTTGTATTTTATTTATCTGCTATAACAAAACCCCCTGAAAACTTGTCTGTGAGCATTTGCAGTGAATCCTTCATCGAAACTGCTTGTCAACACCTTCTGCTCCTCATTGGGTTCGACACACTTATTTATCGAAAGTACTACGATACACCCTATACTTGTGGGTCATCAAGACTATATTCTGGCGCCGTTGCCGGGGAGTGAAGCGCTATTGGTAAGTGGAATTGGTAAGGAAAACTTTTACTGTACGTGCTGTTTTTGTTTCTGCCTGCTGCTATAATTCATTATGGAGAGATCCTCTTGAATTTCTATTTGGGAAATCTACTAGTACTGCAAAGGTAGGCGCCAGGTGAGGAAGTAATTCCATATAAAATACCTATGAAAATTATTGAACGTGTTGTGGATAACCGCTATGAAGGGGATGGAACTGTTCATCTGGAGATCATTTACTGTTTTTACATGAATTATGCGGGTTATTCAAGTGTGGTATTTCAATGGATGAAGTTAGGAAGAAATTATTTGCTATGTCGCTGTCTGGTAAAGCAGCACATTGGTATAAACTGCTGAAGGATGGGCATTCTCTTGATTGGAAGGATATTGTGCCTCTATTTTATTCTAAATTCTATCCTCCAAGTGAAATTCACAAAGACCGAAACCGCATATATAATTTCTGCCCTCATGATGGAGAGAGTATTTCCCAAGCATGGGGGAGATTGAAGTCTTTAATGCTCAAATGCCCCATTCATGAGCTTCCTGGTAATATCATCGTTGATAATTTCTATGCAAGACTTTCTTTTCAAGATAAAACCTTGATGGATACTACTTGTTCTGGATCATTCACACGCAACAAAGAAGAGTTTAAATAGGACCTTCTTGATCGGATCCAAGAGAATACTGAAGGATGGGAGAACGACAAAGGTAGAGTGTCAGGTATAAATTATGATTATGAATGCATTGAAACTTTTATGGATACTGATAAATTTCGTAATATGAGTGCTACTTATGGTCTTGACTCTCAAGTTGTTGCAAAATTTTATAAAGCGTTTGCCTCTCATTTTGAATTGCCTAGGAAGAATTTTGATAAGTATCATGAACCTTACAAAGACAAAACTGATTCACCTATAGGTAAATGTATTGAAGTTAAAACTGTTGATCATATTCTTCCTGAAGCTTATATTGAAAAACTCCTTTCTGCTAAAATGAAGGAGTATTCTGTTATAACTAGTGTGGTTAATAAAAGTGCAAAGAAACCTATAGAACCTGAGGAGCAAATAAATGTTAAACCTGCTATTGCAATAGTTAAAGATCTTGTGACTGAAAATGTAGAAGATGGTCACATCATTTTCTATGGAGGCTCTCATTAGTATGAGTTTGGTTTTCTCAAGGCAAAGGTATGAAAAGCTTTCACCCAAACTCTCCTACATGCATGTATACTTGCCTCCATAGTGCACTTGTGCTATATGATCTTGTCATATGCTCTTCTTAGCACTTGTGCTTGGTTTGTAGAATCTAGGGGGAGTCTCTCTCTAGGGTGTGTGCATTTGTATACAAATGCATGTTCTAAATATGCACATACCTAGGGGGAGCTTCGTCTACTCTTGCAAACCAAATACCTTATCATAATATCCTATGAGTTATTGCAAATTCGTGTGTTGTCATCAAACACCAAAAAGGGGGAGATTGTAAGAGCAAGATCTATATCCTTTGTTTTGTGTGTTTGATAACAACACTCGAACAATTCTAACCGTGCACAAAGATTATCTTTGATGGATTTGTAGGTGTACGGTGCCCTCGCTGAACACACTATGATCGGAAGACTGAAGCGTAGATCTTAGGCTTTCTAGTTTTGTGTGTGTGTCGTGAGGTGACATGGTAGGAGAGGAAAAGAGGAAAAAAGCAGTTTCAGCCAAGCCGGTACTACCGGTACCAGGAGCGGTAGTACCGCTACCCTCCTAGTACCGCACTGCAGTACCGCTCTGGAGATTGCACTGAAAATGTCCCACAGTACGTGTTACGGTACCTTTACGGTACCTCGAGCGGTAGTACCGCTCCAGTGCGTACCGCCCTGGTACCGCTTAGGTACCGTAACTTAAGTTACGACAGTACCGCTCTGGTACCGCCTTGGTACCGCTTGGCATCCAATAAGCTCTGGAGGCCATTACGGTACCTCGAGCGGTACCGCAAGCGGTAGTACCTCTATGCTTCCACGTGGACAAGTTCTGTGGGGATTTTGAATCCAGAGCGGTAGTACTGACCAAACCCTGAATCAATTTAGGGATGCCCAAATATTCATCATCATCGGCACAAATCTGAAACAAAAGCAAATCACAAACACTAATAACGCAAGATCTAACACAAAAGGATCGAACTAGGAACAGACGAACAGAATAACGCAAGATCTAACACAAAAGGATTGAACTAGGAACAGACGAACAGTAATAACACAAGATCTAACAAAAAAGGATTGAACTAGGAAGAGACGAACAGTAATAACGCAAGATCTAACACAAAAGGATTGAACTAGGAAGAGACGAACCGTAATAACGCTAGATCTAACACAAAATGATTGAAATGAGATAAGAACAAGGGAACAAAGGGTTACCTCCGACTCGTGTCGACGATGGTGGTGTCGTAGGGGTTCTCCGGCGCGTCGTACTGCATGGTTCGTACGGGTCCCAATGGACGGGGACGGACGGGGCGGCGGCCGATGCGCCGCTGCTACGTTGGAAGCGACAGACTGGCGGCCGGCGTGCGCCGGCTGCTCGTGGAAGCGCCCCCACAGGCCCGGCTGTAAGCTGATACGTCTCCAACGTATCGATAATTTCTTATGTTCCATGCTACTTTATTGATGATACCTACATGTTTTATGCACATTATATGTCATATTTATGCATTTTCTGGAACTAACCTATTAACAAGATGCCGAAGAGCCAGTTGCTGTTTTTGGTTTCAGAAATCCTAGTAAGGAAATATTCTCGGAATTGGACGAAACTTTCGCCCAGGGTCCTATTTTTGGCGACAGGGGCCTACATTTCGGAGGTGGAAGGCCTGCTTCATTCATGACATGACTTTGCTGCAACATAGAATTAAGAAGAAGCATCAAAATAGTTTGCTGATTTGGGTTGCTACTGTCTTGTAATTTTCTGTTAATAGGTAGGTAGGTTTTTTCGATAAGGAATAGGTAGGTAGGTAGGTGCCTCCTGGTCCCTTTCTTTGTACAGTCTCTCCTTTTTCCTGTTGTTTTGTACAGTCTCTTTTTGGTTTTTTTTATATAATAAAATTTGATGTGGGCCTTTTTGCCCTACAGTCCAATAGTGCACAAACGCTGGTCTCAACTCTCAAGTCACAATATCACACGCACATTATTGAATCAAAAGGCTGTGTTTACTATAATAGACAAGAGTGGAGTATGCAACAAGCAAATTCACAATACAAAATTTAGTCAGAGAATATACATATCAATGCCTCTGTCTCATTGAATAAGGGAGAATTCATGTTCACCTTGGCAGTTGTTGCCAGTAATTTCAGAAATAACATTCATAACTAAAATCAAAGAAGAGAAACATCACTTCGCATTTTTATTAAAGGTATTAAGTTCAGACAGGTTGCTACAGGCCATGTGCTTTGATTGCAACACTACAAACTCAAAACAGGGTAGAACATCATCAAAGCATATCTAACTTATTCAAAACCAGCTGGTATCTTTGCTTGATGGACCATAAAGAACACAAGGCTCTATCTAAGACTGCCTTTGTTCAGGCAACACAGGCAGCGCGAAACAATCGAAATCCCAGCCAATGACACAGATGCAAACGCACACGAAGCATCGATCTATCATATTTTGCTTACTGTACTGTTCTGCACTCCGGTTGGAATGGTGCAATTTTTCATGAGTGTGTTTACAATGAATGATTATAAATATATAGAAAGAGAAATGAGTGTCAGTTCCATGGTTTGCTGGCTCTACAAGGACATGGTTCGAGTTCCCTTATGTGCATTCCCTTCTAATGCCAATTTGTAGCTAAAAATTAATCTCTCTAGCCTTCCAGATAAATGATAGAAAAGGAAATCCCTGTTGAGAATTTTACATCATTATGCTGCTGTACTGAATATGTTCTGAATGCTCCCTGTTGAGATCATTTCCTGGTATGGAATCTGACTGCCTACAAATTTTACTAATTTTTATTGCTGAAGTCATTGTACAGAATTTTGGCTATTTTCAAGTATTCCTGTATCTTGTGGCTTGTTTCTCTTTGTGCTGCTTCAGTGACTCATTTTTTCTAAAATTAATGTCGTTCAGTTTGTTGACTGAACAAGCATTTCAGCTTCTGAAAAAAGAGAGAGAACAAAGATGAAGATATAGATGTTTGTGACAAGACTCAATCATGACATAAAATTGAACAACATTTCAAAGAACACCTAAATATTTTGTTGTTATCTCGTAGCAACGTACGAGCATTCAGCTAGTTTTCCCATAAAACACATAAACATAATTTTCGGTGGTTGTAGTCATGCCAAGGCAACAAATTAATACACTACTAGTACGAGAAAAAAACACACACGCATCCATCTCTACTCTACATATTCATACGTACGTATCCAGGATCAGAACCATACCAACCAACTGACCATGGAACCAATACCAATAAAAAAAATGAACAGAATACCCGTGAGAAGAAATATAGGCATCAAGGCATGCATGCACGCGTGCGTGGTTACCTGACTTCCTGCTTCTCGTCCATCGGCGCGTGACAAGATCTATGTACCTGGCGCGCGCGGACGTCCGGCGTCGATCGATGCAAGACGCTGGTGCTGGCGAGGCCTGATCCCTTCCGAGAAGAGGAACAAATACGTACGGTGCGCATCCACGCTCAGGCCCAGCCTATTGTTAACTGATTCCGTAAGAATTTAGCACCGAACAAAACGAGACATAATCAAGATTCAATCACCAGGTCGTATATCGGAGGAGGAAATACCTATCTTACACAAGACCCTGTTGCCTTGGCGACCCATGCATCTTCCTCCATAGGGAGGTCACTTTGTCGTAGCAGCTGCACTCCGTCGCTCTCCTCTCCTCTCCTCTCCTCTCCTCTCCGAGCAAGAGTCAAAGTCTAAGTCGTCACACACGACGCACGCGTTGGCTACATCCCTCTCTATATTTATAGACGGGA
This sequence comes from Lolium multiflorum, assembly GCA_030979885.1. Lineage (NCBI taxonomy): Eukaryota > Viridiplantae > Streptophyta > Magnoliopsida > Poales > Poaceae > Lolium > Lolium multiflorum. Next base: position 99,288,043 of record CM061749.1, read on the forward strand.
GGAGGTCAAGGTAGAAATTTTCGTACAAAAAATTCTGCGCCACTTTTTTTATTTCCCGCCCTTCTTTTGTTTTTCCCATCCATATGCAGCTGGAGAGAGATCAATCATGTGAGGGAGGGATGGACGGCTCACATGTCGCAGAGCACGCGGATCGGATCGCTGCTGTGGCCTGCCAAATAAAACACCTCCTGTGTTAAATCAGGCATGATTGATGATTGCCTTTTGTGATACCATCCTTATAATTGCTTCCACGGATTACTCTCTTTTCCACAGAAGGCGTCTTTCAAAGGCAATGGATCCCATCTCCCGTTACTGGCGTGACTTGTCAAATGAAACACCTCCATAAATCAGGCATGATTACCGATTTCCTTCTCCGATCATATGGGTATGCCATCTTAATAATAGCTTCCATGAAATCAGTCCCGAAATCAAGACACGAAATTAAGGTGATCATGCTTCATGCATGGTTTGGTGCTAATTGACCCCAGACTCTCGCTAGTAGCACACTGATTGTTGTCCGCCCCTAAATGCTGATTCCACAAATTTCTCCATCTCAAAGGAAATACTACCAAAATAATCTAGTCTGTCCCATGCTTGTTTCCAATAGTAACTAAAAATGATGAGGCTATGTTTGTCGCCATGAATGATTTTTCTGCTTCCTTTTCTTCCATGATGGAAACAATATTTTGTTTGTTCGAAGGAAAACACACAAAGAACAATTCTCTACTATTTCCACCATACAAACTGCAGTGCATTTCCGCTAAGAGATTGTTTCCATCAGCGATAGGTTTTGATGTTTCAAGAAAATTAAAGGAAACTGCTGGGCGTCCCCCGGGGGATCTGACTCCCCAGCCCCGGGTCCCCAGCCGTCGGATCAACCATTTTAACGGTTAGATTTACATGTAGCAAAAAAACATCTCCGGCAGCAAAAAAACCACCCCCGGCAGCAAATGACTGAAGCAAAAAACGGTTCGTTCAGAAAAGAAAATAAAAAAGCTGGGCTCGCCGGAGACCTCGCCGGAGACCACGTAGCAAACATATTACGCAGATGTAGCAAAACCGCAAATAAATTGTAGCAAGTTTTTTTTATTCACATGTTGCAAATCCTCTAAAACATCAACGGAGACCTCACCTGCAGCTGGCAACAGCGCCGTCCGAGCTTGCAGCAACTCCGTCCGTCTAGGACAGCAACGTCAGAAGCCTCTAGTAGCAACACCCTATGCCTAGGGTAGCAAAAGTAGGCCTCCGCCCATAGCAAAAATCTACCCTCCGCTGGTAGCAATGCCGGACACTTTAAATAGCAAAATCGGCCTCTGCAGGTAGCAACGCTGTAGGCCTAAGACAGCAAAACTCCTAACAAAAACAGAGGAGCGCGAGATGGAGGCGGCTTCGGGCAGGCCATGGCAAGGATGGGTGGAGAAACTCGTGGCGAGGTCGCCGCACTTGAGGACGAAATGAGGTCTACGCTCGCCGCCGGCTCATCCCGTCCCGTTGGTGCCGCCGGCCCAGCCCGTCGCCGTTGCGCCGCCAACACCTACGAGGCGGAGACCCTCACGCTCGCTGCCGGCATGCTGCAGGTCGACCGCCTCACTGGGATCAAGCCACTGGGATCCAGCAGCGCGCGGCTTAAGAGGAGGCTCCGACGAGCGGCTGGAAGGCGGCGACGCGTGGCACGGGAGGCGGCGCCGGCGAGTAGCTGGGAGGCGGCGGCGCGTGGAACGGGAGGTGGCGGCGCGTGGACGGGAGGCGGCGCCGGCGAGAAGCTGGGAGGCGGCAGCGCGTGGAACGGGAGGCGGCGCCGGCGAGCAGCTGGGAGGCGGTGGCGCGTGGAACGGGAGGCGGCGCCGGCGAGCGGCCGGAAGGCGGCGGCGCGTGGCTCAGGAGGCGGCCGGCGAGCGGCTGAGAGGCAGCAGCGCATGGAGGTTGGGCACAGGAGGAGAAGGTAACGACAGGGCACAACGATTGAGTGGAGGAGAAAGAAGATAAGGTTGCTATCGGGTGGCCCCACCTATTCTGCCTCCAACACGTGGGACGCGTGTCGCGCGGACGAGCAGGAGGATGCTAGACGAGGATCCCCGGGGGTTTCCAAGCATTTTCCAAAATTAAATCCATGGTTAAAATTTTGATTCTTTTGACGGTTAAGATGCAAAGAGTCATGTATCTCTAACATAGCAGGTGGCCGGGTAAACAATTAAGGTAAGAAATTGGCGTGGATCACGCCTGCCGATTGATTTCACTACTATTTGACGCCAGGCTATGCCTACTACTACTACACATTGTTCTCAATATCTTTAGGGAACTACTAGCCTAACTACTTCAAGGAAACACTCCATATCTATAGGAACTTTTTACCAGGCCATAAAGGTTTCAAGAAAATTAAATCCATGGTGAAAATTTTGATTCTTTTGACGGTCAAGATGCAAAAGGTCGGGTAAACAATTAATGTAAGAAATTGGCGTGCATCACGCCTACTGATTGATTTCCCTACTGTTTTGAGGCCACGCTATGCCTACAACTACTAGCCCAACTATTTCAAGGAATCACTCCATATCTTACTAGCAAAATGATCACCCGCCCCATGTTTGATTGCTTCTGTTTTGCCATCAATGATTTTCCTACTTGGGTTTTTCCATGATGGAAATAGTATTTGGATTGCTCAAATCAAAATACATAAGGAAAAGTTCTCTCCTTATTTCACCATGGAAACTGCACCGCAGTTCAGCTAAGAAATTGTTTTGACCACATGCACAAAACATTATCATTAGGGAGTCCGTTTTTTCTTTTAGGGATGGAATGAGTTTACACATACGTGCATACATGTTATATATACCATTGGGGATATAAGTACATAGGCTTGATATAAATCGCCAAGTGCAATAACAAGCCAGCATACATAGGCTTGCAAACTCAAAATCTGGATCTAAATACATAAGCCAACATACACCTTATATGTACCACAAGTACTACATGTAATTTGGATACAAATGAATACATTCACACGTGTTGGCAATGTACCACCTAGCATGTTTTCCAACAAGCCTGCTAGTGTGACTTAAATCTTCTTTGCGAGGCCCTTGATGAGGTTCTTGAGCCCCACCTTCATGGTGCTCTGCTCGGAACATCCTTCATCACCCGGTCCAACTCCTTCTCCACCAGCGAGACCTACACTGTTTGAAATAACAACATGAGGGATGCTCCATATAATTTGGTCATCCCTGCCATATACAAGCACGCTTCGTATGGCAAAGAGATAAACTACAACTTCATGATAATCTATTCTAGCCCAAGGTTCTCGCTGAGAAATATACAAATTGTAGCCTAAGTGGTTGTTGACCAAAATATAGACATGGGCTATATGTTCAGTACTGGTAATTGTTATCAAGTGCAAAAAAGAAACCATGTACAAACTAACATAGATGTCTTAGCATCAATATCATATATTGGCACACTACACATCAATCCCGGCCACAACTCAGACGAGCAACAAGCAAAATTGCATTCACTTCCATGGTTTGGAATGCACCAAAGAAGTGTAGAAAAAAGACACACCTTTTAAGATAGAGACCGTCATAAATCTCAATGTGGAGCAGATACAACCTAAAATTCACTAGTGGCAAAGAGAGATGACCGGAGATCTTGCCCTGAATTCATAAAGGAAGAAAAAGAAAATCACTTGCACATCATACAAACACTACTTATATATAACGTGACCAAATAATGTAATTCGTTAAAGGTGGCTTTAAAAGTTGAAACTTTTCAAGTGAACATGATAACACCAGATCTATATGTCTACTAGCAAAGGAAAAAAAATGATTACTTTGCTAACAAAGAGGCATCTGAAGCTTGTAATAGGCTTGACAGGCTAAAATAAATGAGAGCTGCATTAAGAAGTGCTCAGCACACAGAAAAGACTAAAAGCTTGTACATCAACCAGAAAAGCAATAGACAAGCCAATCCTACATTCTTATCAACTACTGTATAAAATGATCTACTTCTCAAGAAGAAATAAAATATGAGTTATCCAGTTACTTCCTAGATTCCTGCACTGATCACGGTTGCCATTTGTGGTACATATTGAACAAAGTATTCTATAATGAATCCAGACAAAAAAAAGTACTAAATTAATAACCTAGATTCAAGAACCAAGAACTATTGCAGAAGATCTTATGTGTGGCTCCAACTAGAAATAAGAAAACTAGAATCCAATGTGGAACATGATCCATAGAATCTCAGGTTGCCGACATAAGAAAAAATGTAGAGCCCACACATTCCTCCTCTAGTGCTCCATCTGCAACAGCAAGACATCACTAATTCAGAAAACCATATTTGCAAACTTTAAAAATGAATTGGAGCATGCATCTCTCAGACCAAAGCACATACAAAAGTAGTAGTTGTTGCATATACATCAACAACATTTAGAGCATCAAACATAAGTCATGCTCAGGTTAAGGCCATTTCTACATAGCAGGTTGTAATGTGTGCGAGCACATGATTGTATATATATTAGGCAATATTCTGTAGCAATGCATGACAAACAGTACTGTAGTTCACCAAGTGCACTTCCTGCTACTGTAATGTATGTCTCTACAAATAAATGTTATTAAAAGACCCAAACTTATTTTGCTGGCCTACCGAGGAACATATATATGACCAAATCAAGTGCATATTTTTAGCTATTAGAGTATAAATTTGCAAGCTAGAAACTAAACATCATATTTTATCCATAATTGACAAGGTGTAAAACTCAGGACATCAGGGAACGAGAAACCAAGACTAAGTAGAGAACAACCAAGCCATGGCTAACATAATTGATATGGCTCTTCTCTCGCCACAAGACTTCATCCTCTTCTCCACAACTATCGACTAGTGATTCACCTTCCTAGTCATTCTGGAAGCACATAAAAAACAAAAGAGATCAATTCCGACTTAGCATGTGTGCCAGTTGCGTTAGCTAAATGAAAGGCACATAATCACCATTTCATCTGCCATCTTAAGCTGCAGCATAAACAAGTCTTCAGAAGACAAACAGATAGGAACAATGCTATACTGCAATAACAATGAGAGGATCATGCAGCAAATTCATGAACATCTAAGTCAATTTCAGCTACAACATAGATGGCAAGCAATGAGCTAAATTTCCACGGCTACACGAATCTATGCACACTAACCAATTAAACATATAGAAAAGGAATGTACCCTACACCAGCCCTCCAAACAAGTGGCCAGCTATCAGTGGAGAAAAATGGTATCAATCTCCGAGCAAGACAATAACTCAACTCAAATGAGAAACAGAGGCAAGGGGTAACCTGCCACATTGCTCGAGTGAACTATAACTACTTTTATAGTGGCCACAAATCAGACAGTAATCAAATAGGAAGAACCACAAGCCAAGAAAACAAATTCGATCGAAGCCTCACCAAAAATCATGTTGCTCATGAGATCGGCCAACACACAAATAGATGTTTAGTTTGAACATAGCAAAAAAAGAATAGATAAACGGTGAAGCCAAAGCAGAATAGACAAAAAAATGATAGGAAAACAAGCTACGGAGTACTTCATTTGATAACAAGCAACAATATCTGAACATCAATTGACAAAATCTACGACTAGCCCCTGGAAATGTGGCCACCCAACCGCGTAGCTAGGAAGATACATCAATCCCCGAGCAGCACAACGACTCCGATGACAAGAGAAATATAGGCTGGAGGGTATAACCCGCCACTTCACTAAGTTATACTCTCACTACCTATACTTCTAGCCTAATAGGAAAGTGATCAAAAGCAAGAACTACAAACAAAGAAGGAACTACGGAGTTCAGTTAAAAACATTCTCCAAAGAGAAGACCAAGAAGTTAATCAGTGTTCCTAGCACTCAACGAACTGAGCCAAAATACAAATACTTACCCAAGACACTGCTGCGCAACCACATTAACACAAGACACTGTTGCGCAACCACATAAACATACTTACTTTCCAGATAAATGTGGCTACAAAACATGTCAAAGACTTAAAATAGTACATGCCAATAAAGACAAAAGTTATGACACAACATCAGTTATATACAAGCAGTGGATTTCTTTAGTCGGGTAAAGATATCACCATCCAGACAAGGAATATGTTACAGTTTGCCATTATCGATCTTCAGAATACTGGAACATCGCAAGCTCTTTCCAGGAGGTCATGACATACACGTCTAGACATCATAAAACATAAAAAAAAATCATTTCATTTACCTATGCAAAAACTTGCGGTGGAAATCATGACTAATGGTGTCGTTCATGAACCGTTTGAGTCTTGGCCTCCACCTGCAAAGGAAACATACGAAGAACAGTATTAGACTCGCCATAAGCAAGGGAACATTCATCGAAAGAAGGCATATAATACAAAAAAATCACTCGCTAAATCTTCTGTTCACATAGAAGGAGCCCGAGTTATTCATATTGATTAGTGGGTTTCCTCGCATCAGCTTAGCCTCCTTCATCTTGGCCTCTTCTTCTGCTTGATGGTGGTACTGCAGAAAACACAGGGACGAAGAACTTATCATTAATTTTTAGATCTAAAGACAAAAGGCCACCTCAAAATGATAACAGGGAGAAGAAAACATCTTTCTAAGCATATCCTCAGCTCTTTCTTTTTTTAATCCTTTTGCGCTCTGCGATCAGAGCTTCAGTGTCATCATCGTCATTTTTGCATGGAAGTTGCAATTATATGAGTAAGAACTACAATAAACTGAGATAACCAGTTCAACTAAAAAAGGCCCAAATAAATAGCCGTGTACCCAAAAAAATTCAAGACCCTCAACAAAATTTCAAGATAGTCCGTGCATCATTCTTTTCGCCATTTTGTAACTTGATGTAAACACATCCCATCTAGAATGAACTGAGCATGCTTGGGAGTGTAGTAACATGTTACCCAATACCAAATTTTATGGTAGATGGCATAGAAGGAACAGTTTCATCCCCAATCCACGAAGCAATTTATTAGTGCAGTTAGAAGATGTACCAGTTAATCCCATCCATGCAACATCGAGCAGAGTCTAATCAACATTTTGGAGAAGTATGGTTTATTAATTACTGAGCAAGAAGTAAACATACCTTTCATCATCACTTCTGGCCTTCCACGTCACAGACAGTTGCATCAGTTTCCGTGGAACTATCTTATCCTCATCCCATTTGAACCTGTGATTGCCAACAGAGTAAATATTCATGCTGCCTTGAACATAAACAAGCACCAAACAGATTTTGCTATAGCATTAATTAGTTTCACCGACCTTCTAAGAAAATGCCTAAACTTTTTCACTCGTCACTCACTTCTGCAAGAAAAAAAGGTTTCGTTTATCAATTGCAATTCAAAGGTACAAGGCAACAACAAAAGACAAACATCATGGAAGAGAAGTTATGGATATTGCAATCACGATATCTACAGACGAGAGAGAAAGCACATATTGACCTAGAGGTATTACCAACATAGGACTTATCCTTGGATGAAAAGTGCTTGCGTTCACGCTCCTCAAGTTCATCCCTGTGATTCCTCTTCGGTACCTCCTTTTCAGTTTGTTGTCCCTCTTTTCTGCACATGAGCGGTAACATCAGTATTTATTGAGAGGAAGATACTACAAAAAAAATCGTAAGTACCAGCCAATTTTATTCAGGATTGTCAAGGTCAACAAGTAAAATAATAATGTGAAATCGAAGCGTTAGTTTAGCTTTATGTGGTGCTATTGATTCTGGTTAACTAATAAAGAACACATGAGAAAAATATGAAGCATGATAAACAATCAGTTTAGATTTACTCTCTTGTTGCAGCAGTAGCAGCACCAGACAAAATTCAGAAAATCAAAGTGGTTACACTTGTGCAAAGTAGCTATTGAGGCACCAAACATGTAAAATAGACAGTTGTTTTGTACTACCTACCATCTACATATGCTTATAAATTATGTCATATTGCATTTTCTGTTGTTTTAATTGTTTTGCAACCTTAGAAATTATATATTGGCGATTGCAGCACAAAGAAAGGAAAGAAGACCTTATGAATTCTAATCCTACTATGATGTGAAACTATCAATCTAGGAAGAATCCATACTTGATACATGTCCACGATCCAGTTCGACATCTCCTATTCCGATCCAAACTATGCTGCAGGCTGTCCTTCTGTTGGCTTGGGTTTCCGCCTGCTATAGTGTATTCCCCATGTGACATGATTTCACATTATTACCGTTTTAGTCAACATGAAAACTAAGAAGATCTTACAAATTGAAATATGGAAGTTAGATATACATACGCTAAGTGTAGTATAACATGGTTGATATCGATCTAAAAACAAAACACAGTTGATATCTATTTTTTTCAAAAAAAAAACCTAATAGTTCAGCGAGTAATTTATATTTTGCATACCAGGATCCTAACATCCATAAATGCTACACATATACGTAATGCACAAAACAAAGCTGATTCTGATGGTGATACATTTTATCAGCGGTGACAGGAATATATCAGATCTCTAGTTATGCAATGTTAAAACACAGAAAGTATATTACAAGCTCATGGACCTTACCATGATTTCAAAAGCATGGGAATAAGTAATCTTTGATGCCGTCCTACCAAAGTTTAAAATAAACATGCAAGTGAGTGTTTCTTACATCTCACCAGAGGGAATACATGACATGAATGATGATAATGCAACTTTAAAAAATTATATTCACACCAGGATCTTCAAAAATACAGCATTAACTAAATATAAAAAATATTTATGTGATGAATAAGGAGTTGGTTATTTAGAAAATAGATTGAAAATAATAAACACAATGGGAGGACAATGATTATATAAGAACACCAAATTTCAAATTGATATGACACGGGGCAAGCTATAGCAGTCAGAGAAGTTCCTAACCTTGCAAACTGGGTATTGAGTGCCCTCACGTGCTAACTGGCGGCCTCAACCTATTGAGAGTCTAGAGCAGGAGGTCCTGCAAACTGGGTATTGAGCGTTCATTACCAACTCTCTTACTTGATGTCTGCATCATTACAATAGCAAAATAAATAGGGACAGATTCTACAACAAGATGAACCAACAAAAACATCTAACCAAGATCCATATTAGAGGCTCACACGGAAGCAACAATCATAAAAGAAAATTTGTATAGTGCAGCAGCACTGCTATTTGACTGTAAATCTGTCATTCGCCAAAGAAAAATATTAAATTTGTCATTCGCCAAAAAAACTTGCCCAGATAAAGCAATTGGAGCCACACAAACAATCCGAAAACCTACCCGCTTGATCCCTAATTATTCGTCCATCAAATTCTGCACCAACTGAAGCTAATATGAGCGACTAGCGACTAAAACGACAAAATAGAAGGTTTTCTCCAGGAGATTGGTGGACTAATCCACTTAATCATCAGACCATGCAAGCGTTAGTACCAAGTGCTAAAAACACTATCACAACATACATATAGCATATCGACATCCATACAACAATTGTAACTTTTTCTTCCTGTCAGATATAAGCTCCAAAACAATTTTACATCTAAACTAATATAAACAACACGAAGGGGGTTGGATCCATATAACATCAACCACACAATTACCCTCATCTAACGCTTCAGAGTGCCCCCAATGATGCATAAGTGGACAATGGCAATGAGAGATTGAGAAGAATGTACAGGAGAAAGGAAATGAGATCCACTATCTTTTTTTTCGCGTATATGAGATCCTTTGGAGATGCGTGGTAATGCAGCAATGTTTATAGAAAATAGAGATATTTATCTCAGTGTCCGCATCTACAAACTCTGTAGAAGGGAATTAGACCCACTATCACTTTTTGGTGCTTACTAGTGCATATTTTTCATTAAACTGTTTTTATATACATGGTTTGTATTGACTAACTTTTGTTGTCACATCTCATTTCTAATAATACTGGATTCATACATAATGGTATGTGATTCAACAAGAAGCTAGCAGGCTAATTACAGATTATGGATACATTATTTTCTGATGGCCACAAGAAATGAGAGAACATTTAAATTCTGATGAAGCCTTTATTACTTGTTTTGCTAACTAGAAACATTGGATACAACTACGAGTAACTCGTAGCATGTTTATTTTTTTTTGGGGATCACAATAAAGCTAGGTAGAATCCTGAGAAAGAAGGCACTGCAATTGTACTTTGTGGCAGTGATATAGCTACTAGTGACCCATTCAAAGGCATTAGCTTGACAGATTGATTCATTCTTCCTTTAGTCAGTTACAATAATATATTTGCAGCCTACTTTTGTTGAGTTCGTATCAGACGCGTGCAAGATTACTAGTGTTTGTAAGTAAGAGACCTGAAGTTGTATCCAGAATTGAAAGTAGGCACTGCATAAGAGCGGAATTGCATTTTGTTCAATCAATTAGCAAGCCGTTTCCATTTTCTCTACAACAATCAGAAGCAAGCCAGTATCACAAACGAAACCACGCATTCACCAGCCAGCACAAAAGAAACGGCACAACCATTGCACACCAGTACACCATGCTGCATCGCATCTGCTAGCAATGCCCATTGGAGTTTATCTAAATAGAAAAAAAAAGTAAAATTGCAAGGAATATTCATGAAGGAGAAAGGAGGAGAGGGGCCTCACATGGCAGCTGCAGGTTGGGGAGGTGGCCGACGGAAGCGGGAACGGAGTGGTCTCAGGCAGCAGCAGGTCGGGGACGGATTCGGCGTCCGCAGCTCGGGGAGGTTGTTCAGGAGGTCGCCGGTGGCCGGGAAAGCGACCACCATTTACTCCTCCTTGCCTCCCTGCGGCGAGCTCGACGGTGGCGGGACGCGGACGCCGTGGAGGAGGACCTCCAGCGTCGGCCGGTGCATCGAGGCAGGGAGGCGGAGGGGCGCCGGGAGCCCAGGTCGACGGAAGGCGCCGTGGCAGCGAGTTGGGTCGTGAACTGCGGCGTGACGGAGGCGCCCAGCTCCATGGCGGACGCGCGGATGGTATTGGGTGGGTGGCGGCGTGACGAAATCGTGAAGGAGTTTGAGGTGTTGAGTCGCAAAGGAGCATAGCAAGATAAAGATAATCCCACGTTAATTGCGTTTCCTTTTTACTGCCCAATCAATCAGCCCTTCCTTTTTTTACAGGCATGAATAATTATCATATTTCCTAAAACTAAGATTCATTGGCTCAGAAATCAGCGGATTAAAGTTGACTCATGAATCACGGCATGGTATCACTAATTTCAGGGCAGCCAAGTTATTTACTCCAATACATAAATCACGCTAGACTATAATAAATCCCGGTTGTTTTTCCATGGTTGCAAATGAGATGGCATACATGTACACTAGGGTAGTATATATAATACTCCCTCCGTCTAAAAAATAGGTGTCTCACTTTCATCTAAATACTAATGTATCTAGATGCATTTTAGTTAAAGATACACCTATTTTAGATGGACAAAGTACAATACATGTACTGCATTGGCAACATTGGCTGAATCTATTTTTTCTAAAAAAATAATGGGATCGGCTCTTCATATTAATTTATTTGTATGCAGGGAATAAATACCCTGATAGTTGGGCTGGCTCCATCGCATTTTAGGGGCATTATTAATAGTCATTCCTTAGATTATTACTTCAATATAGGAAAGAACAGGATGGGACTTGGATATACCCAAATGGAGGAGCCATGCACGAACTAGGGTAGGGAGGCCAGCAATTGCACCTTTGATCAAGCTATTTGAATAAATTGATTTTTCCCATTCATGGAGGTACGGTGTGATGTGTGATTTGCTATCCATGGTTGCATGCACGCGGGTTTAGGGGTGTGCTAGCTTACGATCACCCGTCTTTGGGACGGTTAAAATTTCGACAGCCAATACTAACTTTTTCTTGCCGGAATGGAGATGAAAGAAAGAAGAAGGCCAAAGCCACCACCGACACCAAAGAGGAGGGGAAAAGAGTGCCACCGCTGCCGCCGAACTCTGGATGCCTTCCGCCCCCGCCTCACCGCCCCACCCTTCTCGAACCGCCACCTTCGTCGGTCTATCACCGCCCCGGCCATCGCTCTAGGACTAGAAGTCTTGTTTCTTCTCCGGCGCCACCAGACACCCCCACCCCCATCCATAAGTTTTCTTCCTCGCCTCCATCGCCGCCGCCTCTACGTCGTGCACTGCCTCTGGCTCGGCCCATCCTCGTCGTCGCCGTCTCCTCCGCGAACGGCTGCGGCGTCACCGACTCCATTTCGTTTGACGGTCGTCGGCCTTCACTTCCAACTCCGGTCACAGGCTCTTTATCTTATGCAGGAAAGAAAGGAGAGATTCGTTGCGGGTTAGATAAGACATGGAGAGAGAGAAACGTGGCCAAGCAGTTAATTAGGAAAGAGAAGAAAAGGGCCCACACGAGGAGACACGCGGTTGTGCGTTAACCATTCCCATAATCACCCGGTAAGGAGCTCGTTCGAGTGGGTTTATACTCTTAATAAAAAAAACTTTTTTGCAGGGTCGAAATAAGAGGGGGTGGGGACGAGTAAACAAAATTGAGTGAAAAAGGGTGAGGTTGAACACCACCGTCGGCGTCCTCCCATGATTGGTGAGTCGACGACGTCGGGAGAGCAAGGAGGGGAAGCATTGTTGCCGCACTAATGATTCCATGTAGATACCTAACCTCCCGCAGTGTACTCTACTCACAAGATCATCGATGAACCGGGGCCAACGACTCTATCGATCAACCTAACATGTATAATGACACAAGACGAGCGATGGTATTGCATTACAACCCATATATCCTCGATCGAACTCCTTAGGAATACATCAACTAGGTTCTTAGTTGATGTTCGATGTTTCAGGGGATCTCTTTCTTTACAGTCATCGCTTGCATTCGTCGCATCCTCCGTCACGCGCTCGGCATTGTCAACAAATATGTTTTCTTGTACTCGAACTCTACCTCACTAACAAAAAAATACCGACTCAACTCCCCAAGATCAACAACTACACCCTGAATCGATCTGCCCATGCCAAAGAAACAAAGAGTGACGATCTGCCATGCGAGATGAAGGCGATGATGAAACGTAGGGTGGGTGCCGTTATCCGGAAAGTCCGAAATTATTTAATTATAAAACCCCTCTCCCACTTGCTAATGTATATATAGTCAATGAGCCCCAAATTATAGAACTTTTAAAGTACAAGTGCATATTACTTCTAGAATAATGGTGCTCTCAAATGACATTGCAATGCTATAGTAGAGAATAAGATAATAGAAATGAATTTTTGGACCCTAAACTACCGTGCTTGGCTCGACTTTAATTCTGACCTATGAAATTATGCATTTAAATCTCGAGCGCTATGTAAAATATACTAATCATGATCATCGTTGGAGATGATATATGTGAATCGATGTTGTGCTCTTCATCGCCTTTGACAATCTTGGATGTTTGAGCCATCGCGCACTGTTGTCATCATCGCGCTTAATTAGTTTATGCCAAATGATAGTTAGTACATATCTTTTATTTGTCATATGTTTATTTTTTCATTATTTTATGCGTAGGGATTTATTACCTTTTATTTAATGTGCTATTAGGCTTGTTATATTATGCTAGTATAAACATCGATATATCGGATGACACGATAGTCACCATGCACATCTCGCGTGGTATGAACACACGTAGAGTTATCCTTTTTTACAAGAAATGTACACCCGAGATCTTATACATGCATGTGGTTAAGTACACACTCATATTTTGTAAGTTAGGTCGACGTCATTGACAAAGACGACGAGATGTAAGTTCAGTATTAGTCCATCATCGTCGGTGGCTGCGCATGTGTACCAAAGCCATATGTCCAAAAAAAATTGCTTTCATTATAATGACAACCTTTTCACAAGGCTTTTACTTAATTAATCTTGTTTTGTACTTATATCGCAAGGCCTACTTGATGTGGAGTTGCATGTGTTTTGGCGGAGCCATGCTCGTACTTGATGTCAGAGTCATGTTGCACATCCATTGATGACGAAGAAATGGTAGCTAACTATCCATGTGTTTGTGGACTTGTAATCGTTTATTTTCGAACTTTGCGATGTTTGTAGCATATTTGGATTGATATATCTGAACTTGTGACCTTAGAGACTTGAAATGAGTTATTTGTGAGTTTATGGTTATGTACTTGTGCACTGCTACATATATGTGTTTCTTGCATGAAATAAAAATAAAACAATAAGAATTTTGCTTTTTATGTCCTCAGTGTCGAGTGTCCCAGCAGCTGGCACACTACATGTACCTCACTGTCAAGTGTCCCAGGCTGAGGCACTCGGTGAAGAGTTGTGTCAACGTGGCATGTTGCACCTTTGCCGAGTGTCCTAGGCCAAGGCACTTCACGAAGAGCTGGGCTTTGCTGAGTACCCCAGCAAAACTCAGCGAAGAGCTAGGCTTTGTCGAGTGCCCCAACAACTAGCACTCGGCAAAGCTCTGCGTCGACGTGGCCCCATTCCCCTCTTTGTCGTTTGTCTTTGAAAGTGGCACTCAGCAAAGAAGGAGCGACGTGGCATCACATAAGAGCTCTTGGCTTTGTCGGGTACCTCGGAGAAACATTCGGCAAAGAGCTCGCACCGTGAGATGGAGGGAAAACGGAGGTTACCTTTTCTTCGCCGAGTGCCGCGACAAAACACTTGACTTCGCCGACTACCCGTGAAAAGACACTCAGTAAAGATTCTTCACGGAGGAAAACTTCGTCATGTATCTTTTGCCTAGTGTCATACACGACAGCGTCTTCACCGTGTGTTTTATTTTTTCGCTGTGTATTTTTGATATTCGACAGAGGTTGCATTTCATGTAGTGTAGGTTGCGCACCCATTGTACTCGATGCTTTAGTTGGAGAGCTTTTGGGGAGTTTATGCTGAAAAGTGTACACCTTTTTGTGATCTAGTGTTTCTGGCTGTATCGCCATTAATGAGGCATACCTGCATTTTCATTGGTGTGGACCTTGTGTTGGCCCGCGGACCCATCAATGTCTACTTTGGACTTAGAGCATCTCTAACATTAACCGAAAAATTCGGAACTGAAAAACCTGTATGCAGTCTCCTGAAAACGTGGCTTTGCAGCTAGTGCAGAACAGAACCCGCAAAACATGAACTGAAAAGACGCAATTGAAATGTCATGGGAGAATTCATCAATGATCATATAATGGTAGTTTGATGCTCTGTTTGAGCATCAAAATTTACAAAATATAAACTACAAACCTAAATTAGATACTAGCCCTAACCGCGCGAGATGATTCTGAGCAAAATGAGGCCCGAATGGCCTCTGCGCGCGGCGGCGCCGGTGGTGGCGGAGCTTGAGCGTCGAGGCGGAGGAAGGCGTCGACGCGGAGGACGGTGAAGAGCTCCTACTCGGAGTCAAGCTCAACTATCTCGAGCTTGATGCGGCGGACGCGCTCCTCCCGGCGCGTCGCCTCGTACTTCCGCACTTCGCGGACAGTATCGATGACGAGGTATCGACTCGTCATTGCCTAGAGATTGTAGACTTAGGATTTCGTAGAAAGTAGAGGGCAAGTAGGTCTCGAAGGTTGTCATACGAACAAAGGCGTCCAACTCAACAAAATACGGTGTCTAGGGTTTGCAATGATTCGATCCTTATTTCGACCTTAGCTTACCCTTTATATAGAAGGTGAAGCCGAGGGTTTTCCATGTTGTACAAGTACGAATTATCGGGCCGCGCTGGGCCTTTCCCTATGTTGATACAAGTTTGCTATAATAATTCTACTTTCCTAATAAGAACATCTTCAACCTTCTGGGCCTCCAAATCTTCGAGTCCATGGGCCTTCTACATCAATTATGGACAGGGGTATTCATGCGGCATGCCATTTAGGCATATCTATGTCAGTCGGTCTCCTCCCGGCGGAAGCGAGCGCGGGCCTCCGCCACCGTGATCGCCGCCACCTGCGCGATCACGGCGTCCTCCTCGTCGGAGTCGTGGACGTAGTCTCCCGCATGGCAACGACCTCCTCCTCCTCGGAGTTGTCGTACACGGGCGGGCACGGTGGGCGGCTCGAACCGCCAGAGGAGGAGCCCTCGCCGCCGTTGTTGCCATACTTGGTGAGCTTCCCTGGGGGTGTGAGCCCCCAGTTTATCCACCGGTGGGCGCTGCGCTTGCGCGCGCCATCCGACCGGTTGAACTTGCACCGATCCACCTCCGTGCGAAACACGGGGGGTCGCGGCGGCGAGTCCCCGCCGCCCAATCCCGCGCCGCCCCTTGAAGAGCTACCACGCGAAGCCATGGCGTCGCGGAGCTGGGGCGAAGCGTCGCTTCTGCGCGCTGGATTGCTCGCCGGAGAGGTGGCTGGTGGCGGCGGAGCGAGTGGCAGCGGCAGAGGGGAGTATGGTTTGGAAACCGAACTCCCCTCCACGACCCATTTTAATACGGGGTGGCCGCCGAGTTTCTCGGGCCCCCAAACTCTGTTTACGGGCTAGGCCGCGAGTTTGGGCTCCGTTTTGGCCCTATTTCGGCCTGAACCCGTAATTTTTCGGTTTCGGCTCCTTTTTCATTAACTGTTAGAGTTGCTCTTATGATATGTACCTTGAAGACATCAAATAACTTTGCCACTTTTCGTCCCTCTATCCCTTGATATCTAGCCTAAGATTGAGCTAGGTTATGATCACCGTGTCCCAAGCAAAGTTGTCTTGGCATCATAGGGAGAGCCTTCAACAACATGTTGTGTTTCGACCATGGTGATGACACTTTGGTGCCGCATTGTCTCGGACGTAAGTTGTTTTCTGCCTTTCGCGGGAAGCACTCTAGCGTGGTCACATAGTCTCGGATATCAAACGCCTTTCTATCGACACTCCTCGGTACATCTGTGGTTGGTATGTGCACATTTAACCTCCCCCTTTTTTGGGTGGCGGTATTCATACACTCGTCGCCATGAGCGAAACCCCTAGAAACTAGCATATTGGTTGGAGGTTTCTCGAGGCATTGTTTTGGTTCGTGGCTTGTTGGCCCGCGTCTGACTTTGCATCGCCCTTCGGCGGGTGTAACATGGTCATCACACTGATGCATGTGGCGTGGTTGCGAATCCGTAGGCTCTCCGTCACCGTTAGGCCTCGGTCGCTTCCCTCGAGAGCGTCTGCACGAAAATACCCGATAATACGTGCTATCCTCGGGCGTGGCGTGCCACGATAGATTTGTGTCGACGAACCTTTTCCAAAAAGGTCTCTTGGAATCTATCCCAATGGTGACATTTGAAATGGCGTGCATATCCATATGTACGAAATTTTACCACGTATGCGTTGCGGTAGAAGAACCATATGTACATGTGTTCACATATGGAGGTAGCTATGTTCGGCTAATGCATGCATGCATGCATCCGTCCAACCATCCATTGGTATCAAACGGAACTTGGAAAGCGGTAGAGAGCCCGCCAGAGAAATGTTGATTTTGGAGCCGGGCGGGAAATTTTGGCAAATGTGAACAGCGACAGCCTAATCCCTCAAAAAACAATCAGCTTATTACTAGGAGTACCTGTTGAATAAAATCTCTACCTTCCCTCAAAAAACAAAATCAGCTTAGGCCATGGAATTTTCCATTTTGGGCTAAGCAGGATTTTGGGCCAAAATCACGGACGTAATTTAAGCCAGCCACACCATCTCCGTGACTTACTCATCACTCGGGCAGACGGCAGACCACCGGCGGCTCGATCTCAATCGCACCCAACGCCGGCTACCCACACCTCCGCCGCCCCAGACCACCGGCGGCTCCTCTCTTCCACCTCTAGCTTGCCCAGATCGACTAGATAGATGCCGCCTCTGCCCTCTTTCTCCGCGATCGAGCCCCAGCTCCGGCGCTCCATTCTCGCCACCGTGCGGCGTTGCTCCGGCACCCTACCTCCTGCAGAATCCCTCGCCGACGCGCCTCCAATCGAGCCTGAAACCTCGCCTCCGCGAAATCCTAGGTCGCCGTCCGGCCGGCTTCGTGGACTGCGCAGGTCAGGCAACGCGCGGCCCCGTTGTCTTCCGCGTCCCCGACCTCGCCTCGCCGCTCCGTCCCGGGGCTCCCTACACCACCGGGTCCTCGCGCCCGTCCAGCGGCGTCGCTGGCATTGGAACTTCGACCACCGCAGGCGCTTCTCGAGGTATCAGCAGTGCCCAAACCCGCAACCACCAATCCTCTTCTCCCCAATTCTGAAAAAAATCGCATCTTCTTTGTGCAGGCAGCCGGAGGAGGGCTGCTGATGGTCGCCGCCGTCCGCGGGATGCACTGGTAGCACGACGCAGGTGAGACCAATTCTCCGATCTCCTGCAAGGGCAAGTAGCTGTAGCCTTTTTACAACTCACAAGAGCTTTGCCATTGATTTTTTTTTTTGCGGGTAAGCTTTGCCATTGATTATGCATGTTTATTAGGCATGATCAGATTGTGTAGAATGAATCTATCCATTCTTATTTATTTTGATGCATAATGTAATCTCTTGCTTTTATAGCTCGCTGACCATTTCATTTTTTTGTGATGCCAACATGCACCTGACCCGCTCCTTCGGGACCGGCAGGGGAGCTGTTGCTCTAACTCGCATCACTCCAGGGACATCTGCAGGGCCGGCGACGGCAGCTCCAGCCTCTGAGCTAGGGGCGGCCAGGTGTGCCTTGCCCGCACTGACAAGACGACGACGCACAGGTATTAAACAACTCATGCCCAAGGTCGAATAGTAGCTCCTTCTTGTGTTCTTGTTTGGGAGCTGTCGTTTAGAAGGAATTGAACTCATTGATGCTCTACTTGAGGTAATATAAGTTGTGGTGGCAAATTTGCTGCTTTCTGTATTATCACGCAAATTTGCTGCTCCCTGTTGGCACTCTTCAGTAGCATGTACACTGTATGGAAAATGCGCACACAAAATTAAATGAGCCAAACAGCAGGGTGATAGTGAAGTTGAGTTGCCCCTACTAATATCATAATGGGATGTGCAACCACCAAATGATGGCCTAGTAATTGTTGAACGTGTTGGCCCAGTAATTTTTGGTAGCACTAGTTGGCAATGATCTGTAATCGATCAAATTAAGTGGGTTTGTGATCACAGTGATGGCTTGACAATTGAATGTGGTTGATGGATTCATGTGACGATGATTCTTGCACCATTGCGTCTCGTCCAGATGTTATAATAATCAAGCTAGGCATGTGTTGTTCCAGGATTTTATTGCATGAACTTTTGATGCCACACATCTACTTTGGGTTGTCATCCATTGTTGAGTTGTGTTGAGTTCCTCTCTAGTTTATTTAAGATGTTTGATGGAGTGTCTGTTTGGAGATCTACCCTTTCTAGAAAGGGTAGAGGACGACCAAAGTTGACGTGGGTGGAGGCGATAAAAAGAGACCTGAGGGATTGGAATGTACCTAAAGTCTTGGCTCTTGATAGGACTGCATGGAGATCAGCGATCCATGTGGCGGAACCTTAGTCACTCGCTTCTTTTCTCTTTCATTTCCCCCCTTTTTTTCCTTCGTTCTTCTTTCTTCTTTTCTCTTTTTCTTTATGTCTCCTTGTTTTGGTTCTCTTTTCTGTTGGGTTTCATATCTAGCCTACCCCAACTTGCTTGGGAAAAAGGCTTTGATGTTGGTTGGATGGAGTGTCTGTTTGGTTAGACTCGTGAGTTGCTTATTGCAGAATGAGAAGGCAGCAACCTTAGCATGCATGTTCACTCATGCACATACAAAAACTTGCTGTCATTTTTGTATGCCTTGTTTTCTGGTTTCCCTTTGGAGCCGACCATCCATGTAGTATCATGGTTGTTATCGACTTGCCTAATTATTGGTCTCATCTAGTATGATTAGTCAATTTCATTTTATTTAGATTCTTGTTACCTACTGAAGCAAATAGTCCATAATCACATATATGTTTATTTTGGGAAATCATGCATGCTCTGTTTCTGTTTTATAGTCATTTCACTTTGTCCATTGTCCTTGTTGTGGCAGGTGATGGGCCATGGGAGGACGATTTGATGTCCATCCACGACAGCAGATGCCGATTCGATAATTTCCAGGTCTGTAGCCGCACCAATACATGTAAATATATTTATTTCTGCAAGAGGATATATGCTCATGCCATGTGCAAACTAACCCTGTGTGCTCCTTGACTGTAGTTTGTGGATTTTACCAAGATAAAGTCGACAGAAATGTGCCAAGCCGAGAAGGAGCGATTCATGCTCGAAGCAGTGATAATCAACCAGCGGAACAGATACTAGCTAGCAATATTGAGAGATATACTGAAGGTTCTGTTCGTTCTGGAGTTTGGTTCCTTTATATTTCTTTGTCTTTTTTTTTGGCTTTATGTTTCAGTAGAATAATGATTAGTTAGTGATTTCTGGTTCAGTCCTGACATTGTTGGTTCCGATAATCTAAGCTGCAATGGGAATAGTTGAAGACTTATTGTGGGCAGGTGATAATCGCTGACGGGCAGGTGATTAACAGCCATCTTATTACCTAGTGAAGCAAGTAGTTCATAATCATACACTCTGGAATGCGATTACATGTGTTGTGCTTCTTTGCAATTGTTTCTCTCTCTCTCCATTGTCCTTGTCCGAGTCGGCGACGGGCCATGGGACGAAGATCTGATGCACATACATAGTGCTGGGCATTACGAGTTCAGAACCGGGCCAATACATAGTGTGTGTGCTATGTATCTGTGCTAAGTTCAGAGAACGTGTATGCCTGGGTTCAAGATGATTCATTCATGTTTTTGTCTTGAGCTCGATCAGCGTCTGGGTTTGTTTTCATTTTACTGGTGTCTCGTGAATATTTATCTTTTTGTCTCGTGAATGAGCATGTTTGATGCGGGTAAAGAAAGAGCTTTTTTTCTGCTGTTGATTTGATTATATTTTGCACTCTTTGTGTTTTTACCAGTGCTTGAACAATTCAATTATTTGCTAGCTGGGAGGTACAGAATTTTGATTCCGATAAATAGCTGATCTATATATTGACTATTGGTTTTCTTTCGTACATTTGAACACGTGATTTCTGTCACTAAGCATGCGCATTTTGTTTGTAGGATGGAGCGGAATTGGAGGTGGCCAGGAGGTAGCAGCAACCTTCGTGTATGTCTCGGTGAGCATCCCATTTGTCCCATCTACTTTGTGGTGATTTGAACATGCTGTTGCAGGTGTTTGTTGGTCTTGTTGTGAGCGAACATTTAGCATGCTAGTTGAGTTGGATTGCGTGTTTGAATGCATCTAGAGGTGCACTTTAACTGTTTTTGTTTAAATGAATTGTGGCCTGGAATTTCGGAAAAAGGGCCTGTAGTGTCAATGTCAATTTTTTAGAAGAGTTATTGGTGATTGAACTTGAATTGGTTAACTAGTCATTGCAAATATTCTGTATGTGAAGCTGCATCTTATTTTAGCGGTGCATGTTATAGAAATTGTTGTTTGGCATTTGACACTCGGCATATGTGGCTATTTTGGTATCCTTGGAGTCATATGTTCCTTTGTATATGCTGTCATTTCTTTATGTCATGACAGCTGTGTCGGGTGTCTTGGTTCCGATGACTCGCCTCACCCGCTGTTTCTGTTTTGTGTCGGTTCCGATGACTGTAGTGTTGTGATGGTAAATAAATATTCCTTGGAAGAGTATTGGTAGGAGTGGAAGCCGGCGTCGTGCTGTTGTATCTAAGTGTCAACTTAAGGTTGAAAATGCTCGGTGGATAACCTTTCAATATATATACAAAACGTTGATGTTTCTGGATAGAGAAGCGCGATGTCTGCTGCTACCAAAGTATAACAGGTTTTGGTAGAGTTAAACAGCCTAGCTAAAAATTCTTATAATTTGGAACGAATGTAGAATAGACATATATACATGTGGCCGTGTTGACCGTGTGTGTTAACTAGTCTGAATTTTGTGTTATCTGCAGGGTGCACTTTGTCCTGGTGCAAGGCAGCAGCAGGGCGACGCTGTTTGCTGACTGGATATGCGGCATCGCGGCTGCCCTCTGGTTTGCTGATTCGTTCCGTCTCCGACGGCGCGGGTAGTGGCTGCTGCTGCTGCTGTGTAAAATTCCGCCGAATGAATTGTAAAGTTGTATTTACTTGTTTCCTTTTGTAATAACAATGTGTGTATATATATATTGAGAACTTGCGTCAGTGTTGGATTGAAATTGCAGCAGGTGTGGTTTATGTATTTTTTTACTTTTTTGTTTCTTGTTATGCATAGGCATAGCTGAAATTTTGCATATTTTTCAGGTTCGTATCATATTGGAGGAGGCCGACAAGCAGGGGTTCCGGGAGGTTGTCTTGGTGGTGAGCTGGGAGGAGGAGTAGGCGTGTTACTGAACGTCATTGGGGACATCAAGAAGTGCAGCGTGGTGGCGCTCCGGTGGATTGACTGCAAGGTCTCCGTCGAGAGTAGCGCTGCTCCTGGCAGTCGCACTTCTCTGAAGCCCTCACCTAACAGGTTGCCACCGCACCATTCTCTGTTTGGTTCAGTACATGTTGCTGTGCATGTTTTGTTCAGTTGTGTTTGTTGAATGAGTGAAGAGTGGCAAGCAATCTTGTCTTTTTTGCCATGTTCTGGGGAAGCCCTGTCTTGTACTCGATCGCCCCTGTTTTCCGTTTCAGATATAGATCCTTGTAGTTGTATATACATGCTCCAGAATGGAAATCTTTGATAAATGAGAATTTGTCCTTTCCTTGTGGGGAAGAACAACCAAGTTCTTTTTCGTTCTTTTTAGGCTTTCTCAAACTGAATGTCAGATTGATCACATGTTTGCAGCACCGTATTTCATCTTGTGGTCTTGAATAAAATTAGCCTTGTAGTAGTATGCCCTCGATTTTTTTTTATTGTTTGCCGCTTGTTATGCGTAGACATTGCTGAATTCTTGTATATTTTTCAGGTTCAAATTATATCAGAGGAGGAGCTGGAGGGTATGAAGCAGGGCTCTGGGAGGCAAGTTGAGGGAGAGGAGGAGGCGCGGTGTTGAGCGTCATCGGATACATCCAGAAGCGCAGTGTGTAGGCGCTCCGGTGATACGGATTGACTGCAAAGTCTCTGTCAAGAGCAACGCCCCTCATGACAGTCGCTCTTCTCCGAGGCCGTCCTTGACCTACCATGTTACCACCGCACCACTCTGTTTGGTTCAAGTGTGTCTGCTTTGTTGAATGCATGAATAGTGGCAATCAATCTTGTGTTTCATGTCATGTTCTGAGTTGCCCTGTCTTGTTCAAGATGGAATGTACCGGCCCTGTGTTTTCCTCTCCAGATGTAGATCCTTTGCATCGCCGTATTTGTAGTTCCAGCGCTGCTGTTTTTAGTCTTCTGTATGTGCCTTTTTCCCAACTTCTATTGGTCTGTCATTTTGTATTGGCTCCTTGTGGTGGAGGTCCGGCTGTGGTGGCGTCTTATTCTGGCATGGAATTGTAGTAGTACTAGTGTAATGTAATGCTTGAGGCGACAGCTTGTAACAGTGTTAAGTGGTTCATTTACACGTTTGTAATAATATAAGGCAATCATTATTCTTAACACTGTGTGATGGAGCTATGCTCTAGGATAGGAGTTGTGCTTTTTTATTTAGCAAAATCAGGTGAGGTGATGCCGAAAATTCAAACACGCCCCCTTCTCCAAGAGATTTCCCTGCCTTTTTTTATGTTTCGTTATTTGCTGGTCCATCTCTAATTTGTCTAGATTGACGTGTATGTAGACACTATTTACTGGCTAGATACATTTAAATTTGGACAAAGGTGTGACTCTTAACTAGTTTGGAAGAGAGGATTTAGAATGAGGTAAATCGATGGACACCAGCTAATCAGGTCGGTTGTTTTACGTGGTCGGCTGCCTGTAGTGGTGCACAATGTTTTAAAAATTTCAAGTGCAGTCTCCTTTTGATTTCAAGTGCAGTTGCGTAGATGGAAAAGAAACAGCAGTGGAAAAAAAAATGAAGGTTTGAGAGGGAAAAGATGTAGTGTAGTAGGTGTAGGTGAGGCTGATGAATTGTGATGCATGGTTCCAAGCGAGAGAATAAAAAGGAGGAGAGCGTCATTAATGAATTGGCGGAGATCAATTCCGCCGTCGTCGTACGTATGGAGGCGTGGGATTGATTGTGTGGTGCATGCGCGCGCGAGAGGGAAATGAATTGCGGATGTCGAGGCGTAGGCGCGGTGCTTCGATTCCATCCAGAGCCACTCGACTGGACGAGGCTTTTTTTCTTCTTTCGAAAGCAAGCCACTGGAGGACTTAACTAGTTTCTGGAGCCGGCCCACGCGCACGCAGATGTCGTTTCGATTTCGGCGCGCAGGGATGGAAATCGACGGCACGACGCGTCCACCTCCTCCCTCGATCTGCTGGGCGGCGCGCGAGGTGGAAATCGAATGAAGGGCTGCCAGCTCCAATCGACCTCCTCTTCGCCACGCAGGACCAGGCCCACGGTCGCTCGGGATGATGTTGGTTTCCTTTCCGAGATGAGATTGCAAGACGTAGGGCCAGGCCCACGGCCCACCTTGCTGGTGATCATAAAAGCCAGGGAAAGACACGCTGTCCATACAGGTTTTGCAGCACCGCCGCCTGTTCCGTCGCTGTTCCCACGAGATGCCGAGCGAGCTGAAGCGCGGCGCGGAGGATGAAGGTTCCACGTCCCCCAGCCATCGTCGGAGAATCGACGACCCCGACAAGCCGATTTACCTGGTCGTGGAGCACAAGGCCGGGAAGAAAAAGGCCTCCAAGCCCGCCTACTCCATCCTCAGCGTCAGCATCGTCGGCGCGACGACGCCTATGGTCCCCCTGCACCTCACCCAACGAGGCATGTCCTTCGCCGCGGTATCGTCGCCGCAGGGGTCCTGGATCGTCGGCGTGGGCGGGGAAGGTCAGGGTCACACCATCATCTACGATTTCGCGGCCTCCATGGAGTTTCACGGTCCCGACCTCAGTACCAACAAGATGGATCCCGTCCTGATACCGTTCCGCGGCCAGCTCTACGTGCTCTCGCGCCGCCCCTCCATCAAGTATGAACCGAGGGGCCTCGACTACCTTCCCTGGTTCGAGCGGATTTGCTTCAAGGATGGCCGCCCTAGGTGGAACCGTCTAACCGAAGATCTCGAGCCGCCGCCCGTCTTCCCGTGCCGCATCAACCCGATCGAGTACAGCAACCCGCCGGAGATCCACGTCGCCTCCTACGCCACGGTCGGCTCCCACATCCTGCTCTCCGTGCAGCAGGAGAACGCCGGCAAGGTGAAGAGGAAATACAAGGGGACATGCGGGTACGACGTGGACAGGGACGTGTGGGAGATGGTGCACGCCATGAATCTTCCTTTCATCGGCGAGGCTGTGCCCCTCGGCGACCACCTCTTTCTTGGCCGCTCCAGAGCCAGGGACGGTGCTGCCGTTGTCTACTCTATGGAGGTCGGCCAATCAGCAGCGTCTGGGACGAACGAGCTGTCCATTAGAGAGGTTAACGTGGTGGTGGCGCCCAAGGGCCGCATTGTTCTTGGGGATCTTCTCTTCCCTTTGGAAAGGGGCTGGTTCTCCTCTGTTTGCGTTCGATCTGCTGATCCCGGCCTGGAGTCCAAGTTAGTAGACAAAGTACGTGTTGTTCGTCGTAAATACATTATGGTGGGGTATAATGCTGCTGAGAACAATGCTACAATTGCGAAGCAGCATCGGCAAGTTTACAAACTGGTGGTTGATCCATCTCGTCCTTTGGCTCATCCTTCCCCGGTGGCTGCTGCTTTCACAGTGTAATAATGCCACAGTTTTAATTCCTCATCTGTATAATCTTCACATGAATGATGACTATATGCAATAGGGACAAACTTACAAGATAACTAGATCGTACATAGCTGCAAGCTCGCCTTGTGAACTTCAAAATAGATAGATATGTTTCTTATGAGTGTGCTACATCGAGTGAGGGATATTCAAAAGAAAGATATAGTTTTGCTATTTTCTAGGACTTGTAGACGGAATGAAAGCTACACTATCAACATATTCATGCTCCTTCGTTTTAACTATGCGTTCTAATTTTTCCTCCATTTAAAGATGTTGCTATTACCTTGTGTTTGTAACTAGTACAACAATTCAAATAAACAACTTTTACCTTAAGTTATACGATCAAATTTTGATTTGAATTACATAGATTTTTATATAATACAAATATGGTACAGGTGGGGCATCTGCCCCCCCCCCCCCACCCCCACCCCTCCTCCCAAATATACGGGTACATATGCATCACCCCTATCGTTAGGTTTAGGTTTAGGGTTAGAGTCCGTGGCTTCACGCGATCGTGCACCCGGTTTGTTCGGCGGGCACATAGAAAGAACAAAGAAACAGACTCTGGTGCAGCACGGATCGCTGTACTGCTAGAGAACTGCTGGTAACGTTCGTGTATATCGCCAAATCATCAGGACTCCAAGCGCAGAGTGTCGTAGCAAGAGGAGCTTTCCCCACAAGGGTGACTCGAGGGTTTATATCGAACTCTCGGGAAATTGGCTTAGAGGTATCTTCTCTTCCTCTTCTTACAACAATCATGCAAAGCAAAGTTTTGCCATGTGTCCTAAACTCCACCGTGTGGTTGTCAAGCACAATGTTTCGTATTAGTTACCGTAGATAAAAGAGGTAATGAAAGTAGAGTAAAGCAAATAAACTATGTAAACATAGAATTAAGAAGAAGCATCGAAATAGTTTGCTGATTTGGGTTGCTACTGTTTTGTAATTTTCTGCTAATAGCCTGGCACATCGGGTCTTGAGTGAACTGTATTGGGCTCTTGATCATTAATATGCTCCATAGATTAGTTCTGTTCACTAGCACATATGGCTCATGGCAGTATGTGCAGAAGTACTGCACTAATGTTGGCGGGACTTCTTAGTATATTATTTGAATCATGTATGCCATGCGTATCACATTGGTCTCCTGTTATCTCTAGATTTTCTTCCAAATGTTTCTGGAAGTTTGTCGCCTTTCTAGTCAAGTTTGATGTTGCCTTTATTGAAACATATGTACTCAGCAGTACTCCGCGCCGGCCGTCATCTGCTTCTTCTCCGGGCGAACGATCTAGAAAGAGAAATGAGTGCCAGTTCCATGGTTCCAGTTCCCTTCTGTGCATTCCCTTCTCATGCCAATCTCCTCATATATAATGGTTGGATTATATTTATGTATAAGCTAAAATATTAGTAATTTTCCCATAAAACACATAAAAATAATTTTCGGTGGTTGTAGTCATGCCAAGGCAACAAATTAATACACTACTAGTACGAGAAAAAAAGCACACGCATCGATCCATCTCTACTCTACACATTCATACGTACGTATCCAGGATCAGAACCATACCAACCAACTGACCATGGAACCAATACCAATAAAAAAATGAACAG
Source organism: Lolium multiflorum (assembly GCA_030979885.1). Lineage (NCBI taxonomy): Eukaryota > Viridiplantae > Streptophyta > Magnoliopsida > Poales > Poaceae > Lolium > Lolium multiflorum. The sequence goes on from CM061749.1 coordinate 99,315,324, forward strand.
AATACCCGTGAGAAGAAATATAGGCATGCATGCACGCGTGCGTGGTTACCTAACTTCCTGCTTCTCGTCCATCGGCGCGTGACAAGATCTATGTACCCGGCGCGCGGACATCCGGCGTCGATCGATGCAAGACGCTGGTGCTGGCGAGGCCTGATCCCTTCCGAGAAGAGGAACAAATACGTACGGTGCGCATCCACGCTTAGGCCAGCCTATTGTTAACTGATTCCGTAAGAATTTAGCACCGAACAAAACGAGACATAATCAAGATTCAATCACCAGGTCGTATATCGGAGGAGGAAATACCTATCTCACACAAGACCATGTTGCCTTAGCGACCCATGCATCTTCCTCCATAGGGAGGTCACTTTGTCGTAGCAGCTGCACTCCGTCGCTCTCCTCTCCTCTCTTCTCCTCTCCTCTCCTCTCCGAGCAAGAGTCAAAGTAACCCTGTCTGCTCCTTGACTGTAGTTTGTGGATTTTACCAAGATAAAGTCGACAGAAATGTGCCAAGCCGAGAAGGAGCAATTCATGCTCGAAGCAGTGATAATCAACCAGCGGAACAGATACTAGCTAGCAATATTGAGAGATATACTGAAGGTTCTGTTCGTTCTGGAGTTTGGTTCCTTTATATTTCTTTGTCTTTTTTTTGGCTTTATGTTTCAGTAGAATAATGATTAGTTAGTGATTTCTGGTTCAGTCCTGACATTGTTGGTTCCGATAATCTAAGCTGCAATGGGAATAGTTGAAGACTTATTGTTAACTGATTCCGTAAGAATTTAGCACCGAACAAAACGAGACATAATCAAGATTCAATCACCAGGTCGTATATCGGAGGAGGAAATACCTATCTTACACAAGACCCTGTTGCCTTGGCGACCCATGCATCTTCCTCCATAGGGAGGTCACTTTGTCGTAGCAGCTGCACTCCGTCGCTCTCCTCTCCTCTCCTCTCCTCTCCTCTCCGAGCAAGAGTCAAAGTCTAAGTCGTCACACACGACGCACGCGTTGGCTACATCCCTCTCTATATTTATAGCCGGGAGGAGGTCAAGGTAGAAATTTTCGTACAAAAAATTCTGCGCCACTTTTTTTTTTATTTCCCGCCCTTCTTTTGTTTTTCCCATCCATATGCAGCTGGAGAGAGATTAATCATGTGAGGGAGGGATGGACGGCTCACATGTCGCAGAGCACGCGGATCGGATCGCTGCTGTGGCCTGCCAAATAAAACACCTCCTGTGTTAAATCAGGCATGATTGATGATTGCCTTTTGTGATACCATCCTTATAATTGCTTCCACGGATTACTCTCTTTTCCACAGAAGGCGTCTTTCAAAGGCAATGGATCCCATCTCCCGTTACTGGCGTGACTTGTCAAATGAAACACCTCCATAAATCAGGCATGATTACCGATTTCCTTCTCCGATCATATGGGTATGCCATCTTAATAATAGCTTCCATGAAATCAGTCCCGAAATCAAGACAAGAAATTAAGGTGATCATGCTTCATGCATGGTTTGGTGCTAATTGACCCCAGACTCTCGCTAGTAGCACACTGATTGTTGTCCGCCCCTAAATGCTGATTCCACAAATTTCTCCATCTCAAAGGAAATACTACCAAAATAATCTAGTCTGTCCCATGCTTGTTTCCAATAGTAACTAAAAATGATGAGGCTATGTTTGTCGCCATGAATGATTTTTCTGCTTCCTTTTCTTCCATGATGGAAACAATATTTTGTTTGTTCGAAGGAAAACACACAAAGAACAATTCTCTACTATTTCCACCATACAAACTGCAGTGCATTTCCGCTAAGAGATTGTTTCCATCAGCGATAGGTTTTGATGTTTCAAGAAAATTAAAGAAAACTGCTGGGCATCCCCCGGGGGATCTGACTCCCCAGCCCCCGGGTCCCCAGCCGTCGGATCAACCATTTTAACGGTTAGATTTACATGTAGCAAAAAAACATCTCCTGCAGCAAAAAAACCACCCCGGCAGCAAATGAAAAAAAAAACGGTTCGTTCAGAAAAGAAAATAAAAAGGCTCCGGAGACGCCGGAGACCACGTAGCAAACATATTACGCAGATGTAGCAAAACCGCAAATAAATTGTAGCAAATTTTTTTATTCACATGTTGCAAATCCTCTAAAACATCAACGGAGACCTCGCCTGCAGCTGGCAACAGCGCCGTCCGAGCTTGCAGCAACTCCGTCCGTCTAGGACAGCAACGTCAGAAGCCTCTAGTAGCAACACCCTATGCCTAGGGTAGCAAAAGTAGGCCTCCGCCCATAGCAAAAATCTACCCTCCGCTGGTAGCAATGCCGGACACTTTAAATAGCAAAATTAGCAACGCTGCAGGCCTAAGACAGCAAAACTCCTAACAAAAACAGAGGAGCGCGAGATGGAGGCGGCTTCGGGCAGGCCATGGCAAGGATGGGTGGAGAAACTCGTGGCGAGGTCGCCGCACTTGAGGACGAAATGAGGTCTACGCTCGCCGCCGGCTCATCCCGTCCCGTTGGTGCCGCCGGCCCAGCCCGTCGCCGTTGCGCCGCCAACACCTACGAGGCGGAGACCCTCACGCTCGCTGCCGGCATGCTGCAGGTCGACCGCCTCACTAGGATCAAGCCACTGGGATCCAGCAGCGCGCGGCTTAAGAGGAGGCTCCGACGAGCGGCTGAGGCGGCGCCGGCGAGCGGCTGGAAGGCGGGACGGTGGCACGGGAGGCGGCGCCGCCGTAGCTGGGAGGCGGAGGCGGCGGCGGTGGGCGAGGGAGGCGGCGCGCGTGGAAGGGGGTGGCGGCGCGTGGACGGGCGGCGGCGCCGGCGAGAAGCTGGGAGGCGGCAGCGGCGTGGAACGGGAGGCGGCGCCGGCGAGCAGCTGGGAGGCGGAGGCGCGTGGAACGGGAGGCGGCGCCGGCGAGCGGTCGGAAGGCGGCGGCGCGTGGCTCAGGAGGCGGCCGACGAGCGGCGAGCGGCTGAGAGGCAGCAGCGCATGGAGGTTGGGCACAGGAGGAGAAGGTAACGATAGGGCACAACGATTGAGTGGAGGAGAAAGAAGATAAGGTTGCTATCGGGTGGCTCCACCTATCCCGCCTCCATCGCAATTTTGATTCTTTTGACGGTTAAGATGCAAAGAGTCATGTATCTCTAACATAGCAGGTGGCCGGTAAACAATTAAGGTAAGAAATTGGCGTGGATCACGCCCGCCGATTGATTTCACTACTATTTGACGCCAGGCTATGCCTACTAGTACTACACATTGTTCTCAATATCTTTAGGGAACTACTAGCCTAACTACTTCAAGGAATCACTCCATATCTTTAGGAACTTTTTACCCGGCCATAAAGGTTTCAAGAAAATTAAATCCATGGTGAAAATTTTGATTCTTTTGACGGTCAAGATGCAAAAGGTCGGGTAAACAATTAAGGTGGTCGGGTAAACAATTAATGTAAGAAATTGGTGTGCATGACGCCTACTGATTGATTTCCCTACTGTTTTGAGGCCACGCTATGCCTACTACTACTAGCCCAACTATTTCAAGGAATCACTCCATATCTTACTAGCAAAATGATCACCCGCCCCATGTTTGATTGCTTCTGTTTTGCCATCAATGATTTTCCTACTTGGGTTTTTCCATGATGGAAATAGTATTTGGATTGCTCAAATCAAAATACATAAGGAAAAGTTCTCTCCTTATTTCACCATGGAAACTGCACCCAAGTTCAGCTAAGATATTGTTTTGACCACATGCACAAAAAATTATCATTAGGGACTCCGTTTTTTCTTTTAGGGATGGAATGAGTTTACACATACGTGCATACATGTTATATATACCATTGGGGATATAAGTACATAGGCTTGATATAAATCGCCAAGTGCAATAACAAGCCATCATACATAGGCTTGCAAACTCAAAATCTGGATCTAAATACATAAGCCAACATACACCTTATATGTACCACAAGTACTACATGTTATTTGGATACAAATGAATACATTCACACGTGTTGGCAATATACGGGGAAGACTTAGGTAGGATCAGATCTTAGATGGGATCTATGAGATTAATTTTTTGCAAAGACAAAATATGTTCAAAAATTCTGAAAAAAAATGACAACACACATCTACCTTATATATGCAATGCCAAAAATTTGCAACTTCAAATTCGACATACACTTAGAGAGACAAAAAAGATAAATCTGGGTGTGAATAGTGTGAAATACTAGTCAACCAGATCTGACACTATTCACATCAGAATTTGTCTTTTTTGTTTCTCCAAGTGTAGATTAGATTTTGAGCTGAATTTTTTTGGAGTTGTAGATACAACCTATATGCATGTTGCTAATTATTTTCAGATTTTTTCGCATAGCAAAAGTATGATTTCTCTAAATTGATCCTATGATCCTACCTAATGGGGAGATCCTATACAAGTCTCCCCCGGCAATGTACCACCTAGCATGTTTTCCAACAAGCCTGCTAGTGTGACTTAAATCTTCTTTGCGAGGCCCTTGATGAGGTTCTTGAGCCCCACCTTGATGGTGCTCTGCTCGGAACATCCTTCATCACCCGGTCCAACTCCTCTCCACCAGCGAGACCTACACCGTTTGAAATAACAACATGAGGGATGCTCCATATAATTTGGTCATCCCTGCCATATACAAGCACGCTTCGTATGGCAAAGAGATAAACTACAACTTCATGATAATCTATTCTAGCCCAAGGTTCTCGCTGAGAAATATACAAATTGTAGCCTAAGTGGTTGTTGACCAAAATATAGACATGGGCTATATGTTCAGTACTGGTAATTGTTATCAAGTGCAAAAAAGAAACCATGTACAAACTAACATAGATGTCTTAGCATCAATATCATATATTGGCACACTACACATCAATCCCGGCCACAACTCAGACGAGCAACAAGCAAAATTGCATTCACTTCCATGGTTTGGAATGCACCAAAGAAGTGTAGAAAAAATACCCACCTTTTAAGATAGAGACCACCATAAATCTCAATGTGGAGCAGATACAACCCAAAATTCACTAGTGGCAAAGAGAGATGACCGGAGATCTTGCCCTGAATTCATAAAGGAAGAAAAAGAAAATCACTTGCACATCATACAAACACTACTTATATATAACGTGACCAAATAATGTAATTCGTTAAAGGTGGCTTTAAAAGTTGAAACTTTTCGAGTGAACATGCTAACACCAGATCTATATGTGTACTAGCAAAGGAAAAAAATGATTACTTTGCTAACAAAAAGGCATCTGAAGCTTGTAATAGGCTTGACAGGCTAAAATAAATGAGAGCTGCATTAAGAAGTGCTCAGCACACAGAAAAGACTAAAAGCTTGTACATCAACCAGAAAAGCAATAGACAAGCCAATCCTACATTCTTATCAACTACTGTATAAAATGATCTACTTCTCAAGAAGAAATAAAATATGAGTTATCTAGTTACTTCCTAGATTCCTGCACTGATCATGGTTGCCATTTGTGGTACATATTGAACAAAGTATTCTATAATGAATCCAGACAAAAAAAAAGTACTAAATTAATAACCTAGATTCAAGAACCAAGAACTATCGCAGAAGATCTTATGTGTGGCTCCAACTAGAAAATAAGAAAACTAGAATCCAATGTGGAACATGATCCATAGAATCTCAGGTTGCCGACATAAGGAAAAATGCAGAGCCCACACATTCCTCCTCTAGTGCTCCATCTGCAACAGCAAGACATCACTAATTCAGAAAACCATATTTGCAAACTTTAAAAATTAATTGGAGCATGCATCTCTCAGACCAAAGCACATACAAAAGTAGCAGTTGTTGCATATACATCAACAACATTTAGAGCATCAAACATAAGTCAGGCTCAGGTTAAGGCCATTTCTACATAGCAGGTTGTAATGTGTGCGAGCACATGATTGTATATTAGGCAATATTCTGTAGCAATGCATGACAAACAGTACTGTAGTTCACCAAGTGCACTTCCTGCTACTGTAATGTATGTCTCTACAAATAAATGTTATTAAAAGACCCAAACTTATTTTGCTGGCCTACCGAGGAACATATATATGACCAAATCGAGTGCATATTTTTAGCTATTAGAGTATAAATTTGCAAGCTAGAAACTAAACATCATATTTTATCCATAATTGACAAGGTGTAAAACTCAGGACATCAGGGAACGAGAAACCAAGACTAAGTAGAGAACAACCAAGCCATGGCTAACATAATTGATATGGCTCTTCTCTCGCCACAAGACTTCATCCTCTTCTCCACAACTATCGACTAGTGATTCACCTTCCTAGTCATTCTGGAAGCACATAAAAAACAAAAGAGATCAATTCCGACTTAGCATGTGTGCCAGTTGCGTTAGCTAAATGAAAGACACATAATCACCATTTCATCTGCCATCTTAAGCTGCAGCATAAACAAGTCTTCAGAAGACAAACGGATAGGAACAATGCTATACTGCAATAACAATGAGAGGATCATGCAGCAAATTCATGAACATCTAAGTCAATTTCAGCTACAACATAGATGGCAAGCAATGAGCTAAATTTCCACGGCTACACGAATCTATGCACACTAACCAATTAAACAGAGAGAAAAGGAATGTACCCTACACCAGCCCTCCAAACAAGTGGCCAGCTATCAGTGGAGAAAAATGGTATCAATCTGCGAGCAAGACAATAACTCAACTCAAATGAGAAACAGAGGCAAGGGGTAACCTGCCACATTGCTCGAGTGAACTATAACTACTTTTATAGTGGCCACAAATCAGACAGTAATCAAATAGGAAGAACCACAAGCCAAGAAAACAAATTCGATCGAAGCCTCACCAAAAATCATGTTGCTCATGAGATCGGCCAACACACAAATAGATGTTTAGTTTGAACATAGCAAAAAAAGAATAGATAAACGGTGAAGCCAAAGCAGAATAGACAAAAAAATGATAGGAAAACAAGCTACGGAGTACTTCATTTGATAACAAGCAACAATATCTGAACATCAATTGACAAAATCTCCGACTAGCCCCTGGAAATGTGGCCAGCCAACCCCGTAGCTAGGAAGATACATCAATCCCCGAGCAGCACAACGACTCCGATGACAAGAGAAATATAGGCTGGAGGGTATAACCCGCCAATTCACTAAGTTATACTCTCACTACCTATACTTCTAGCCTAATAGGAAGGTGATCAAAAGCAAGAACTACAAACAAAGAAGGAACTACGGAGTTCAGTTAAAAACATTCTCCCAAGAGAAGACCAAGAAGTTAATCAGTGTTTCTAGCACTCAACAAACTGAGCTAAAACACAAATACTTACCCAAGACACTGCTGCGCAACCACATAAACACAAGACACTGCTGCGCAACCACATAAACATACTTACTTTCCAGATAAATGTGGCTACGAAACATGTCAAAGACTTAAAATAGTACATACCAATAAAGACAAAAGTTATGACACAACATCAGTTATATACAAGCAGTGGATTTCTTTAGTCGGGTAAAGATATCACCATCCAGACAAGGAATATGTTACAGTTTGCCATTATCGATCTTCAAAATACTGGAACATCGCAAGCTCTTTCCAGGAGGTCATGACATACACGTCTAGACATCATAAAGCATAAATAAAAATCATTCCATTTACCTATGCAAAAACTTGCGGTGGAAACCATGACTAATGGTGTCGTTCATGAACCGTTTGAGTCTTGGCCTCCACCTGCAAAGGAAACATACGAAAAACAGTATTAGGCTCGCCATAAGCAAGGGAACATTCATCGAAAGAAGGCATATAATACAAAAAAAATCACTCGCTAAATCTTCTGTTCAGATAGAAGGAGCCCGAGTTATTCATATTGATTAGTGGGTTTCCTCGCATCAGCTTAGCCTCCTTCATCTTGGCCTCTTCTTCTGCTTGATGGTGGTACTGCAGAAAACACAGGGACGAAGAACTTATCATTAATTTTTAGATCTAAAGACAAAAGGCCACCTCAAAATGATAACAGGGAGAAGAAAACATCTTTCTAAGCATATCCTCAGCTCTTTCTTTTTTTAATCCTTTTGCGCTCTGCGATCAGAGCTTCAGTGTCATCATCGTCATTTTTGCATGGAAGTTGCAATTATATGAGTAAGAACTACAATAAACTGAGATAACCAGTTCAACTAAAAAAGGCCCAAATAAATAGCCGTGTACCCCAAAAAAATTCAAGACCCTCAACAAAATTTCAAGATAGTCCGTGCATCATTCTTTTCGCCAGTTTGTAACTTGATGTAAACACATCCCATCTAGAATGAACTGAGCATGCTTGGGAGTGTAGTAACATGTTACCCAATACCAAATTTTATGGTAGATGGCATAGAAGGAACAGTTTCATCCCCAATCCACGAAGCACTTTATTAGTGTAGTTAGAAGATGTACCAGTTAATCCCATCCATGCAACATCGAGCAGAGTCTAATCAACATTTTGGAGAAGTATGGTTTATTAATTACTGAGCAAGAAGTAAACATACCTTTCATCATCACTTCTGGCCTTCCACGTCACAGACAGTTGCATCAGTTTCCGTGGAACTATCTTATCCTCATCCCATTTGAACCTGTGATTGCCAACAGAGTAAATATTCATGCTGCCTTGAACATAAACAAGCACCAAACAGATTTTGCTATAGCATTAATTAGTTTCACCGACCTTCTAAGAAGATGCCTAAACTTTTTCACTGGTCCCTCTCTTCTGCAAGAAAAAAAGGTTTCGTTTATCAATTGCAATTCAAAGGTACAAGGCAACAACAAAAGACAAACATCATGGAAGAGAAGTTATGGATATTGCAATCACGATATCTACAGACGAGAGAGAAAGCACATATTGACCTAGAGGTATTACCAACATAGGACTTATCCTTGGATGAAAAGTGCTTGCGTTCACACTCCTCAAGTTCATCCTTGTGATTCCTCTTCGGTACCTCCTTTTCAGTTTGTTGTCCCTCTTTCCTGCACATGAGCGGTAACATCAGTATTTATTGAGAGGAAGATACTACAAAAAAAATCGTAAGTACCAGCCAATTTTATTCAAGATTGTCAAGGTCAACAAGTAAAATAATAATGTGAAATCGAAGCGGTAGTTTAGCTTTATGTGGTGCTATTGATTCTGGTTAACTAATAAAGAACACATGAGAAACATATGAAGCATGATAAACCATCAGTTTAGATTTACTCTCTTGTTGCAGCAGTAGCAGCACCAGACAAAATTCAGAAAATCAAAGTGGTTACACTTGTGCAAAGTAGCTATTGAGGCACCAAACATGTAAAATAGACGGTTGTTTTGTACTACCTACCATCTACATATGCTTATAAATTATGTCATATTGCATTTTCTGTTGTTTTAATTGTTTTGCAACCTTAGAAATTATATATTGGCGATTGCAGCACAAAGAAAGGAAAGAAGACCTTATGAATTCTAATCCTACTATGATGTGAAACTATCAATCTAGGATGAATCCATACTTGATACATGTCCACGATCCAGTTCGACATCTCCTATTCCGATCCAAAGTAAGCTGTAGGCTGTCCTTCTGTTGGCTTGGGTTTCCGCCTGCTATAGTGTATTCCCCATGTGACATGATTTCACATTATTACCGTTTTAGTCAACATGAAAACTAAGAAGATCTTACAAACTGAAATATGGAAGTTAGATATACATACTCTAAGTGTAGTATAACATGGTTGATATCGATCTAAAAACAAAACACAGTTGATATCTATTTTTTTCAAAAAAAACCTAATAGTTCAGCGAGTAATTTATATTTTGCATACCAGGATCCTAACATCCATAAATGCTACACATATACGTCATGCACAAAACAAAGCTGATTCTGATGGTGATACATTTTATCAGCGGTGACAGGAATATATCAGATCTCTAGTTATGCAATGTTAAAACACAGAAAATATATTACAAGCTCATGGACCTTACCATGATTTCAAAAGCATGGGATAAGTAATCTTTGATGCCGTCCTCCCAAAGTTTAAAATAAACATGCAGGTGAGTGTTTCTTACATCTCACCAGACAAAATACATGACATGAATGATGATAATGCAACTTTAAAAAATTATATTCACACCAGGATCTTCAAAAATACAGCATTAACTAAATATAAAAAATATTTATGTGATGAATAAGGAGTTGGTTATTTAGAAAATAGATTGAAAATAATAAACACAATGGGAGGACAATGATTATATAAGAACACCAAATTTCAAATTGATATGACACGGGGCAAGCTATAGCAGTCAGAGAAGTTCCTAACCTTGCAAACTGGGTATTGAGTGCCCTCACGTGCTAACTGGCGGCCTCAACCTGTCGAGAGTCTAGAGCAGGAGGTCCTGCAAACTGGGTATTGAGGTCCTGCCGTGATGGGGAGACTCTGCCTTGTGAGCGTTCATTACCAACTCTCTTACTTGATGTCTGCATCATTACAATAGCAAAATAAATAGGGACATATTCTACAACAAGATGAACCAACAAAAACATCTAACCAAGATCCATATGAGAGGCTCACACGGAAGCAACAATCATAAAAGAAAATTTGTATAGTGCAGCAGCACTGCTATTTGACTGTAAATCTGTCATTCGCCAAACAAAAATATTAAATTTGTCATTCGCCAAATAAACTTGCCCAGATAAAGCAATTGGAGCCACACAAACAATCCGAAAACCTACCCGCTTGATCCCTAATTATTCGTCCATCAAATTCTGCACCAACTGAAGCTAATATGAGCGACTAGCAACTAAAACGATAAAATAGAAGGTTTTCTCCAGGAGATTGGTGGACTGATCCACTTAATCATCAGACCATGCAAGCGTTAGTACCAAGTGCTAAAAACACTATCACAACATACTTATAGCATATCGACATCCATACAGCAATTGTAACTTTTTCTTCCCGTCAGATATAAGCTCCAAAACAATTTTACATCTAAACTAATATAAACAACACGAAAGGGGTTGGATCCATATAACATCAACCACACAATTACCCGCATCTAACGCTTCAGAGTGCCCCCAATGATGCATAAGTGGACAATGGCAATGAGAGATTGAGAAGAATGTACATGAGAAAGGAAATGAGATCCACTATCTTTTTTTTCCGCGTATATGAGATCCTTTGGAGATGCGTGGTAATGCAGCAATGTTTATAGAAAATAGAGATCTTTATCTCAGTGTCCGCATCTACAAACTCTGTAGAAGGGAATTAGACCCACTATCACTTTTTGGTGCTTACTAGTGCATATTTTTCATTAAACTATTTTTATATACATGGTTTGTATTGACTAACTTTTGTTGTCACATCTCATTTCTAATAATACTGGATTCATACATAATGGTATGTGATTCAACAAGAAGCTAGCAGGCCAATTACAGATTATGGATACATTATTTTCTGATGGCCACAAGAAATGAGAGAACATTTAAATTCTGATGAAGCCTTTATTACTTGTCTTGCTAACTAGAAACATTGGATACGACTACGAGTAACTCGTAGCAAGTTTTTTTTTTTGGGGATCACAGTAAAGCTAGGTAGAATCCTGATATAGCTACCAGTGACCCATTCAAAGGCATTAGCTTGACAGATTGATTCTTTCTTCCTTTAGTCAGTTACAATAATATATTTGCAGCCTACTTTTGTTGAGTTCGTATCAGACGCGTGCAAGATTACTAGTGCTTGTAAGTAAGAGACCTGAAGTTGTATCCAGAATTGGAAGTAGGCACTGCATAAGAACGGAATTGCATTTTGTTCAATCAATTAGCAAGCCGTTTCCATTTTCTCTACAACAATCAGAAGCAAGCCAGTATCACAAACGAAACCACGCATTCACCAGCCAGCACAAAAGAAACGGCACAACCATTGCACACCAGTACACCATGCTGCATCGCATCTGCTAGCAATGCCCATTGGAGTTCATCTAAATAGAAAAAAAAAGTAAAATTGCAAGGAATATTCATGAAGGAGAAAGGAGGAGAGGGGCCTCACATGGCAGCTGCAGGTTGGGGAGGTGGCCGACGGAAGCGGGAACGGAGTGGTCTCAGGCAGCAGCAGGTCGGGGACGGATTCGGCGTCCGCAGCTCGGGGAGGTTGTCCAGGAGGTCGCCGGCGGCCGGGAAAGCGACCACCATTTACTCCTCCTTGCCTCCCTGCGGCGAGCTCGACGGTGGCGGGACGCGGACGCCGTGGAGGAGGACCTCCAGCGTCGGCCGGTGCTGCTGCTTGGGCCGTTGCCCACAGCTGGTGCATCGAGGCAGGGAGGCGGAGGGGCGCCGGGAGCCCAGGTCGACGGAAGGCGCCGTGGCAGCGAGTTGGGTCGTGAACTGCGGCGTGACGGAGGCGCCCAGCTCCATGGCGGACGCGCGGATGGTATTGGGTGGGTGGCGGCGTGACGAAATCGTGAAGGAGTTTATGAGGTGTTGAGTCGCAAAGGAGCATAGCAAGATAAAGATAATCCCACGTTAACTGCGTTTCCTTTTTACTGCCCAATCAATCAGCCCTTCCTTTTTTTACAGGGATGAATAATTATCATATTTCCTAAAACTAAGATTCATTGGCTCAGAAATCAGCGGATTAAAGTTGACTCATGAATCACGGCATGGTATCACTAATTTCAGGGCAGCCAAGTTATTTACTCCAATACATAAATCACGCTAGACTATAATAAATCCCGGTTGTTTTTCCATGGTTGCAAATGAGATGGCATACATGTACACTAGGGTAGTATATATAATACTCCCTCCGTCTAAAAAATAGGTGTCTAGCTTTCATCTAAATACTAATGTATCTAGATGCATTTTAGTTAAAGATACACCTATTTTAGATGGACAAAGTACAATACATGTACTGCATTAGCAACATTGGCTGAATCTATTTTTTCTAAAAAAATAATGGGATCGGCTTTTCATATTAATTTATTTACAACTTTTACTATGATTGGAGAATTTAGGAGCCGTTCAGGCTAGTTAATCCAACGGTGGGAAAACCAGTAATACCGAAAAGTAGTGAAAAGAAAGTACCGAAAAGTAATGGTAAGTACTGTAATTATCTATTTAATTTAATAGAAGGGTAGTTACCTAATTTCGCGTTCAGATATCATCCCACCTCTGACTTCACCACTCCCCGCATCGTGCCATGAAGGCGGCCGCCGTCCTGTCGCCTCCCCTCGTCGCCGCCCCTCTCCGTGCTCCGCCGGCATACCGCCTCAACACCACCCCCTCTCCGCCGGCATACTGCCTCGCCGCCCGTCCGCGCTCGCTCACCACCGCCATCCCCTAGCCCCTGCAAAAATTCCCCTTTCCGGCCGCCACTCCGGCACCGTGGTGGTGGGCATCGGTGACTCATGCCGAGCCGTGCAGATACATACGGGATTCGCCGCCCAGGACGACGTGCTCCACCCGCGAGACGTGGAGCTCTCCAACGACCTCCAGTCTCCTCCGGTGACCGTCGGGGCGAGGCAGAGGAGTTGGCGCCGGCTGTAGCCGTAGAGCGCGGCGTAGAAGCTGCAGGTGTACATGCCTGCCGCAGGACTAGACGCCGGCGCTACACGTCTGAGGCAAAGCGCTCTCAGATGGTGTCCCGGTGCGGCGCTGGCCCAAGGCAAAGGAGCCGGCGGTAGCCTCCAAGCACGGCGTCGAAGCTGCGGGTGGCCGGCACGCCGCGTGACCAGATGCTGGTGCGACGTTTCGGAGGCACTGGTGGCGTTGAACATGATGGACATGCGCAGTAAGAATCGTTGCTTGGCCAAGGTGAATGGATCCACGTCCATTTTTGATTTCTCATGTATCTTGAATTACAAATTCAGTAAGTAGGATTTTTGCTGCTTGGGTTAGCCTGCTACATAAACTTACTTGGCAGCCTATTGAATAGCTGTGCACAGAACTGAAGATAGTAACAAGATTCAATTTGTGCAATTAAATATTTTCATAGTAACTCAGTGTTGAATATTCAATTTGATTATCCAGCAGAAGTTGCTGATGCTAGCTCCTGCAGCCACATGCCCCTTCTCAGTTTGAAATATAGAGCTTCGTCACATAGAAGGAAATAGTTAATCAATTTGTTGACCTTAATCATATCTTTGTTGCATGCATCACTTTAAAATATTGTTCACTTATTGTTGCATGACTAAAGCCGTAAGAGCATACAGATGTTGTTTCGTCATCTACAGACCCGAGCAAGTTTTTCATGTGCCTGGTGCTAAATTCCTTCTTTTCATGTGTCCTGGATCATTGATTCTTAATATCGAAATTCAGATGATGCTATGATGCTATTTCCAAGTTTTCATGTCAAAGAAACTATTCTCAAGTTATTAAGCTCTTGATGAATTATTTTGGTGGTCACACCCTGTTTGATTTGTCGTCAAACTTGTTAAAGGTTTCTCACGTTTCAGATTTCCTTCACTGGCAAAGGGAGAAACAAAGTCCATGATACAGTTGTCCGGAGGACAGAAGACAGTGGTGGCACTAAACTGTTAATTTGTTCAACGAATAGCTCCATTCTACCTGTTCCAGAAGATAGATATCGCTCTGCAGTCTGGATCCTCAGTAGCTACTTCTTTGTAAGCAATTCTCAGTAGCTAGTTCACTTGGTTCAGTGTTTGGAAGTCAACACCAGTGTAAGCAACCTAGGCCTGGTGGGGTGCAACGTTCATCATCTGATCAGCTGTTCTGTAGCTTTTCACATATTGGAATTGCTGATAAAAAATGTGTGTAACTTTTACGAGATACTTGTAGCCTGTTTGTTTAGAGTGCTGAGGGTCAGAAATGTTCAACTCTAAATTATTGAACCTGTGTAGCCTGTCCTATTTGCTCCAAGTGCTCACTTGTGCTTCAGAAGGTTATATTACATCTTTTCACATACAAGTATGCTTCAGAATGGTTATGTGTTGTTTTTGAACTAACTGAATGGTACATTCAGCTGCTATTGCAAAGGACAAAACAGATAATGTAACGTATCCATTGTGTGTTTACGGACTACTAGTGGAGACCGCCTCAGTTCAGCTTCTCGATTAGTCCATTGATTTTATCCCCAAGGTTACCCGTGTCGCCACCAGCCTTGAAGTACTTCTTCATCTGCAGCCTCCTCGCTTGGCACTTGAGCTTGACGGGCACTAGGTGATTTGATTCGGCTGCGCTTCCGGAGAGTGGAGGCTTTGGCTGCACGTCCGGCGATCGGCGGCACGTCCGGCGAGCGGCGGCGATAGGGCAGGGGCATAGGATTGCGGAGGCGCAACACTCAATCGTGGACTCACGTAGTGCTCGCTAGCGGCCGGTCGTGCGGGGTGGGTTACCCTCCGAAAATTACCACAGTACCCATGCTTAAGTTAATTAAAAATCTATATTTAACTGCTAGATCGGACGGACGGAAAAAATTAGACCACTAGTACTGGGTAGTACTCGAAAGTACTCGCCAACCACCGTAACACAGCTCTAATTTATTTGTATGCAGGGAATAAATACCCTGATAGTTGGGCTGGCTCCATCGCATTTTAGGGGCATTATTAATAGTCATTCCTTAGATTATTACTTCAATATAGGAAAGAACAGGATGGGACTTGGATATACCCAAATGGAGGAGCCATGCACGAACTAGGGTAGGGAGGCCAGCAATTGCACCTTTGATCAAGCTATTTGAATAAATTGATTTTTTCCATTCATGGAGGTACGGTGTGATGTGTGATTTGCTATCCGTGGTTGCATGCACGCGGGTTTAGGGGTGTGCTAGCTTACGATCACCCGTCGTTGGGACTGTTAAAATTTCGACAGCCAATACTAACTTTTTCTTGCCGGAACGGAGATGAGAGAAAGAAGAAGGCCAAAGCCACCACCGACACCAAAGAGGAGGGGAAAAGAGTGCCACCGCTGCCGCCGAACTCTGGATGCCTTCCGCCCCCGCCTCACCGCCCCACCCTTCTCGAACCGCCACCTTCGTCGGTCTATCACCGCCCCGGCCATCGCTCTAGGACTAGAAGTCTTGTTTCTTCTCCGGCGCCACCAGACACCCCCACCCCCATCCATAAGTTTTCTTCCTCGCCTCCATCGCCGCCGCCTCTACGTCGTGCACTGCCTCTGGCTCGGCCCATCCTCGCCGTCGCCGTCTCCTCCGCGAACGGCCGCGGCGTCACCGGCTCCATTTCGTTTGACGGTCGTCGGCCTTCACTTCCAACTCCGGTCACAGGCTCTTTATCTTATACAGGAAAGAAAGGAGAGATTCGTTGCGGGTTAGATATGACATGGAGAGAGAGAAACGTTGCCAAGCAGTTAATTAGGGAAGAGAAGAAAAGGGCCCACACGAGGAGACACGCGGTTGTGCGTTAACCATTCCCATAATCACCCGGTAAGGAGCTCGTTCGAGTGGGTTTATACTCTTAATAAACAAAATCTTTTTTGCAGGGTCGAAATAAGAGGGGGTGGGGACGAGTAAACAAAATTGAGTGAAAAAGGGTGAGGTTGAAAACCACCGTCGGCGTCCTCCCATGATTGGTGAGTCGACGACGTCGGGAGAGCAAGGAGGGGAAGCATTGTTGCCGCACTAATGATTCCATGTAGATACCTAACCTCCCGCAGTGTACTCTACTCACAAGATCATCGATGAACTCGAACTCTACCTCACTAACAAAAAAATACCGACTCAACTCCCCAAGATCAACAACTACACCCTGAATCGATCTGCCCATGCCAAAGAAACAAAGAGTGACGATCTGCCATGCGAGATGAAGGCGATGATGAAACGTAGGGTGGGTGCCGTTATCCGGAAAGTCCGAAATTATTTAATTATAAAAACCCTCTCCCACTTGCTAATGTATATATAGTCAATGAGCCCCAAATTATAGAACTTTTAAAGTACAAGTGCATATTACTTCTAGAATAATGGTGCTCTCAAATGACATTGCAATGCTATAGTAGAGAATAAGATAATAGAAATGAAATTTTGGACCCTAAACTACCGTGCTTGGCTCGACTTTAATTCTGACCTATGAAATTATGCATTTAAATCTCGAGCGCTATGTAAAATATACTAATCATGATCATCGTTGGAGATGATATATGTGAATCGATGTTGTGCTCTTCATCGCCTTTGACAATCTTGGATGTTTGAGCCATCACACACTGTTGTCATCATCGCGCTTAATTAGTTTATGCCAAATGATAGTTAGTACCTATCATTTATTTGTCAGATGTTTATTTTTTCATTATTTTATGCGTGGGAATTTATTACCTTTTATTTAATGTGCTATTAGGCTTGTTATATTATGCTAGTATAAACATCGATATATCGGATGACACGATAGTCACCATGCACATCTCGCGTGGTATGAACACACCTAGAGTTATCCTTTTTTACAAGAAATGTACACCCGAGATCTTATACATGCATGTGGTTAAGTACACACTCATATTTTGTAAGTTAGGTCGACGTCATTGACAGAGACGACGAGATGTAAGTTCAGTATTAGTCCATCATCGTCGGTGGCTGCGCATGTGTACCAAAGCCATATGTCCAAAAAAAATTATTTTCATTATAATGACAACCTTTTCACAAGGCTTTTACTTAATTAATCTTGTTTTGTACTTACATCGCAAGGCCTACTTGATGTGGAGTTGCATGTGTTTTGGCGGAGCCATGCTCGTACTTGATGGCGGAGTAATGTTGCACATCCATTGACGGCGAAGAAATTGTAGCAAACTATCCATGTGTTTGTGGACTTGTAATCGTTTATTTTCGAACTTTGCGATGTTTGTAGCATATTTGGATTGATATATCTGAACTTGTGACCTTAGAGACTTGAAATGAGTTATTTGTGAATTTATGGTTATGTACTTGTGCGCTGCTACATATATGTGTTTCTTGCATGAAATAAAAATAAAACAATAAGAATTTTGCTTTTTATGTCCTCAGTGTCGAGTGTCCCAGCAGCTGGCACACTACATGTACCTCACTGCCAAGTGTCCCAGGCTGAGGCACTCGGCGAAGAGTTGTGTCAACGTGGCATGTTGCACCTTTGCCGAGTGTCCTAGGCCAAGGCACTTCACGAAGAGCTGGGCTTTGCTGAGTACCCCAGCAAAACTCAGCGAAGAGCTAGGCTTTGTCGAGTGCCCCAACAACTAGCACTCGGCAAAGCTCTGCGTCGACGTGGCCCCATTCCCCTCTTTGCCGTTTGTCTCTGAAAGTGGCACTCAGCAAAGAAGGAGCGACGTGGCATCACATAGGAGCTCTTGGCCTTGTCGGGTACCTCGGAGAAACATTCGGCAAAGAGCTCGCACCGTGAGATGGAGGGAAAACGGAGGTTACCTTTTCTTCGCTGAGTGCCGCGACAAAACACTTGACTTCGTCGACTACCCGTGAAAAGACACTCAGTAAAGATTCTTCACCGAGGAAAACTTCGTCATGTATCCTTTGCCTAATGTCATATACGACAGCGTCTTCACCGTGTGTTTTATTTTTTCATTGTGTATTTTTGATATTCGACAGAGGTTGCATTTCATGTAGTGTAGGTTGCACACCCATTGTCCTCGATGCTTTAGTTGGAGAGCTTTTGGGGAGTTTATGCTGAAAAGTGTACACCTTTCTGTGATCTAGTGTTTCTGGCTGTATCACCATTAATGAGGCATACCTGCATTTTCATTGGTGTGGACCTTGTGTTGGCCCGCGGACCCATCAATGTCTACTTTGGCCTTAGAGCATCTCTAACAGTAACCGAAAAATTCAGAACTGAAAAACCTGTATTCAGTCTCCTGAAAACGTGGCTTTGCAGCTAGTGCAGAACAGAACCTGCAAAACATGAACTGAAAAAACGCAATTGAAATGTCATGGGAGAATTCATCGATGATCATATAATGGTAGTTTGATGCTCTGTTTGAGCATCAAAATTTACAAAATATAAACTACAAACCTAAATTAGATACTAGCCCTAACCGCGCGAGATGATTCCGAGCAAAATGAGGCCCGAATGGCCTCTGCGCACGGCGGTGCCGGTGGTGGCGGAGCTTGAGCGTCGAGGCGGAGGAAGGCGTCGATGCGGAGGACGGTGAAGAGCTCCTACTCGGAGTCAAGCTCAACTATCTCGAGCTTGACGCGGCGGACGCGCTCCTCCCGGCGCGTCGCCTCGTACTTCCCCACTTCGCGGACGGCGTCGATGACGAGGTATCGACTCGTCATTGCCTAGAGATTGTAGACTTAGGGTTTCGTAGAAAGTAGAGGGCAAGTAGGTCTCGAAGGTTGTCATACGAACAAAGGCGTCCAACTCAACAAAATACGGTGGCTAGGGTTTGCAATGATTCGATCCTTATTTCGACCTTAGCTTACCCTTTATATAGAAGGTGAAGCCGAGGGTTTTCCATGTTGTACAAGTACGAATTATCGGGCCGCGCTGGGCCTTTCCCTATGTTGATACAAGTTTCCTATAATAATTCTACTTTCCTAATAAGAACATCTTCAACCTTCTGGGCCTCCAAATCTTCGAGTCCATGGGCCTTCTACATCAATTATGGACCAGGGGTATTCATGCGGCATGCCATTTAGGCATATCTATGTCAGTCGGCCTCCTCCCGGCGGAAGTGAGCGCGGGCCTCCGCCACCGTGATCGCCGCCACCTGCGCGATCACGGCGTCCTCCTCGTCGGAGTCGTGGACGTAGTCTCCCGCATGGCAACGACCTCCTCCTCCTCGGAGTTGTCGTACACGGGCGGGCACGGTGGGCGGCTCGAACCGCCAGAGGAGGATCCCTCGCCGCCGTTGTTGCCATACTTGGTGAGCTTCCCTGGGGGTGTGAGCCCCCAGTTTGTCCACCGGTGGGCGCTGCGCTTGCGCGCCGTCCGACCGGTTGAACTTGCACCGATCCGCCTCCGTGCGAAACACGGGGGGTCGCGGCGGCGAGTCCCCGCGGCCCAATCCCGCCCCGCCCCGTGAAGAGCTACCACGCGAAGCCATGGCGTCGCGGAGTTGGGGCGAAGCGTCGCTTCTG
The DNA here is from genome assembly GCA_030979885.1 of Lolium multiflorum. Taxonomy (NCBI): domain Eukaryota; kingdom Viridiplantae; phylum Streptophyta; class Magnoliopsida; order Poales; family Poaceae; genus Lolium; species Lolium multiflorum. Next base: position 99,335,329 of record CM061749.1, read on the forward strand.
CGTGCTGGATTGCTCGCCGGAGAGGTGGCTGGTGGCGGCGGAGCGAGTGGCTGCGGCAGAGGGGAGTAGGGTTTGGAAACCGAACTCCCCTCCACGACCCATTTTAATACGGGGTGGCTGCCGAGTTTCTCGGGCCCCGAAACTCTGTTTACGGGCTAGGCCGCGAGTTCGGGCTCCGTTCTGGGCCAATTTCGGCATGAACCCGTAATTTTTCGGTTCCGGCTCCTTTTTCATTAACCGTTAGAGTTGCTCTTATGATATGTACCTTGAAGACATCAAATAACTTTGCCACTTTTCGTCCCGCTATCCCTTGATATCTAGCCTAAGATTGAGCTAGGTTATGATCACCGTGTCCCAAGCAAAGTTGTCTTGGCATCATAGGGAGAGCCTTCAACAACATGTTGTGTTTCGACCATGGTGATGACACTTTGGTGCCGCATTGTCTTGGTCGTAAGTTGTTTTCTGCCTTTCGCGGGAAGCACTCTAGCGTGGTCACATAGTCTCGGATATCAAACGCCTTTCTATCGACACTCCTCGGTACATCTGTGGTTGGTATGTGCTCATTTAACCTCCCCCTTTTTTGGGTGGCGGTATTCATACACTCGTCGCCATGAGCGAAACCCCTAGAAACTAGCATATTGGCTCGAGGTTTCTCGAGGCATTGTTTTGGTTCGTGGCTTGTTGGCCCGCGTCTGATTTTGCATCGCCCTTCAGCGGGTGTAACATGGACATCACACTGATGCATATGGCGTGGTTGCGAATCCGTAGGCTCTCCGTCACCGTTAGGCCTCGGTCGCTTCCCTCGAGAGCGTCTGCCGTGCTATCCTCGGGCGTGGCGTGCCACGATAGATTTGTGTCGACGAACCTTTCCCAAAAAGGTCTCTTGGAATCTATCCCAATGGTGACATTTGAAATGGCGTGCATATCCATATGTACGAAATTTTACCACGTATGCGTTGCGGTAGAAGAACCATATGTACATGTGTTCACATATGGAGGTAGCTATGTTCAGCTAATGCATGCATGCATCCGTCCAACCATCCATTGGTATCAAACGGAACTTTTTTTTTTTGAGATCATATCAAACGGAACTTGGAAAGTGGTAGAGAGCCTGCCAGAGAAGTGTTGATTTTGGAGCCGGGCGGGAAATTTTGGCAAATGTGAACAGCGACAGCCTAATCCCTCAAAAAACAATCAGCTTATTTTACTACTACCTGTTGAATAAAATCTCTACCTTCCCTCAAAAAACAAAATCAGCTTACGCCATGGAATTTTCCATTTTGGGCTAAGCAGGATTTTGGGCCAAAATCACGGACGTAATTTAAGCCAGCCACACCATCTCCGTGACTTACTCATCACTCGGGCAGACGGCAGACCACCGGCGGCTCGATCTCAATCGCACCCAACGCCTTCTCAATCTCGCCGGCTACCCACACCTCCGCCGCCCCAGACCACCGGCGGCTCCTCTCTTCCACCTCTAGCTTGCCCAGATCGACTAGATAGATGCCGCCTCTGCCCTCTTTCTCCGCGATCGAGCCCCAGCTCCGGCGCTCCATTCTCGCCACCATGCGGCGTTGCTCCGGCACCCTACCTCCTGCAGAATCCCTCGCCGACGCGCCTCCAATCGAGCCTGAAACCTCGCCTCCGCCAAATCCTAGGTCGCCGTCCGGCCGGCTTCGTGGACTGCGCAGGCCAGGCAACGCGCGGCCCCGTTGTCTTCCGCGTCCCCGACCTAGCATCGCCGCTCCGTCCCGGGGCTCCCTACACCACCGGGTCCTCGCGCCCGTCCAGCGGCGTCGCTGGCACTGGAACTTCGACCACCGCAGGCGCTTCTCGAGGTATCAGCAGTGCCCAAACCCGCAACCACCAATCCTCTTCTCCCCAATTCTGAAAAAAATCGCATCTTCTTTGTGCAGGCAGCCGGAGGAGGGCTGCTGATGGTCGCCGCCGTCCGCGGGATGCACTGGTAGCACGACGCAGGTGAGACCAATTCTCCGATCTCCTGCAAGGGGAAGTAGCTGTAGCCTTTTTACAACTCACAAGAGCTTTGCCATTGATTTTTTTTTTTTTTGCGGGTAAGCTTTGCCATTGATTATGCATGTTTATTAGGCAAGATCAGATTGTGTAGAATGAATCTATCCATGCTTATTTATTTTGATGCATAATGTAATCTCTTGCTTTTATAGCTCGCTGACCATTTCATTTTTTTGTGATGCCAACATGCACCTGACCCGCTCCTTCGGGACCGGCAGGGGAGCTGTTGCTCTAACTCGCACCACTCCAGGGACATCTACAGGGCCGGCGACGGCAGCTCCAGCCTCTGAGCTAGGGGCGGCCAGGTGTGCCTTGCCCGCACTGACAAGACGACGACGCACAGGTATTAAACAACTCATGCCCAAGTTCGAATAGTTGCTCCTTCTTGTGTTCTTGTTTGGGAGCTGTCGTTTAGAAGGAATTGAACTCATTGATGCTCTACTTGAGGTAATATAAGTTGTGGTGGCAAATTTGCTGCTTTCTGTATTATCACGCAAATTTGCTGCTCCCTGTTGGCACTCTTCAGTAGCATGTACACTGTATGGAAAATGCGCACACAAAATTAAATGAGCCAAACAGCAGGGTGATAGTGAAGTTGAGTTGCCCCTACTAATATCATAATGGGATGTGGAACCACCAAATGATGGCCTAGTAATTGTTGAACGTGTTGGCCCAGTAATTTTTGGTAGCACTAGTTGGCAATGATCTGTAATCGATCAAATTAAGTGGGTTTGTGATCACAGTGATGGCTTGACAATTGAATGTGGTTGATGGATTCATGTGACGATGATTCTTGCACCATTGCGTCTCGTCCAGATGTTATAATAATCAAGCTAGGCATGTGTTGTTCCAGGATTTGATTGCATGAACTTTTGATGCCACACATCTACTTTGGGTTGTCATCCATTGTTGAGTTGTGTTGAGTTCCTCTCTAGTTTATTTAAGATGTTTGATGGAGTGTCTGTTTGGAGATCTACCCTTTCTAGAAAGGGTAGAGGACGACCAAAGTTGACGTGGGTGGAGGCGATAAAAAGAGACCTGAGGGATTGGAATGTACCTAAAGTCTTGGCTCTTGATAGGACTGCATGGAGATCAGCGATCCATGTGGCGGAACCTTAGTCACTCGCTTATTTTCTTTTTCATTTCCCCCCTTTTTTTCCTTCGTTCTTCTTTCTTCTTTTCTCTTTTTCTTTATGTCTCCTTGTTTTGGTTCTCTTTTCTGTTGGGTTTCATATCTAGCCTACCCCAACTTGCTTGGGAAAAAGGCTTTGAGGTTGGTTGGATGGAGTGTCTGTTTGGTTAGACTCGTGAGTTGCTTATTGCAGAATGAGAAGGCAGCAACCTTAGCATGCATGTTCACTCATGCACATACAAAAACTTGCTGTCATTTTTGTATGCCTTGTTTTCTGGTTTCCCTTTGGAGCCGACCATCCATGTAGTATCATGGTTGTTATCGACTTGCCTAATTATTGGTCTCATCTAGTATGATTAGTCAATTTCATTTTATTTAGATTCTTGTTACCTACTGAAGCAAATAGTCCATAATCACATATATGTTTATTTTGGGAAATCATGCATGCTCTGTTTCTGTTTTGTAGTCATTTCACTTTGTCCATTGTCCTTGTTGTGGCAGGTGATGGGCCATGGGAGGACGATTTGATGTCTATCCACGACAGCAGATGCCGATTCGATAATTTCCAGGTCTGTAGCCGCACCAATACATGTAAATATATTTATTTCTGCAAGAGGATATATGCTCATGCCATGTGCAAACTAACCCTGTCTGCTCCTTGACTGTAGTTTGTGGATTTTACCAAGATAAAGTCGACAGAAATGTGCCAAGCCGAGAAGGAGCGATTCATGCTCGAAGCAGTGATAATCAACCAGCGGAACAGATACTAGCTAGCAATATTGAGAGATATACTGAAGGTTCTGTTCGTTCTGGAGTTTGGTTCCTTTATATTTCTTTGTCTTTTTTTTGGCTTTATGTTTCAGTAGAATAATGATTAGTTAGTGATTTCTGGTTCAGTCCTGACATTGTTGGTTCCGATAATCTAAGCTGCAATGGGAATAGTTGAAGACTTATTGTGGGCAGGTGATAATCGCTGACGGGCAGGTGATTAACAGCCATCTTATTACCTAGTGAAGCAAGTAGTTCATAATCATACACTCTGGAATGCGATTACATGTGTTGTGCTTCTTTGCAATTGTTTCCCTCTCTCCATTGTCCTTGTCCGAGTCGGCGACGGGCCATGGGACGAAGATCTGATGCACATACATAGTGCTGGGCATAACTAGTTCAGAACCGGGCCAATACATAGTGTGTGTGCTATGTATCTGTGCTAAGTTCAGAGAACATGTATGCCTGGGTTCAAGATGATTCATTCATGTTTTTGTCTTGAGCTCGATCAGCGTCTGGGTTTGTTTTCATTTTACTGGTGTCTCGTGAATATTTATCTTTTTGTCTCGTGAATGAGCATGTTTGATGCGGGTAAAGAAAGAGCTTTTTTTCTGCTGTTGATTTGATTATATTTTGCACTCTTTGTGTTTTTACCAGTGCTTGAACAATTCAATTATTTGCTAGCTGGGAGGTACAGAATTTTGATTCCGATAAATAGCTGATCTATATATTGACTATTGGTTTTCTTTCGTACATTTGAACACGTGATTTCTGGCACTAAGCATGCGCATTTTGTTTGTAGGATGGAGCGGAATTGGAGGTGGCCAGGAGGTAGCAGCAACCTTCGTGTATGTCTCGGTGAGCATCCCATTTGTCCCATCTACTTGGTGGTGATTTGAACATGCTGTTGCAGGTGTTTGTTGGTCTTGTTGTGAGCGAACATTTAGCATGCTAGTTGAGTTGGATTGCGTGTTTGAATGCATCTAGAGGTGCACTTTAACTGTTTTTGTTTAAATGAATTGTGGCCTGGAATTTCGGAAAAAGGGCCTGTAGTGTCAATGTCAATTTTTTAGAAGAGTTATTGGTGATTGAACTTGAATTGGTTAACTAGTCATTGCAAATATTCTGTATGTGAAGCTGCATCTTATTTTAGCGGTGCATGTTATAGAAATTGTTGTTTGGCATTTGACACTCGGCATATGTGGCTATTTTGGTATCCTTGGAGTCATATGTTCCTTTGTATATGCTGTCATTTCTTTATGTCACGACAGCTGTGTCGGGTGTCTTGGTTCCGATGACTCGCCTCACCCGCTGTTTCTGTTTTGTGTCGGTTCCGATGACTGTAGTGTTGTGATGGTAAATAAATATTCCTTGGAAGAGTATTGGTAGGAGTGGAAGCCGGCGTCGTGCTGTTGTATCTAAGTGTCAACTTAAGGTTGAAAATGCTCGGTGGATAACCTTTCAATATATATACAAAACGCTGATGTTTCTGGATAGAGAAGCGCGATGTCTGCTGCTACCAAAGTATAGCAGGTTTTGGTAGAGTTAAACAGCCTAGCTAAAAATTCTTATAATTTGGAACGAATGTAGAATAGACATATATACATGTGGCCGTGTTGACCGTGTGTGTTAACTAGTCTGAATTTTGTGTTATCTGCAGGGTGCACTTTGTCCTGGTGCAAGGCAGCAGCAGGGCGACGCTGTTTGCTGACTGGATATGCGGCATCGCGGCTGCCCTCTGGTTTGCTGATTCGTTCTGTCTCCGACGGTGCGGGTAGTGGCTGCTGCTGCTGCTGTGTAAAATTCCGCCGAATGAATTGTAAAGTTGTATTTACTTGTTTCCTTTTGTAATAACAATGTGTGTATATATATATTGAGAACTTGCGTCAGTGTTGGATTGAAATTGCAGCAGGTGTGGTTTATGTATTTTTTTACTTTTTTGTTTCTTGTTATGCATAGGCATAGCTGAAATTTTGCATATTTTTCAGGTTCGTATCATATTGGAGGAGGCCGACAAGCAGGGGTTCCGGGAGGTTGTCTTGGTGGTGAGCTGGTTGGAGGAGTAGGCGTGTTACTGAACGTCATTGGGGACATCAAGAAGTGCAGCGTGGTGGCGCTCCGGTGGATTGACTGCAAGGTGGAGCATCTTCAAGAGGCGCCCAATAATTCGGTTCACTAAAATAGTTGTTGGTGTCTGTTTTGCTGTTTCTGGAAGCAGACGTGCCGACAACATTTTCAGATGTCCAAAAAAATAAAAAATAGCGCGGCTTAATCACTTTTCCGTAGAAACTTCGATAAATCATAGATCAAACATAGCAACTAAAATAGATTAAAAAGTGAATAGATTACAAATGCGATAACTAGTGCGGAAGACGATAAACTAATCTAGTAGTTTGATGTCAGAGCCCGAGGAACTGGCTGTGGCTGACCAAAATAGATCCGCCCACCGGGAATCATTATCGTCGATGGTGGCCGGACCTTCCATCTGCGCCGGGATGAACGCCTTGCGCGCTCGCTTCGCTTCATTCGTGGCCTTGCGCTCCGCTTGTTGCCGCGCGAAGAACACATTCTAGTTGATGACGCCCTAGGGGAAGTTCTCGCACTCCGTTGCCATGGTGCGCTTGTCCACCTCGGTGATGCCAAGCCGGCGCTGCCTCTCTTCATTGTTGACAAGGCGCGGTGGGGGCTCCAACATCTCCGCTTTGGCGACAGAGTTGATGTCGTGGAAGTGTTCATGTTTCGGCGCGGTCTCGAAGGCAGTGGGTGTGGTCGTAGCCCGCGGCGCAGATCTCAATGTAGAAGTTGCTCGCCGGCTGAAGGCGCACGCCGCGGTAGCTGAAGGAGATGCGACACAGAGGCATGTCGACGTGGTGGGGGGAGGATTTGGAGCGGCGGGCTTCAACGGCGCGACAGTGGGGGAAAAATAGGTGAGAGTTCAGTGATGTTGGCACACGTGATGGCGCTTTATAAAGAGGAGCGTACATAAGTGTTGTCGTGTGCGGAGCAATTCCGCCACAAATTTGGTTATAAAGAGGAGCTTTATTAATCGATGGATGGATCATAACGAACCTGGCGGCGCTCTTTGGCGGAGATCAATTTCGTCTCGTTGTTATCGATGGAGGCGTCAGATATAATTATTGTGCGCGCGCGAGAGAGAAATAAAGAAAAGCCCGTGCGCACTGCTTCGATTCCAGCTGGCTCCATCGACCGAGGCAGCAAAAAGGGAGGAGTTTGATTCCGCACACGCAACCGTACGTGTCGTGCCAGACCGCGCGAGGCTAAACACGGATCCGCAGCGTCGCATTCATCCGCAGCGTCGCGCACATGGTCTCGCGCGGGAGACGCCTTCCACCTCATCCGCAGCAAGCGCCTCTTCGATCGGGGACCACAAGGACCTGCCCGCGCCAGAGCAAGGCACGCCCACCCCGAGTGCCTCGTCGACACGGTGCGCGAGGCGGACGAGGAGCTTCCTGTTCGACTTCCTCTTCGCGGCGCAGGACGCGTCCACCTCCTCGCTCTGCTGGGCGGTCTCCGCGCTCGAGTCCCACCCGGACGTGCTCGCCCGGGTGCGCGCCGAGGTGGCGGCCGTCTGGTCTCCCGACTCCGGCGAGCCCATCACCGCCGAGAAGATCCAGGGGATGAGGTACACGCAGGCGGTGGCGCGCGAGGTGGTCCGGTACCGGCCCCCGGCGACGCTGGTGCCGCACATCGCCGGCGAGCCGTTCCAGCTCACGGACTGGTACACGGTGCCCAAGGGCGCCATCGTGTTCCCCTCCGTCTACGAGTCCTCCTTCCAGGGCTTCCCGGCGCCCCACGCCTTCGACCCGGACCGCTTCTTCTCCGACGCGCGCAGGGAGGACGTCGCCTTCAAGCGCAACTTCCTCGCATTCGGCGCCGGCGCGCACCAGTGCGTCGGCCAGCGCTACGCGCTCAACCACCTCGTGCTCTTCCTCGCGCTCTTCGTCTCCGTCGCAGACTTCAAGCGGGACACCACGGACGGATGCGACGACTGAAGCAGGGGCTAATTGGGTACAGTGAGCTAATTGGGTAGTGCATTGAATATCAGTACCATTGGCGATAGTGACTGACATCGGCCTCATAGAGGAAACACCAGACAACTGAAGCAGGAGCTTGTCATCCAAGAATGAATGCGTGCTTCCCGAGTCAATCAACAACTTGACAGGAATACCTTGTATGGTAGCGTCAATTTGGAGAGTTTGAGGAGCAGACTCCTTGCCCTGAGCAGTCGCGGATACACACATCAACTGGTTAGGAGCAACTCCCACTGCATCTTCACAATCCAGATACGGTTCATCATCCAACTGCATAAACTGAAGCATTTCCTGTACCACATGAAGCTGAACAGAGCCTTTACACTGATGTTCCCTGGACCACTTTTCACCACACAGAAAACAAAGTCCCTTAGCCTTGCGATAAGCCCGTAACTGACTCCACCTATCATCCAGAGAGGAAGATTTAGGATGGTTCTTAGGCTGTCGATCCTCCGGGTTTTTGGTCACTGGTTGCTTCGGCTGCATCTGAAACGGAGAAGAATGCCGACTAGCAGTAGACTGGAAGGAAGGCGACGATGGTGCAGAAAAGAATTCCGGTTCCCCTACGAGTTCCTCAAACAAAAGGGCCGGAGGTTGCTGAATTGCCACAGCCATACGAATCGCTGGAAGTAATCCTTCGATGAACCGGGTAGTATAATGCATAATATCAGGAGTAACTTCATAGGCACTCAATTGATCAAACAGTTCAGAAAATCGATCAACATAATCTGTAACTGTAGTGATCTGACGGATCTGAATCATACGACGAACGAGAGTGCGATGCTGATTGCGACCAAACCTCTGCATAACATGCTGACAGAATTCCGTCCAGGTAGCACGAGGAATACGACGACGGGCAGCTTCAAGCCAACGAGCAGCAGGCCCCTCAAATTGAGCAGAAGAGTACTGAATCCACAGATGAATCGGTGTGTTCCAGTGGCTGAAGTAGTCTTCACATCGATCCTGCCACAAGCGTGGATTCGAACCATCAAACCTAGGCAATTCGACCCTCGGGCCAGAACCAAACACATCAGCCGTATCAAAGGACGACGGCGGCACAATTGTTCGGGCAGCAGTAGTAGCAGCAGGATCAGGTCGCATACCTCTTGCCGGAGGAGGGACGTACAGATCGTAGCCCTTCCCCCGGGATGATGTGTAAACGCCGAGCCCATCGGGGCCAGAATTCATACCCGCGCGAGCTCCTTGTGTTGACGAAGAAGCCGCGGCCGCTGATGAAGACGGCGCCGCCGCAGGTAGGGTCGGCGGAGGTGGAGGATCTGCACGAGCCGCACCCGAACGCAAACCACCAACGTTGGAGAAGCTGAGCTCGTCACGCAGATCGTCGAGGCGGGCATCCAAGCGCGTGTCCAGATTCGCTGTGGCCACTTCAAACTTGGTGTTGACGGACTTGACGATGGATTCGGCGAATCCGGAGAGCTTCTGCTCGAGCAGCCCCTCGATCTCGCCATGAAGGAGATCGTAGATGGAGCGCGCATCTGGACTTAAGTCCGCCATGGCCGCCTCACGCCGGGAGAGCTTGAATCTAGTATGGAATCTATGGTGGGGAATCGCCAGGACCGGATGAATCTGATACCAAATGTAAGAGGTGTCTACTGGATCACAGGAGCTAGAATTTAAACTCAAGGAAATTGGGAATTAAGCTTGGGTGGTGGATATTCCTCCCCTCCTCCCTCATCCACCATCCGAGTACGAGTACATGGCGATAGTTTCGTCCGAATCCTTCCTACCTCACCAGCTACAGGCCAGCTGGTATTTATAGCCACCGATACAAATCAATCTAAGTAGCGGGCCGGAGTCTTGAGCGTCCTCTTGGGCCGGGCCGTCGGCCCATCTTCAGTAGCGTCGTCAGTAGTGCTGCTGACATACAGCAAAGTTCTTGGGTTTCAGAGGATACCGTGAACCGCTGTTACTGTTATCGTTGTTGTGCAATTATATGTTACTGACTGATCTCCTTTGATAGTTTAGTCTTCAGAAAATACAAGCTGCGAATGTGGAACCACAAATGAGTGGAGCTGTGCGTAATAGCTAAATTTCTCACTGCGGTTTTGTGTCAAAAACTCAAAATTAGTATGTACTATAAAGGAAAATAGTAGCTTAACATAGCTCATTTGGCAATGCAAAGTCGCCACAATTTGGAGCATTCAGTTCAGATGATCAAAGCCATCAGGTGCTTCGCAAAACCAAAAATGCATCCCACCAAGCAGATTTCACGAATGTTTGATTCCATCTTCTTGCAAATTAAGATAGGAAATAGTAACTAGCAGATCGCACACATAACTAGTGCAAGTATTTATTATGGTGCATCGATGAAAAAACAACCCAGATTTGATCATGATATGAACTATTCCAAACAATTTTGCAGGGGAAAAATGACCTTTTGCAGGGCGCCGTGATGGAGGGGCCCCCGTGATGGAGGACGTCTCCGAGATGGGGCTGGACGAGCTCCTCCTCCATCATGTCCAAGCCGCTACCTTCTACAAGGCCATGCCGAGATTGGGAACAAGGAGGACGAGGAGGTTCGGCCGGGGATGCGGCAACCCACGGCGCCAGGACACTCTTGCCGGAAGGGTTGCATGCCCCGAGGACTCCGGCGCCCGTGAGGGGGAGGATGTGCCTTACCCCACCCGTTGCCGCGGCAAGGACTTGAGGTGTTGTTGAGAACTTGCGTTCCTCGCAATGGAATAGAGAGTGGGGAGGAGGGCCGGCGGTGATAGTCCTTCGTGGCGGCGAAGATTGGAAGTGAGACGTCGGCCCCGACCTGCCGCGGGCGTAGTGGGCTTGAAGGGAAAATGAGGAGGCTGCGGGATTGATTGCGGGGAAAAGGGATCAACAACAAGATTTGCGTGCCTTGTGCCGCCTCACTATTAATTACCCTAATTTCTCGTATATCGAGGAGTCTGGGTGGCTATTTTTCCTCGAGTTAATTTCACGTACATATGGATGGTTAATTACATGCGTATCTAAGTACTGCTATATTAATTTGGCGTGATTTATGGAGCGTGATTTATCCATATCCGTGGGCAGCCATCCGTGGTGAGGTGGTTTCTTCGCATATCTTCTTTTCTCTAGGAGAGATGGAAATCATGGAATCGGCCAAAAAAAATTACCATTTTTTTTATTTGAGACCTACTAGTAAACATGTACGTGCACATACTCGTAAATTGAACTTTATATTAACTTTAATTTGATCAACTCCCTAGAAAAAGTAGCTACATTTATAACACTAAATTAATGTTGCTAGATTCATCTTCATACGCTAGCTAATAGTGTAATAGTTAGATACCACATGTGTTTGCCAAATTTGGTCAAATTTTAAAATGTTTGACTTTCAAAAAAGAAAAGCTTATCCGTGGACGGAGAGAGTAATACATTTGGAATTTGTGGAAGTTGTATGATAGGATAACTCGTCACTCATTCACAAGTACCAAGCAGTCTTTCCCTTAACCTCGAGTTCAACATATATCTCCCAAACACTTAATCCCATTTTCTTGCTTCTATTCTTAGGGTTCTCTTCCAAAGATGTCGGCTGCCCACTCTACATTAATTGTTGCATCGTTCACCTTCTCCGTGTTGCACCGTCGGAGTATGCATTTTGTCAACGGCCTTGTCTGACAAGTTGACATCTCCCGGTCACCACAAAGGGGAGAATCCGCAATAAGGTGTCATTTCCCGTTCTTGAAAAGAATACCGGCGGCCACGGTATTACTGGTTACAAGAAATACAAGAAATAGTGCAAATACCGCCCTATGTTTTTTCAAACAAAAATTACAATTTATCTATAATTTATTAAAATTATTCAAATTTGAGTAATTACAAAGAATTTGGTATATACAGGCCGGGTACCAAGTAAATCGGTTAGCGGCGAGATTTCAGAAATATCCGCGAAGAAAAAAAAAATAGTGGTAATAATATATACCAGAAATATATATTGTGCCAAATAGAATCAAATTGGAGTGAATCTGTACTATGAAATTGAACTTGACAATTAAAATGTATTCGTGCTTTCTAGCTCGGCGTATAAACAATTTGGGCAGCAATCTCTCAACCAAGGATCATGTGGAACATTATTCGAAATAGAGAACCTTATTCCTTAAACACTACATCAATTTGTTGTTAAGTATCTCAATTTGGCAAATTCTTAATTAGAAAAGTCTTGCTTGTTCATCCTCCTGATCTACAGGTAGAAAGGGAACGACTATTGGGTTTAAGAGAAAAGAAAGGAAAAAAGATAATCTACAACAAAAGTGATAAGTTGGAGCTGGACCAGAGGATCTTACCGGCGAAAGCGTCGTGGACAAGGCTCTATATTGTATTTGTGTCAGTTCATCAACTCTTACCGCTAACCAACATGAATTGGCACAACACAAATTATAAACCCAATAGCCAGAAAAAAGATGGAGACAAAAGAATCATACATGACTAAAACTAAATCAATTTCTTACCAAAGAGCGAAGAAAGCAATGCACTTCCTTGTCGTATCATGCATCAGGATTTGCCATGAAACAACCGGTTGAGTATACCATGGATTACTACAAGCATGCAAGCAAGGATAAACACAAGATTACTGATAGGAATTCCATGTACCAAGCGGCAAATGATACATTTCCTTAGTATTAGGGCCGATTTCCTCAGTTGGGCTTGGCTGTTCCGACACCAAAACCTGTTGGAGGAAGGGCATCCTCTCCGTCAGAGGTTCAAAACTCCTATTTTGATGCCACCGACCCAACTATGGTTAGAACCTGGCCTCTTTTAGGGTTGTTCATGGTCCTATGAACTATTCTAACACAAAAGGAGATAGAAGTCACATGAAATCACCAATTTGGATAGAAATCTATGGGAAGAAGCCGCACTGCCACTATTAGGGTTTGCTCGGAATTGAGCTACGAAGGGTCGCTATAGTCCCTCTTGTATGTGGTCCCAATATGCATATATATCAGTGTTATAATGATGAAAATATCCATACTTAGTGTTTACGTCCTTACTTTACATCTAGGGTTTAGGTCTAGTGTTTAAGTTCATGATTTGGGACTAGGGTTAGATCTTGACCTTAACCATATATGTATGCCGAACACTAGATCTAGACTTAATCCTTGCCTATACCCTAAATCCTACACCCTTAGACATAGACTTAGACACTAAAATCTATACCCTATGAATACCAAAATAATATATCTTGCGATCAGTGATCATAGGCACACCATTAAAGAGAAGTCATTTTGATGTTTTACAACCCGTTTTTGTGGGCTATATGGCATTGTTTTGTGTTTCCCCTTATTTTCATTTTATGCAAGAAATAATCATTTCATGTGTCGTCTTGTCGTTCTGGTAGTGTACTTGGATCCCCGAGTGTCCATTCATTTCTCCATCAACACATTTTTTTCATGAGGCATGACTTGTGCATACGAGTTTCGATCAATGCGATCCTACATGCATGGAAAGCTCCCCAGAGTTAGGGTTTCTCAAACCTCTACCAATTTCAATATGTTTCTTCATTTTCACTTGCCGGACGTCTTGGTTGGGTCCAAAAAATTGGGCCCCTCGTGACTCCCTTCTAACTGACCTCCTTCCAGCCGTATCAAATTTCTCGTTGACGAAGTAGTTATGAAGCTTACACATAGAGACTAGGGCATCACCATGTCCCTCGGGATTACAAACCGGTTGTCGGCGTGGATCTCATCACCTTGTACTCGCACATAGGACAAGTGTGTTTACACACGCTGATGCCCGTTACTTGTCCTTTGGGGCCTCGCTCGATTGTTGGCGCGTGGTGCAGACGAGGGCACCGTTCTTGATTGTGTAGTCACGTAAGCCGGATAGTTGGGGGCGAGGTGGGCTTGGCGGCGTGAAAAACAAGGATGCTGCCTTGAAAACCTGCCACCTTGATTGCCTTGCCTATATCCACATGCACATGCAAAAGAGCGGCAACCCAAACTTTTAAATTAGTATAGTAAAAAGTAAATAAAAGGAAATTCGCAGGCCTGGGCTGCGAACCATGGAAACCTTTGGGCCAACGCACCCCCATTTTCGCTCTGTCTCGCTTGTAGCCGTCAGATGGAAATCGACCCGACGGATGGAACAGTCGCAATCCCCTCTCGGCTCTCCCTTCCCCGACCCAAATCCTAACAGCCAGATCCAAGGCCAGCAGCTCCGGCCATCCTCCGGCGCCGCCCCGGCCATCTCCCTCTCCTCCATCCTCACCTCCCTCCGACAATGTTCCAGCCACTCCCGAGCCCACCCACCAGATTGACCACCCACGCCCAGGACATGCCGACGAGAGAGGCGTCGCCCAGCAGCCATGTCGTTGCGGCTGCCCGTTCGCCGGCGCGCGCGTGCACCGGTCAGACAGGGCGGGGCGCTCCGTCGAACTCGCTGCCCGCATCGATCGTCAAGACGGCGAGGTGGACGCCGGCACCATGACGCGACGGCGCCGCTCCTGGCCCTTTTCCCCGGCCGATTCATCGCCGTGACCGGTCGACGAGCCCCTGGCCGCGCTCTTCCTCGTCGCCTGAGGCCGGGATGAGGCCGCCGTGGTGCCCTTCGTCACCGGCCGCCGAGGACCATCCGAGCTTCAGTCGCCGCGCCCTGCTCTGGGACGTCGCCGTCCAGGTACACCAAAACATAAACCTGATCCCTTTCTTCCCCTAATTCAGTTTGACTGAAAAGTGATTTCTTGGCATAGTAGCAGGAGGTTGAGTGAGAACTCGGTGCAGTACGACCGACGACAAGAAAGGTGGAGGGGAGATGAAGGAGAAAGACGGCTTCTTTTCTGCGGCAAATGGATAGGCGCGAGGCTGTCTGCTTCCAGCAGCGCTAGCATCTTTTCTTGCACGAGGAGCTCCAGCATGGATAGGTCGATTTTTTTTTTTCCTTTGGCATGCTGCTGCCCGATGTTGGTGCTGTTTAGTTTTGCTTTGTTTGTCACCATTAAGCCTTTGTTAATTAGAAAGATGCATGGTTGAGATTCATGGAATTATATGCGTTACATGATCATTTGTAATTAATTTCAGTTCATAATTCAGCTACCAGGAATGCATGTTTTGTGATAATGTAGTACAGCTACTAGGAGTTTAACATTATGCAACCCAATTTCAGTTGAGGAATATATCAGATGCAAGCAATAACGCGCCCCTGCCTACACAATAATAATTAGTCATTTCTTCATTTTGGTTTAGCTAGGTTGCACAGATCCTCTATTTGGTTGACATGGATTTCGTTTTGATATTTTTTATGTATCAGTATTAAGGTACGGAAACCTGAAATAAGCTGTTTTTACCTCATTCAAAAGAGCAAATTCATGGGACAAAGATTTCTGACTATGCAAGATCATTTCCAACCTTAGAATTTTGATTCTGCAATTGTCAAAACCTTTTTTTTTTCGTGATTTCCTTTGAAATATTCTGGTGGTTAGATGATTCTGGCAGTTTCTCCTTTGATGAAGTCAATCAATATACTACTACAAGTATATTGATCAATGTTTGTTTATATACCTAATTTCCGCGTTGATCAATGCTCCTGAAGTGTAGTTGATCAATGATTCATATCAAACTGGAATACTTATCTTTACTAATTGTGATTTCCTTGTTCAGTTTTTGTGTGTAGGTGCACTCCTCTCTTGCTTAGAATCTGTTTATTTAGAAACTATGATAGCACATGACGTCAATAGTCAGTGGTTTATGGCACTCTTTTGCAGATCTCTAAATTGTTAGTGTGCGTATGCATTACTGTTAATTAATTTAACTACTTTTGTTCAACTACTTAGTATATTTATTCCTTTTTAACCATGTTTGATTATCATTTATATGAATCTGTTGGTATTGCTAGAATTGTCTGGACATAAATTTTTGTGTTGGTTTTGTGATTTATGCTGCTGCACATATTTGCATGGATGTGGCCATGGAAACTTGTTGCATGCATACGTAGTAGGCACTACTATGAGCTTGAATTTTTTTTTTGATTGTTTGCTTCTTGTTATGCATAAGCGTTGCTGAAATCTTACATATTTTTCAGGTTCGTATCATATTGAAGGAGGACTACATGCTGAAGGGCGACAAGTGGGGGTTCCGGGCGTTTGTCTTGGTGGCGAACCGGGAGGAGTAGGCGTGTTGCTGAATGTCATTGGCAACATCCAGAAGCGCAGCATGGAGGAGCTCAGGTGGATTGACTGCAAGGTCTCCGTTAAGAGTAGCGCTTCTCCTGGCAGTTGCTCTTCTATGAAGCCCTCACCTAACAGGTTACCACCGCACCATTCTCTGTTTGGTTCCGTACATATTGATGTGCATGTTTTGTTCAATTGTGTTTGCTGAATGAATGGAGAGTGGCAAGCAATCTTCCGTCTTTTTTTGCCATGTTCGGGGTAGCCCTTGTCTAATTGATCGGCGCTGTTTTCCATTCTAGATATAGATCCTTGTAGTTGTACATACATTTCATGCCCCAGAATGAAAGTTTTGATAAATGAGAATTCGTTCCATTTCCTTGTTGGGAAGAACAAGCAAGTTAATTTTAGACTTTCTCAAACTGAGTGTGAGGTTGATGTGTTAACATGTATGCAGCACTGTATTTCATCTTGTGCTCTTGAATAAAATCTGCCTTGTTATGCCTAGTCATTGCTTAATTTTTTGTATTTTTTTTAGGTTCAAATTATATCGGAGTCTACCCGCAAAAAAAAAAAATTATATCGGAGTCAGGTTGAGGGAGAGGATGAGGCGCGGTGCTGAGCGTCATCGGCCACATCGAGAAGCGCAGTGTGGTGGCAGCGGATTTACAACAAGGTCTCTGTCGAGAGCAGCCCTCCTGGCAATTGCTCTTCTCCGAGGCCATCCCAAACCTACGAGGTTACTACCGCACCACTCAGTTTGGTTCAAGCGTGTCTGCTTTGTTGAATGCATGAAGAGTGGCAACCAATCTTGTATTCCATGTCATGTTCTGAGATGCCCTGTATTGTTGAAGATAGAATCGACCGGCATTATTTTTGCCAAAAGCACAAGAGGAGGGTGGCTATGGGGAAACGGTTGTTTTGAAAATTTCAAGTTCAGTCTCTTTTTTGATTTATGTGATGCAAAGGGAATGTCTGAGAATCCTGGTAGCATTTGCGCTATACTAGTGTACTTTGCTGGCGTAAATCGAAAACAAAGAGCAGGGGAATAAAGAATGAAGCAATGATGGGTTTGAGAGGGAGTAGGAGCCTGTAGGTGAGGGTGATGAATTGATGGTTACGTGTGCAAGTTTTGTTGGAAGCGAGAGAATAGAAAAGGAGGAGAGCGTCATTAATGAACCGAAGATCACAATGAACCTGGGCGCGGCCGGAGATGAATTAATTATGTCGTGTCGTCGCGGGCGTACGTGCAGTGGGACGCGCATTTCGTCAGGACCTTATGGCGCCCGCACCTAATCTCTTCCGTCCAACGCATTGAGATTGGTGACATGTTTTTGCAAAAACAACCCTGGGTTTTGTCAAATTCATTTTTGGAAGTCCTTCTGCTTATGAAGTTCTGTGCAAAATCCAGAGTGGATCCACTCTTGTTATTCAAAAGTTCTTTGCAAATTTGCAGTGTGTATCAATTGTTGCAATTATAAATAACATTTTTCCATATAAAAAAATCCCCACAAATTCACAAGGAACCAATGGATCCATTTATTTTAACCACAGATCTTCTGGATCCGCATGAATATCTAACACAGTTGCGAAATTGCATTGCATATCCATTGTAGCAATTATAAGTAACATTTTTCCATATAAAAAAATCCCGAAAATATCATAAGGAACCAATGGATACATTGATTGTCCACAGATCTTTACAAGTAACATGATTTCCTCAAAAATATCTAACACTGTCACAAAAGTATCTATGAAAAAATGGCCAGAAGATCCATGAGGAACCTATCCAGAGATTTACAAAAGATCTTCACAGATCCTAACTAGATCCTAATCAAGAAAAGGAGGTAAGAAACGAAAAAAAAGAAGAGATCCAGAGGCCGTGTTCGGAGAGGGGCGGCGAGGCCGGGGATGACGGGGGTCCCCGTGGCGAGGCGGCGGCTCCCACGGCGGAGATCCCGCACGCTGGACGGCGGAGAGGCGGCGGCCGGAGCTGGGCGGCGAGGCGGCGCCTCCCACGGCGTAGATCCCGCGCGCAGAGGACGTGGAGGAAGGCGGCCGCGGCGGCGGAAGGCGGCTAGGCGGCGGCCGCGGCGGAGGAAGGCGGCTAGGCGGCGGCGCTCGTCGCCGGAGGAAGGCGGCCGCGGCGGAGGAAAGCGGGGTGGCGGCGGCTGGTAGCGAGCGGATCTGGGGTCCGCTTAGGGTTTCAGGAGGATTTGGGATATTTATATCATCTCCTCTCAGAACCATTCCCTAATTAGCGGAATGTGCAGGGTTCTTTTTGCATAAAGCGCGAGTGCGAATCTCCACCTGTGTCGGACGGTGGGAGATTAGGTGCGGGCGCCATAAGGTCCTGAAGTTGTATTTACCGCGTGCAGTGGTGCATGCGCGCGTGCGCGAGAGGGAAATTAATTGCGGATGTGTAGAGAGAGGCGTCGGCTGCTTCGATTCCACGCGCACGCGGACTTTGGATGACGCGGGGATTTCGGTTTCGATTTCGGCGCACGCACACACAACGCACGGATCGAATGAAACGAATCGACGCACGCAACCGGCGCCAGGCTGGCGGGTCGTTCCAGCTCGCGGAGTGGTCCAATCGACTTCCTCTTCGCCACGCAGGACACACGCGCGTCCACCTCCTCCCTCTGCTTCCCACCCGGACGGTCTCCGCTCCCGGACGTGCTCGCCCGCGTCCGCGCCCAGGTGGCCGAGGTCTGCTCCAAGATCCAGGAGATGAAGTACACGCAGGCGGTGGCGCGCGAGGTGGTCCGCTACCGGCCCCCGGCGACGCTGGTGCCGCACATGGCCGGCGAGGCGTTCAAGCTCACGGAGTGGTACACGGTGCCCAAGGGCACCCTGGTGTTCCCGTCGGTGTACGAGTCGTCCTTCCAGGGCTTCACCTCGCCGGAGGAGTTCGACCCAGATCGCTTCTTCTCGGAGGATCGCCGGGAGGACGTGGTTTACAGGCGAAACTACCTGGCCTTCGGCGCGGGCGGGCACCAGTGCATCGGCCAGCGGTACGCGCTCTACCACCTCGTGCTCTTCCTCGCGCTCTTCGTCTCCGTCGCCGACTTCGAGCGGGACAGGACGGACGGGTGCGACGACCTGGTGTACATGCCCACCATCGTGCCCAGGGACGGCTGCACCGTCTTCCTCAAGCAGCGCTGCGCCACCTTCCCATCCTTCTGAGTTATGAGCTTGTTTCCTCATCGATCGTGGCGAGGAGCAGACAATATACAAATGGTTTTGCCTGCAGCGTCCGTAGTGTATCTGAAGATCTGGTCTGTAATTTATTTACTGGATTGGCTCTTCGACTCATCTTCTACAAATCCTCAACGGAACCTCCCGTACATCGCAGCCGAATTTTAAGTACCTAATGAAAACCTCTTTCTAAGTTTTTCAAAAAATTGGGAAAAAGAAATCATGCACATGGTGTGGGGTTCTGCTTCGGTGCGCCACCCCTGGCAAAAAAGTGACGTCATGAACACATGGAACGCCCAGATTTGTCCATGCCATTTTATAGGGAGTGGCACAATTGTAAAACCAGGTGATCGTAGAGCCCTCTGCAGGCCGTACGGGCCTGTTTAACCGTATACAACAGTCATACGTGCGTACAAAAATATCCGTACGCGGTGGAGTCGGGAGTATATAAGGGGTGCGCTGTCGGACATGCACGGTCTGGCGTTGCTGCTGCAGTGCCGGTAGTTCTTCGTCAGCTGCTCCGGCCACCGTCGCCGCGGTGGTCAATCTCAGAAACTTGCACGTCGGCGGATAGCCTCGCTAATGACGGAGTTCACTTTGATCGGTAGGTGGGGACATCGTGGGGTCGTTCGTTTTTTCACGGGCATGTATCTATACGGTATAAATACGTATGGTAATACATAGCTTGGATCTGGGTTTGGAGGGCCTGAAACACAGGCGGCACTAGGGGCATTTCCCTGTATTCCCGGTGAATACCAAAAAATCTGAGAAAAAAATATATACATATAATCAAGTAGTCATGGTGTTATTTCCCTGAAATATTATACTGTTCTATACTGTTTTTCACTGATTTGCACTGTTTTACACCATTTTATATACATATAATCAAGTAGTCATAGTGTTATTTTCCTCAATATTATACTGTTCTATACTGTTTTGCACTGTTTTACACCGTTTTATACTGTTTTACACTTTTTGTGCTGCTGCGGTTAATTGTCATAGTTTCATGTCGTGCGTCGAGGAGAAAAAGTGTAGAGTGATTAGCGGTATTCATTTTCCTGGTTGGTCTGAAAGAAAAAGAAAAAAATTAACCCCCAAACGTGACGTCAGGGCGGCGCACCGAAGCAAGCCCCCATGGTGTGGGGTATATGACTGTATGCGCTTACTGTTTCCGATGTACACAGGCTCCGAAAATGTAGCTAGCCTACGTACTCATCTTCAAGCATCTGAGGTCATTTTGTTTGCCTAATGTAGTCCGTTAATAGTCTCGCAGGTACAATAATTTTGTTTTATGGGAACAACTTTTGTCTAGTCATGATCTTTACACTAGATGAAATCTGAAGGTCTATGAGAGGCCAGCACTAGGCATCAGCAGAGTATAAAAGTGCCATCCATGAGCCGCCTTCCGGACTGTTGGATTGACTTAAATGAGCGAATTTCACGGGCGTCCAATCGTCATACAAAAATGGTTCACACATATTTTTTTTCATAGCATCGGTCTCCAACATTTTCGGTCTCCAATATTTTTTATTTAGTTGCGAAAAGTGGTACTTTTTTTTGCCCGCGATACAAAAAATTCTTGAATGTATCATTTTTCTTTGCCTATGTAACATTTTAAAAAATGGGACATTAGTATACAACATTTCTCTAAAATGCATCCAACATTTTGATCTACTGGATCGAACATCACATGATAACATTCAAACATTAGTACAAGTATCTTTGTACCAAATCCATGGAGACACCACACTATGCCCGATTTGCAACAAATCCCCCGGCGGCAGAGAAGCTTCCCATGAGAACGCCGGTGCTCTGTCCCATGACGCACGGTGGCGGCCGGTCGTGGTCGCCGGTGTGCGCGGTGGTGGTCCGCTCTCCGCGGTCGGGGTAGGAGGGCTCGTGGTGGGAGCACACAATAGCGATAAGCGGGAGCTTGCTGTGCGGAGGCGGGTCAGCAGGCAAGCACACGACGGCGGCTGGGAGTAAGGATGGCAATGAGTAGGGTATGAGCAGGGTAGAGCAATACCATAACCATGCCCGTATAGTCAATGGGTACAAACTTCTACCCATACCCGTACCCACGGGTATAAAACTTTACCCATACCCATAACCGGCGGGTACCCGTACCTATTCGGTATCCGGTGGGCAAGTCAAATTGTGTACAGGTCACTCGCAATTTTACATTTCTCAACAACAAATTTGATTAAAAAATGAATTATCTCAACTCAATAACAGGTAGTTTTTTTTTTGAAGTACAATAACAGGTAGTTGAGTACATAAAAATTAAGAAAATATAAAAAGAACATTCTTAACTCATAATTGAACAAAATTAGACGTGTCACATAAGAAATTGATAATAAACATGTAGGGTATGGGTATACTCGCGGATACGAGGCTATACCAGTGCCCTACCCATGACTTAGCTGGCCATGGCCATGTACGGTACCCGTGTGTACCTATACCCTGGGTAAAATTGTCATCCTTAGATGGGAGTACGCAACGTGGCGATAATCAAGAGGGGTGCACACAACGGTAGCCGTAACTAGGCACGGTGGCAGCCAAAAGGGGGCGGCGGTGGAAGAAGCGCACGGCGGCGATCGAGCGGGACGCATGCAGCAGCGGCCTTGCGAGAGCGGCGGTGGCAGAAACTACAACGCGGCGGAGGCCGAGCAGGGGAGGGGTGGCAGAAGCACGTAGCAGCGAGAGGCAGAGGAACAACGAAAAAGGTGAACTGACACGGTGGAACCGGTTGTAGCAACAGCTGGTGGATCCGAAGAGTTTTACTTTTCTTTGCCACTGGACCAAAATCTTCGCAGATTCTAGACAGTCGTGATGTTTTGGACCAATTTATGGCAAACCTCCCTAGGACGCACCACGTCACACATTTTTGTGACAAACATATTAGCTAGGTCACACAAAATTGGCCCAACAACCTTTAATTAGAATCTGGATTCAACTTTCATTTTTTTAGCAACTCGCCAGCTAGGCTAGAATATATTTTTTCCGGAAATGCTGGTGGCGAGGAGGCAGGCGGAATGGGATGGGTCACTAGCATGTGGTACCTATATGTCGGCATCCGACGTGGCTTCGGTAACCTGTTGTGTTTTATGCTCCCATGAGGCTTAGCTCCTTGTGAGTTGGGATGTACCTTGAGTGTCGGACAGTTTATTGTGTGGCGCCGAACGGAACAGTTCTATAGAGGTCGTGAATGGGCATGGTATTCGTCATGCACCACCAATAGGGCTTTTGGGAGGGCTATAGGAAGTGCAGCTAGAGATGCTCTAAGGAACACAGACTATTGATTGCATGCACTAACTAATTTGGATACTCAGAATACTTTAGACCTGAGATCCTGAGATCGAAAAAGGGTGCAAATTTCATAATGCAGAAGCCAGGTCACAAACTTGTGTCCTATTTGATAAACTCGAATATATGGAAAACTTTAGGCATGTGATTCATGAAATGCCGCAACTGTATTAATTAGATATTGTGATGGCTAAACCTAACGGTTTGTCTATGTCTTAGTTGAATTGGATTGTTTGTGCAACTGCGGTTCTGAGAAAAGCGTTTCTGTTGCACTTTTGCAACTGAAGCACTTTTTGTGGACGAATGAAACTTAACAAATTCTTATTCAACTCAGACATAGAAAATTTAAAACCCTAACCCTAAGACATCTTAATTGTGGAACCATATTATTACATGCACTAAGAGCCCGATTGGTAGCCTGGAGGCCCCTCACTCTCTCTTACACTACTCCACGCACCCTCTTTTCAAATCAACACAGCAATATTTCAAATCAAAATAAGTTGTACATGAAAAAGATGCGTCTCGATGATATGAATCAATTCCGACAATCCGTTTCGAGTTTCGTCAGTCGCAAATCATCAATTTAGTGTACGAACTTTTAAGCGAATTTTGCCAAATACGTCGCACACGCTCAACCGTTTGAAATTTCCTTCGAGGAGTAGGCTCATCTCACCATTACGCATGACTTTCATGTTGGTAGGTTTTTATTTCAGTGCACATACACAGATAGATATATGACTCGCTAGTATAGTGTAATTTGTACGTATGTGTGAGTATTGTTTAGAGTACTCTTGCTCAATTTATTGCTAGCCATCTTTATGGACATGGACTTGGTGATGATAGGTGAGAAGTGAGAGGTGATAATCCAAGGTGGTGGCGGCATGGTAGTGTTCGTCTTCGTGGTCGGCGACGTGGTGATGCTTGTGACGGACGTGAACGACGGTATCATAATGGTGTTTGTCTTCGTGGTCGGCGACGTGGTGATGCTTTTGACCGGCATGACCGGCAGTTTCATGGTGGTATTCGTCTTCGTGGTCGACGACATGGTGATGCTTGTGACGGGCATGAACCGCGGTGTCATGGTAGTGTTCGTCTTTGTGGTCAGCAACGTGGTGATGCTTGTGACCGGCATGATCGGCGGTGTCATGGTGGTGTTCGTCTTCGTGGTTGGTGACATGGTGATTCTTGTGACCGGCGTGACCGGCAGTGTCATGGTGGTCTTTGTCTTCGTGGTCGGCCACGTGATGATCGATGTGACCGGCGTGAACGGCGGTTCCATGGTGGTCTTCATCTTCGTGGTCGGCGATGTGCCCATGCTTGTGACCGGCGTGACTGGCGGTGTCATGGTGGTCTTCGTCTTCGTAGTCGGCGACGTGGTGATGCTTGTGACCGACGTGACCGATGGTGCCATGGTGGTTGGTTGCTTCATGGTCGGCGACGTACGTGGTCATGCTTGTATGGGTGAGGTAAGGTCACCATCTTGTCATATAGGTGAGGCTAGGAAAAGCATGCGAGGAACCAAACAATGGAGGCTTATTTCTCTAGCCAGTGCAGAAATGAGCGGTCTAGGCGACCAAACAACATGACTTTTCTGGTCCATTGTCCGTCTCAAACGTGCAGGTACTTTTTTCCCAGCGATGTAGTGGTGCAAGAAATCGGTCCAAACTACCAAATGGGTCCTAAGTGATGGAAGGGATTACCTATGCGATATATTTCAAACAACAACCTGAACGCGATGATTCTCTCCGTCGTCCAACCATTTTGCGCCTCAGGTTCATTCATGCATGGCGTTGCCCGTCATACACGCGCTCCGCCGCGATGCAGACGCTTCGTCAGTATGCGAGGGAAAAAGAATGGTTTGACGTACATGGTTCGTAACTTTGTTCTTCCAAGTTGAAGTCAGCTGAACGTAGTGGCGGCTTAGCTTCGGACGAAAGGTCGTCTTTGTAATAATGTTTGAGTCGTGCTCCTTCGATCCTCCATGATGCTATGCTCCATCGCTTTTTGGCTTATGTTTGACCTTCCACGAAATGAATGGTGTGTGGCTGTTACTGCATGACTACTTCATGCGGGCCGCGATGTGAAACTGATCTCGGTTAAAACAGGAAATGCCAGGTTTTGAAATTGCGACCGCCGACCGGTCGTCTAAGGGCATCTCCAACCGGCGACCCAAACGGACGCGCTGGGCCGTCCGTTTTGGGCCATTTGCGTGGCCGAGCGGACGCGCGGACGTCGCCCCGCGTCCGCGCGTCCGTTTGGGTCGCGCGCTGCGCCCAACGCGGGATTTGGGTCGCGTTGCCCTATGGTATGTTTTTCTTGTAAATTCACTAGAAAAACGTATTATATAAAATATATAAAATAGTTCAAATGCTCAAAATGTATTACACATTACATAGTCCATGTAATCAAGGATAAAGTATTGTTCAAATAAAATGAAAAAACGATACAAATGCTCTAGGCTTCGGATTTCCTTCATCATTGTTGTTTGCAGCATTGCTGCCTACATGCTGCCACATGTGCTCGACCAAATCAAAGCTGGTTGTGTACAGCCAGATCTCTAATTTCATGGTGCGCATGAAGAATGTCCTGGAATGATGCCGGACCACCTTGAGGAGTAACCAACTCTCCTTGGCCTTCCCAGTCATTATCAAAGAGTGAATCATCCCGCTCTACCTCAACAATCATGTTATGCATGATTACACAAACGGTCATCACCTCCCACAGAGTTTGCACATCCCAGGCTCTGGGTCGACGATAGCCCAACGAGCTTGGAGGATGCCAAACGCCCGCTCCACATCTTTCCGGGCTGCCTCCTGCTCTTTGGCAAACCTTGCCTCCTGCTCTGAGTGGGGTTTCGGATTGTCTTCACGAGTGTAGCCCAAGGTGGATAGATACCATTAGCAAGGTAGTACCCCTTGGTGTAGTGGTGGCCATTGATCTCAAAATCCACATCAGGGGACTGACCGTACGCTAGCCTATCAAACACCGGAGAGCGCTGCAGCACATTGATGTCATTGTGCGAGCCAGCCATTCCGAAGAATGAGTGCCAAATCCATGTGTCATGGGAAGCAACAGCTTCAAGAATGACCGTGCACCCCTCAGAATGGCCGCTGTATGCCCCCGCCAACCAAAGGGGCAGTTCTTCCACTCCTGCATGCAGTCTATGCTGCCAAGCATCCCGAAACCCCCTGCAGCGTTGATCGACAGACGAGCTGTGTCCTCTGCATTAGGTTGCCGGAGGTATTGTTCTCCGAACGAACCGATCACCGCTCTGCAGAACCTGTACATCGATTCCAGGGCGGTTGACTCACTCATGCGTGTGTACTCATCTACGAAATCACCGGCAACGCCATATGCGAGCATCCTAATCGCTGCCGTGCATTTCTGGTACGAAGAGAGGCCTACCTTGCCAAGTGCATCCACTTTCGCACGGAAGTAGTCGTCGTAGATCTTCACGCCATCCATGATCCGGCGGAACAGCGGCCTGGTCATCCGAAAACGACGGCGAAACAATGGCGGCACGAAAATTGGTGTCGGTTGGAAGTAGTCTCGTAGAGCTGGTCGTGGCCGCGTTCTCTTTCGCGGTCCAAGGCGGCCGCGGCCCGGCAAGGACCCCCGGTGCACGGGAATCTTCGAGACAATGTGCTCGTGGATGAGCAGCGCAGATCCGTGAAAAATTCGTCGTCGGACTCCTCTTCCGACGACGTGTCGATGAAGTTCTTGAAGTAGTATTCGTCGTCGCTGTCCACCATGATCTGAAAAGGGACACATTTGAGTTCGAGCATTTCAACGAACACCTCGCAGCGGAGGCGATCGAAATGCTTCCGTAGGGACTGCAGGCATGGCCGTCTCACCGAGCCTGGAAACACGGGCAGAGAGCTCACCGGCGGAAACGGCGCCGAACGGCGGGAGGTGTCGCGACGGTGAGAGGACAACAGCGCCGGCGGCGTCCTCCGACTGCTACGACGCGGCGAAGCAGCGGGGCCTCGACCTCTGTCCGCCCCGCTTGCCGGCGTCTCGACGACGATGGCCGGCGTCGACGCGCCCCAAATCGCCGGTCCGTGGGTGGCGGCGGAGCGGGGAGATGTGTGCGACGGGCTTGTGTTTTGGGAGGCGACAGGCGGGCAGGGGCGGACAAGGGAGGACGCGAGCCTTTCGCGTCCGCGGCCACGCAAACCCGTCTAAGATTTGGGCCGGGTTTGCGTCGATCCGACGACGCGCCGTCCGTTTTTGCGCGTCCGCGCCAGGTTGTCCGTTTGAACCCATCCGGACGCGCGGGCGCGGGATGCCCGGTTGGAGATGGCCTAACGCAGCGTGGAAGTTGCGGTAAATATGCACTCCCCCACGGAAGTACGGCCAGCGCACGGCAGCGCCATGCTTGACCACAGCCACTGGGATGGCTGGTTTGCACACCAATGCATGATTAGTGCGCGAACGTTCCGGCTGAAGAAAATCTTCGGGTCGAAGTCGAACATTACTCAAACTTCACGTGATTACTTGCAGTCACACTAGAAGGTTAGTGCATGTACACCACCCGATATATTTCAGACTCAATTTTTTTTGTTTTGCTAATTTAGATCGGTTCGCCGATTGAAAATCCCTGATGCAACCCCCTGTTCAGATCAGCAAGGCACCAGCGGACCGGCGCATTTATTTTTCTCCCACCATCATGGACGTTGTCTGATCTTTTTTTTTTTTGACCTTTTCCACGCAGCCTTCTGGGTCAGGCAAAAAAAACCTCTGATCCGTCGCCCGTTTCACCATGAAGGCTTGATCTGGCCATGGAGATCCTAGATCTGGGCCTAAAGAGGGCCTGGATCTGACGCACCTCTATTTCTTTTTTTTATTTGTTACTTTTGTTCGATTTTTTTTTTGTTTCAGATCCGGTTTCCGTTGAACACGATGGTCGGTTCTAAATATGTGTTGAATACAGTGGAGTTTTGTATATTCTTTGAACTTTCAGTGAAGATTCTTAGTTTTTTTGTGGATTTTGTATGAAACCATTTTGTTTCTATGAATTATGTATGAATATATGTTCATACCATCATAGATCCACTAAGTTTCAAGTTTATTTCTTGTGGATTTGGGGATTTAGTTTCTAAATTCGTGTAGAACTTGTATGATACACTATGTGAGTATGGAATGAAACAGAGAAGTTTGAGTGAATCTTCAAATATGTTATATGAAGTGTGTATGAATCTTGGAAGAAACAAGTGTAGAACTCTAAAAACATGATAAAATCTTTCAGAAACAAAAATTCATCTTTCTTCGGTTTCTACACCAATTAAATAACTGAAAAATGTTTGTGAGATGTGAGGGGAGACAATAAAAGGGCAGCATGTGCCGAGGTGAATCTTGTAAGAAACCCTGAAAAGTTAGTCGGCTAACTGCAAAATGCAATGGGCTGTGTGTTGGGGCCTTCTTACATCAAGTTATGCATTTCTTCTACTGTAAATTTGTCCTATCTATCTATTATATTATTAAAATAACAAACAACCAACGGTTTAGATTAGTTAGGCATAAGCTAATCAACAATAAGGGCCAAGATTAGCTTAGTAACGTGGTCCCGGTGTTGATTTAGATACGTGCATATTCCTCACGTCTACCGCACGAGACATATACCAAAACCATGCTCACGTTCAATCTAGGTTACAGGTCTAATCTGCCGCCGCCGCCTCCTCTCCTGCGGTGCCCAAGAAGTCATGTCAGCCAATCGACGAACTCCTCCAATGCGCCGTCGGCAGCCTACGATCTAAGCCTCAGGAATCAATACCAAAAAGGTGCTATCGATTTCATGGGCATGGCGCCATGGAGGCCATCTAGGATGCAGCTTCACAAATCACATACTGTCGTCTACCTCGGCAGTCGACGGACCGGACAAGATCTTATCGGCGCCATCGCCGTGCTCCACGCAGCCGTGCACCTCGACTGCTGCCGGACGCAGCCGTGCACCTCGACTGCTGCCGGACCTGCACTGCCTATCCCCTGGGACAATGCTGTGCCTCGCAGTACGATCGAGATGAAGGTTAGGCCTCACGAATCAATGCTATCGATGTCATGGGCATGGAAGCCACCATGGATGCACCTTCACGTACAGGGCCCTCCTCAGTCGAGGCGGCGTTACCGTCTTCCGAACAGGTAGTTCTGCAAGGGACAATGCATCATATATGCCGTGTGCCCGCCCAACCTCAGTCCACGTCCACGGAACAGGAAGATCAGAGGAGCGGTGTGCAGTGCACACATGTTTATCAGAATTTGGATCTCGGGAGACTGACGCAGCTGTATACATATGTGTATGCGCTGACATGCCTTGGGGGATTTTGATGATACACTTTGCTTAATTCTAGATGTAAGTATCTACTACTAGGCTGGCGTGGAGAAGATTCATGTGTTCTATATGATTGATTAGGAAGATTCAGTTCCACCAAAGATATTCTCTGTTTCAAGCAACTTTCTACGGTTTTCTTTACTGGATCAGCAATTTCAGTTTACTCTCACCCATGATCCAATAGAATATCAGTATCTTGGGAAGCACAAACTATATTCCGTTCTAATGCTAAACTTCTGGTAGAGCAGTATTATTTGCAGAGAAAGAATAATATGCATTCAAGATATCAAGTATGAGTACT
Organism: Lolium multiflorum; assembly: GCA_030979885.1. Taxonomy (NCBI): domain Eukaryota; kingdom Viridiplantae; phylum Streptophyta; class Magnoliopsida; order Poales; family Poaceae; genus Lolium; species Lolium multiflorum. The sequence continues at coordinate 99,364,564 of CM061749.1, forward strand.
ATTTTCAGATACCACGAGATACAACATTGATTCTGAGGTTATTCTGTTAATTCTTTTCCTGATTTTCTATCTTTAAGATCACTCCAGTGACAAGGATATTAAATTTTATAGTAATTGCTAATTTTATTTCGTATGTTGCACAGAACTATCCGCGACATAATGATCCCTAACTTGATGATTGGCTGAATGGCTACGGCAGCCGATCTTTCTGGCGAGAATGCATAGAACATAGAAAAAGAAATAAAAGAATGCAATAACTATATGCAAGGACTAGATGGAGAGCACTGGCCTGGTGAGTTGGGTTGGCTGGTGAGTTGGGCGGGCATGATGCACGGTAGAAGATGTGTCAGAATCCAGAAGGTAAAATAATTCACCATGAAGTGTAATGTGAATAGTTCTTAGTCTACATATTACATATTAATTTATATTTACGTCACTCCACTGATGATGCCATTAATTTTTAAATAATCTTTTTGATTAGTGTGCTGCACAATGAAATCCTAAATATTCATAGATCATTAGCTAACCATTAAACTAATTTACAGGTTTATTTGTTCTAAGCTCTCCCATAAACATGAAAAAGGATTACACTTTGTAAATATGGATACTTTGATCATAATAAAATAAGCATGATGCAGTTTATAATGCTTATTATAGTAAAAGGATGGTTCATTACTGTAGTGGGTAAAATATTTCATAAACAACATATAATAAGTAAAAAAATCTGAATATTCTATTTTGACCTTCATGGATGCATAAATTTACATGATTAAGTGTTACTCAAATAGTGGGCACGAAATTTTTTTTGGACACTATCAAACTTATGATGCTCAAGTAAGGGAGGTGGATTAATACAGAAAAATACAGGGTAGATGTAAGGTCGAAGTACGAAAGAGCATGATTATACAAGGACATCATACACCCAAAATGACACGTAGACGTATATGCATGCATACAAACTCAGTCAACTTGAAAATATAAGAGACATTGCAACATCGTGAGGGGAAACACACAGAACAAAACAAAAACTATTAAATATTCATCCATATGATGATAGTAAAACTCATATATATCTCTCTGTGTCTTTTCCATCATCATAGTCTTTTCCATCATCCATATGATGAGGTGGATTAAAACTTACGGACTTCCTGGTCGGCAAGTTCGTGCTCTTCATCCGCGACTCCGAGCTGTCCCACCAGGTGTTCGCCAACGTCCGCCCCGACGCCTTCCATGTCCTGGGCCACCCCTTCGGCAAGAAACTCTGGGGCGAGCACAACCTCATCTACAAGTTCGGCGACGAGCACAAGGAGCTGCGCCGCAGGGTCGCGCCCAACTTCACGCGGCGCGCGCTCTCCACCTACGCCGCCCTCCAGCAGCGCGTCATCCTCGCCCACATCCGGAGGTGGCTCGACCACCACAGCGCCGGGGCCATGTCGCTGCGGGTGCCCTGCCGCGACATGAACCTGGAGACCTCGCAGATGGTCTTCGTGGGGCCGTACCTCAACGAGAAGACCAGGCAGAGTTTCGGGGAGGAGTACAACCTCTTCAACACCGGCGTCATGGCCATGCCCGTGGATCTGCCCGGGTTCGCGTTCGGGCGCTCGAGGTTGGCCGTGGAGCGGCTGTCGCACATGCTCGCGGAGTGCGCGCGCGAGAGCAAGGCGCGCATGCGCGCCGGCCGCGAGCCGGAGTGCCTCGTGGACTACTGGATGCAGGAGATCGTGCGAGACGTCGACGAGGCCGCGGCGACGGGACAGCCGCCGCCGGATAACACCGATGATAAGGACCTCGGGAACTTCTTGTTCGACTTCCTCTTCGCCGCACAGGACGCGTCCACCTCCTCCCTCTGCTGGGCGGTCTCCGCCCTGGAGTCCCACCCAGCGAGATTTGCGTATATAGGAAAAGTTCAAATTTTTATGGATTTTTGGGTATATAGGAAAAGTAAAACAAGACAAAAAGTAACTAGGCAAAAGTAACCTAAGCAAAATAATACTAGAAAAAAATAAACTAAGCACAAATAAACTAGACAAAAGTAAACTAAGCAAAATAAAACAAAATAAAAACAGAGAGAAAGGTAAAGTGTACTCCCCAGGTGAACTTATGAGTAGAGCTATGCCTCCCCGGCAACGGCGCCAGAAAATAGTCTTGATGACCCACAAGTATAGGGGATCGCAACAGTCTTCGAGGGAAGTAAAACCCAAATTTATTGATTCGACACAAGGGGAGGTAAAGAATACAAATAAGCCTTAACAACTGAGTTGTCAATTCAGCTGCACCTGGAAAAGCACTAGCAACAGGGTGATGTGAAAGTAGCAGTGATATGAGAGCAATAGTAATAACACAGCAGCAGTAGTAGTAATATGAGAGCAATGGTACCAGAAAATAGTTGACATGTAGAACGAGTATATGATGATGAAAGATGGACCGGGGTTCCCAGCTATCTACACTAGTGGTAACTCTCCAATAACAAGTGTTGGGTGAACAAATTACAGTTGGGCAATTGATAGGATTGATAAGGCATTAAGAAAGAACATCAATTCATTAATCATGTAGGCATGTTTTCCAATAATAGTCGTACGTGCTCGCAATGAGAAACTTGCACAACATCTTTTGTCCTACCAGTGAATCTACTGGATATTAAGGTACTTTTAATAGAGCACCGGAGCAAAGCATTAACACTCCGTGAAAACATGTGTCCCTCACATCACCGCCATCCCCTCCAGTTGTCCCGATTTCTGTCACTTCGGGGCCTTTGTTCCGGACAGTGACATGTGCATACAACTTGTAGATACAATCTAAGCAATAATTATAGAGCTCAAATCTAAGATCATGCCACTCGGGCCCTAGTGACAAGCATTAAGCATAACAAGATTGCAGCAACAATAACTTCACAAACTTTATAGATAGACTAATCATAATGTATCATCCATCGGATCCCAACAAACACAACACCGATTACATCAGATGGATCTCAATCATGTAAGGCAGCTCATGAGATCATTGTATTGAAGTACATGGGGGAGAGAATACCAACTAGCTACAGCTAGAACCCGTAGTCCATGGGGGAACTACTCACGGAGCATGATGGAGGCGATGGCGTTGATGGAGATGGCTTCCGGCACTTCCCCGTCCCGAGGTGCCGGGACAGACTTCTGTCCCCCGAATTGAGTTTCGCGATGGTGGCGGCGCCCTGGAGTCTTTCTGGAGTTTCGTCAAGTGGTACGGTGTTTTTAGGTCGAAAGGGCTTATATAGGCGAAGAGGCGGCGGAGGTGCCCGCCTCCTCAGGCCGGCGCGGCCAGGCCTGCCCGCGGCCCTATGGTGTGGGGGCCCCAGGCCTCCCTCGACTCCCCTTCGTGTCCTGGTCCGTCCCGGTGAATTATGATGTTTGGTCTTCGTTTCGCCGAATTCCGAGAATATTGCCCGAACAGCCTTTCTGGAACCAAAAATAGAAAACAGGAACTGCACCGTGGCATCTTGTTAATAGGTTAGTTCCGAAAACGCATAAAAACATCATAAAGTGCAAGCAAAACATGTAAGTATTGTCATAAAACAAGCATGGAACGCAGAAATTATGGATATGTCGGGGACGTATCAACATCCCCAAGCTTAGTTCTGCTCGTCCCAGGTAAACGATAAAAAGAATAATTTCTGTAGTGACATGCTACTTACATATCCTTGATCATACTATTACAAAGCATATGAAATGAATGAAGTGACTTAAGGCAATGATCTATAGTTGCTAACAAATAGATAACATATAGCAAAACTTTTCATGAAGAGTACTTTCAAGACAAGTATCAAAAGTTTTGCACAAGAGTTAACTCATAAAGCAATAAGTTCAAAGTAAAGGCATCGAAGCAACACAAGGGAAGATATAAGTTTCAGCGGTTGCTTTCAACTTGTAACATGCATATCTCATGGATAATTGTCAACACAAAGTAATATGATGAATGCAAATAAGCAAGTATGTAAGAATCAATGCACAGTTGACACAAGTGTTTGCTTCTAAGATGGAAGGAAGTAGGTAAACTGACTCAACATAAAGTAAAAGAATGGCCCTTCGCAGAGGGAAGCATTGATTGCTATATTTGTGCTAGAGTTTTGGTTTTGAAAACATAAAGAGAGCATAAAAGTAAAGTTTTGAGAGGTGTTTGTTGTTGTCAACGAATGGTAGTGGGCACTCTAACCCCCTTGCTAGACAAACCTTCAAGAGCGGCTCCCATGAATTATTTTTATTTTTGGGTGGCACTCCTTCCAACCTTTCTTTCACAAACCATGGCTAACCGAATCTCGGGTGCCTGCCAACAATCTCATACCATGAAGGAGTGCCCTTTTATTTTAGTTTTATTATGATGACACTCCTCCCCACCTTTGCTTACACAAGCCATGGCTAACCGAATCCTCGGGTGCCGTCCAACAATCACATACCATGGAGGAGTGTCTATTTTTGTTAATTAATTTGGGACTGGGAATCCCATTGCCAGCTCTTTTTGCAAAATTATTGGATAAGCGGATGAAGCCACTAGTCCATTGGTGAAAGTTGCCCAACAAGATTGAAAGATAAACACCACATACTTCCTCATGAGCTATAAAACATTGACACAAATCAGAGGTAATAAATTTTGAATTGTTTAAAGGTAACACTCAAGCAATTTACTTTGGAATGGCAAAATACCACATAGTAGGTAGGTATGGTGGACACAGATGGCATAGGTTTTGGCTCAAGGTTTTGGATGCACGAGAAGTATTCCCTCTCGATACAAGGCTTAGGCTAGCAAGGTTGTTTGAAGCAAACACAAGTATGAACCGGTACAGCAAAACTTACATAAGAACATATCGCAAGCATTATAATACTCTACACTGTCTTCCTTGTTGCTCAAACACTTTTACCAGAAAATATCTAGACCTTAAGAGAGATCAATTATGCAAACCAATTTCAGCAAGCTCTACAGTAGTTCTCCACTAATAGGCTTAGACTACATGAAAAAACTTAATCATGATCTACTTGAGAGCTCAAAACAATTGCCAAGTGTCAAATTATTCAAGACATTATGAGGCATTTTCTATTTCCAACCAAATATAAATAAGTGCAATAGCTTCCAACTTTTATCATTGAACATTAAAAGTAAAACGAAGAACAAGTGTTCATATGAAAAAGCGGAGCGTGTATCTCTCCCAAACAAGGATTGCTAGGATCCATCTTTATTCAAACACAAACAAAAACAAAAATAATGACGCTCCAAGTAAAGCACATAAGATGTGACCGAATAAAAATATAGTTTCAGGGGAGGAACCTGATAAGTTGATGAAGAAGGGGATGCCTTGGGCATCCCCAAGCTTAGACGCTTGAGTCTTCTTTAAATATGCAGGGATGAACCACGGGGCATCCCAAGCTTAGGCTTTTCACTCTTCTTGATCATATATCATCCTCCTCTCTTGACCCTTGAAAACTTCCTTCACACCAAACTTCTCATAAACTTCATTAGAGGGGTTAGTACTCAAAAAACTTGAATTCACCTTGGTCCTGTAGTGACACATTGCAAGAACTCAATAAAACATTAGCTACAGCTCTCCACGTCTAGAAAGCCTCACATAAAGTCCACAAGAGACAATGCAAAAAACAGAGACAGAATCTGCCAAAACAGAACAGCCAGTAAACACGAATTTTAAAATGGTACTTCCGTTGCTCAAATCAGAAAACTCAAAACTAACGAAAGTTGCGTACATATCTGAGGAACACGCACGTAAATTGGCTTAATTTTCTGAGTTACCTACAGAGAAAACAGGCCAGATTCGTGACAGATAGAAATCTGTTTCTGCGCAGAAATCCAAATCTAGTATCAACCTTCGATTAGAGGCTTCACTTGGCACAACAAAACACAAAACTAAGATAAGGAGAGGTTGCTACAGTAGTAAACAACTTCCAAAACACAAATATAAAACAAATTACTGGAGCAAAATAACACATGGGTTATCTCCCAAGAATTTCTTTTCTTTATAGCCATTAAGATGGGCTCAGCAGTTTTAAATGATGCACTCGCAAGAAATAGTATTTGAAGCAAAAGAGAGCATCAAAAAGCAAATTCAAAACACATTTAAGTCTAACCCACTTCCTATGCATAGGAATCTTGTACACAAATAAATTCATGAAGAACAAAGTGATAAGCATAAGAAGATAAAACAAGAGTAACTTCAAAATTTTAAGCATATAGAGAGGTGTTTTAGCACCATGAAAATTTCTACTACCATATTTTCCTCTCTCATAATAATTTTCAGTAGCTTCATGAATAAACTCAACAATATAACTATCACATGCAGCATACTTTTCATGATTTCCAAACACATAATTTTTATCAAATTCAAGAATAGTGGAATTAAAACTTTCAAACTTACTTTTATTAATAATATAACAAGGTAGGTGATCAATCTCAATAGATATGGGACTCATAGAATAAATCAAGAACTCTCCAATCCCATTTTCATTAGTAGTACAATTAATATTATCAAGTAACATAGGACCATCATCTAGAGCTTTATCATAAACATTTGCCAAGCAAAATTCTTTAGTACCATGCATTTCGACATCAGGCACAAACAAAGCATTATCATAAGATTTATCAAAGTAGCATGGATTATCATATATAACAGTAGCATAATTATTCTCACAAGTTTTACTCATAGGTAATATTTCAAGAGAATCCACAGGAACATAACATTCAACCTCTTTCGGTAAGCATGGAGGACAATCAAATAGTGTAAGAGATAAAGAGTTACTCTCATTAGAAGGTTGGCATGGGTAGCTAATCCATTCTTCCTCCTTTTGTTCATCACTCTCCTCTTTTTTTTCATCCAATGAGCTTTCAGGTTCATCTATTTCCTCCTCTTTTTCATCTAATGAGCTTTCAGGTTCATCAATTTCTTCTTCCACAGGTTCCTGCAAATTGAGTGCATTCTTGTGCATTAATGTGTCTCTCTTTATAATCAAGGATATAAGGATTCCTACTGTAGCATTCTATGCAAGAATTAAGGATAGTAGAGACATAATCTTTAAGGTCCTTACAAATAGCACAAGTTTCATAATTCTCAACCATGAAGGATTCTATCTCGGAGGCTCCCATAAATAAGACAAATTGTTCTACCTCTTCGAACCCATAATGAATATAGCAATTCCGATTATAGTTCTTAATTAAAAATTCCTCACTAGAGCCACATTGAAATTTAAGATTTTTAGTATCCTGCTGAGAGCAACAGTTTATATCATGGCGTCTAAGCAAGATTCTAGCCATTGTATTCAATTTTTCTATCATAGCACTCATTATTTTACCAGTTCTTGATTCTCTATAATTATTATAACATTCTATAAGATCCAAGTAGGTTGTTGGTTCTCCCATAACAGCAGTTTTTAATTTTTAGGTTTTTCAAATTTTTATGGTTTTTTGGGTATATGAGGAAAATAAAACAAGACAGAAATAAACTAGACAAAAGTAAACTAAGCAAAGTAAAACTAGACAGAAATAAACTAAGCACAAATAAACTAGACAGAAATAAACTAGCAAGACAAAATAAAATAAAAGCAGAGAGAGAGGTAGAGTGTACTCCCCAGGTGAACTTATGAGTAGAGCTATGCCTCCCGGCAACGGCGCCAGAAAATAGTCTTGATGACCCACAAGTATAGGGGATCGCAACAGTCTTCGAGGGAAGTAAAACCCAAATTTATTGATTCGACACAAGGGGAGTTAAGAATACAAATAAGCCTTAACAACTGAGTTGTCAATTCAGCTGCACTGAAAAGCACTAGCAACAGGTGATGTGAAAGTAGTGTGATATGAGAGCAATAGTAACAGAATACAGCAGCGTAGTAATATGAGAGCAATGGTACCGAAAATAGTTGACATGTAGAACGAGTATATGATGATGAAAGATGGACCGGGGTTCCCAGCTATCTACACTAGTGGTAACTCTCCAATAACAAGTGTTGGGTGAACAAATTACAGTTGGGCAATTGATAGGATTGATAAGGCATTAAGAAAGAACATCAATTCATTAATCATGTAGGCATGTTTTCCAATAATAGCCGTACGTGCTCGCAATGAGAAACTTGCACAACATCTTTGTCCTACCAGCCGGCAGCCGGCCTCAAGGGAATCTACTGGATATTAAGGTACTCCTTTTAATAGAGCACCGAGCAAAGCATTAACACTCCGTGAAAACATGTGTCCCTCACATCACCGCCATCCCCTCCGGTTGTCCCGATTTTGTTACTTCGGGGCCTTTGGTTCCGGACATGACATGTGCATACAACTTGTAGATACAATCTAAGCAATAATTATAGAGCTCAAATCTAAGATCATGCCACTCGGGCCCTAGTGACAAGCATTAAGCATAACAAGATTGCAGCAACAATAACTTCACAAACTTTATAGATAGACTAATCATAATGTATCATCCATCGGATCCCAACAAACACAACACCGATTACATCAGATGGATCTCAATCATTTAAGGCAGCTCATGAGATCATTGTATTGAAGTACATGGGGAGAGAATACCAACTAGCTACAGCTAGAACCCGTAGTCCATGGGCGAACTACTCACGGAGCATGATGGAGGCGATGGCGTTGATGGAGATGGCTTCCGGGGCACTTCCCATCCCGGCAGGGTGCCGGACAGAGACTTCGTCCCCCGAATTGGAGTTTCGCGATGGTGGCGGCGCCCTGGAGTCTTTTCTGGAGTTTCGTCAAGTGGTACGGTGTTTTTAGGTCGAAAGGGCTTATATAGGCGAAGAGGCGGCGCAGAGGGTGCCTGGGGCGCCCTCTCATAGCCGGCGCGCCAGGGCCTGCCCGCGCGGCCCTGTGTGGGGGCCCCAGGCCTCCCTCCGACTCCCCTTCGGTGTCCTGGTCCGTCCCGGTGAATTATGATGTTTGGTCTTCGTTTCATCGAATTCCGAGAATATTGCCCGAACAGCCTTTCTGGAACCAAAAGCAGAAAGGAACTGGCACCGTGGCATCTTGTTAATAGGTTAGTTCCGGAAAACGCATAAAAACATCATAAGGTGCAAGCAAAACATGTAAGTATTGTCATAAAACAAGCATGGAACGACAGAAATTATGGATACGTCGGGACGTATCAGCGCCGATTTCACTGGTGTTGCGCTGCACTACATTCCTCCACCAACAACCTTCACGTGCTTCTTGGCTCCTACTGGTTCGATAACCTTGGTTTCATACTGAGGGAAACTTGCTTCTATACGCATCATACCTTCCACTTGGGGTTCCCAACGGACGTGTGCATCTACGCGTATCAAGCTAAATTTCTGGCGCCGTTGCCGGGGAGATCAAGACACGCTGCAATGGGAGTCTACACTTCCAATCTCTTTACTTTGTTTTTGTCTTGCTTTACTTTATTTTATTTACCGTCTTGTTTGCTACATATTAAAAACACAAAAAAATTAGCTAATTTACTTATTGTCTTGTTTACTTGTTCTATATCAAAACACAAAAAAATTAGTTACTTGCATTTAATTTATTTCGTTATCATGTCTAGTCGTGTACTTGTTTTTATTTTCACTAGTTAGGCTTAATGGAAAACAACAAAAAAATTAGAGATCTTTATGAACTTTATCTTGAATTAGGACATGAGGTGTTTGAAGAGAAAATTAAAAAACCTATGGAGCTTTATATGCATGCTAATAGCAATGTTATTAGTATGAACTCTTTGAACACTATTATTGCTAATGCTATGGAAGAATTTAAGCTTGGGGAAGCGGGTTGTGATATTTTTAGTCCCCCAAGCATGGAGGAGAAAATTTACTTTGATGATATTTTACCTCCTATATATGATGCTTGCAAAAATGAATATGATATTTTCAGTCCACCTACTATTGAGGAGAAAGTTAATTATGATTACAATATGCCTCCTATGTATGATGATTATGGTGATGAGAATAATAATGATAGCTATTTTATTGAATTTGCTCCCACTACAACTAATAAAATTGATTATGCTTATGTGGAGAGTAATAATTTTATGCATGTAGCTCATGACAAGAATGTTGTATGTGATAGTTATATTGTTGAGTTTGTTCATGATGCTACTGAAAGTTATTATGAGAGAGGGAAACATGGTTATATGCATCTTAATAATATTAAGTTTCCCCTCTTTATGTTGAGAATCTTGAAGTTACTCGTGTTTTGTCTTCCTATGCTTGTCACTTTGTTCTTCATGAATTTATTTGTGTACAAGATTCCTTTTCATAGGAAGTGTGTTAGAGTTAAATGTGTTTTGGATTTGCTTCTTGATGCTCTCTTTTGCTTCATCTCTTGATAATACTTGAGTTGCACTTTCTGCGCCTAGCTGAAAGGCGTTAAAGAAAAGCACTTCTTGGGAGATAACCCATGTTTTATTTTATTTACTGTATTGTTGAGTTTTGGAAGTTGTTTACTACTGTAGCAACCTCTCCTTATCATGTTTTTGTGCCAAGTAAAGTTTCTATGCTAAAGTTGATGTTATATTTTGATCGCTGCGCAGAAACAGCATTGCTGTCTGTCACGAATTCTCGCAGAAGTCTCTGTAAAAAAATCGAAAAAATCTGCAAATTTACGAGCGTGATCCTCATATATGTACGCAACTTTCATTAGTTTTGAGTTTTTCCATTTGAGTAAGTTAAGTGCCCCTGCCAGATTCATCTTTACGGACTGTTCTGTTTTTGACAGATTCTGTCTTTTATTTCGCATTGCCGCTTTTGCTATGTTGAATGAGTTTCTTTATTCCATTAACTTTCAGAAGTTTTGTGCAATGTCCAGAAGTGTTTAGAATGATTGTGTCACCTCTGAATATGTGAATTTTTGGTTATGCACTAACCCTCTAATGAGTTTGCTTGAAGTTTGTGTGAAGGAAGTTTTCAAGGGTCAAGAGAAGATGATGATATACTATGATCAAGAAGAGTGAAAGGTCTAAGCCAGATTTGGTTTCGTCGTAGTTTTGCCATGTCAGATTGGACACGTAGGATCTGACGTGGCTTGGCCATATAGCCAGCGACGATATTGGATCGTCATAATGATTACGACGATCCAATATCGTCATAGACGATTATGACGTTTTCAAACAAATCGTCGTTGTAGTTGATTTCTGACGCTCCATTTTTGACAATTAGTTTTTCGTCATAGAATCGTCATAGATGAAAAACGGTGACGATTTACTGACGAAAATGAAGCGTCGTAAGTCAACGTATTTCTTGTAGTGATATGTCATGGGATTGAGCAGATGCTCAATGGGTAGATCATCACTTGGTTTTCACCAAGGATCACTGGCAGAAGAGGATAGCTATTAAAACTGAAACCATCTAGACACAAGTCTTGTGCACAGAAGCTAGGATTCATGCATAGAGGCACACACTAGCTAGAACACATGCACAAGCAGCACCAGTAGATGAATTCCTAGGAATAGCAGCTACCAAGACTACACAGTAAGATCCTAAGCATAGAACCATCAGTAACACCCTAGATTTCATCACAAGCAAGCATATTGGCATTCATATTTGTTATGATCCCCAAATATGCAAGCAAAGATGAGTAGCCAACAAGATCCAACCAACCATGTGAGCATAAATCATTAAAAAAGAGCATAAAACAAAGCAGAAAAATTATATTTGAATAACTTTTGCCCATGTTGAAAATTTATATTGACTTTATCTTAGTATTACCTATCGTCCAATGAATCATGACCAGAGATCCCCTGCCAAGAACAGAGCTGGTAGCAAAACCTGCAAAATAATACCATGCATCAATAATACTTCTGGCAATATGTATCTCATTGTAGTTGCATACGTAGATAGCTAGCATAGCATTGTTCTGAATTTAGAGTGCACTTCCAAGATACTAATACACTGAAAGCTGCAGAAAACTATGCAGATGAGACATCAATAGACATGGAAAAGGCTGAATTGCAATCAGCCTGATTTTCAGCCCTAGACACGAACGAATTCATACCTGATTTTCAGGCCTAGACATGAAACATAAATACCCGAGGCTCTGCTGGCCTCATGCAGAGCCGCCCTGCTGCGTTTAACGCACCGCCGCCGCGCCACCCGTACAGCGCGCCGACCGCATGCGGGCGCGAGCAGCTACCGGCTCTGCGTCTAACAGCTATTTATCTGGTGGGTTGAGCACAAGGCCACGAAAAAGAAGACCGTGAAGTAAATCTAGAATTCAGTGCAACAGTGAAATAAATCTAGCATGTACATACGCAAAGGCAAATCAATAGCATGTTCATAAGTACAGGGCTAATGTTACTGTCTACCAAATCACTATATGCAAAAAAGATCGACTGATTCCAGTTCCTAATAGGTGTTTATGAATTAATTGAGACTATTGAGCTATCCATGGAGCTCTATTACAGTAATCAGTCCAAGATTATTCATCAGCCCTTGTTGAGTTCTGGGAATTCATCAGCCCTTTGTCGACTGCGTATGTCCGAAAATAAAAAAAGACCAAAAAGAACAAACAGATCTATTCCTCCAAGAGAACTAGTTCATGGAACCAAGTAAAGGAATTAGATAGGAACGATCGATTACCTGTTAGATCTCATCCGCTGGAGGAACTCCGAACAGCCACTGTTGCTGCCTTTCCATGCTGTTGTAGGACATGGCCATCACCACCAACCATATCTGATGGCCATCCATGGCGCTCTCTCACAGAGTATCTCCTCTCCTCTCCTCGACAAGTAAAAGTCAAAGTCTAAGTCACACACGCTACCCGCACGCGGTCAGTCACGAAGGGTCTGTACTTATAGAGTCTAGGTTGGAGGGAAGAGAGGAAGTCTTTTTGAAATTTGATGCAGCAAAGAGGTGATCCGATGTAATGGACGGCTAAGACGCATGAAGCACACGGATTGCTGACCTATCATCTCGCTGACGTCTCGATGCCGTGGTTGTTATTGTTTCATGCGACCCCATGGGTCATCCAACGTAATAGCTGCCTACACTAATTCTGGATTTCCCTGCCTCCTTATAAATATCATCCATCGTAATAGATGCATGCACTTATTTCGGGTTTCTCTCCCTCCGAATAACTAGCTATCTTCCTAGAATAAATCTATGAATCCGAAATCAAGGGAACCTGGGTCAAACTTTGTTTTCGTTTCCTACTAATACGGATGCATTTGTTTCCTAATTTATGTACTGATTTTTTCTTGAGATTTCGACTCACTGGCGTGGTCATTGCGCCGTGGGATCCAATAGGTCATCCATTGTACTAATTGTTGCCTGCACTAATTTCGGGTTTCCTTGCCTCCAAATAAATGGCTGCCTAGATGGGCCATCCATCGTAATATAGCTGCATGCACTAACTTCAGGGTTCTCTCCCACCTAATGAATTGATAAATCTGAAATCAAGGGAACTGGGGTCAAACTTTGTTTTTGTTTTACCGATGCAGCTCTATTTGTTTCCTAATTTATGTACTGATTTATTTTTTTAAGTGTCAAATTTGTCTTGCTTCCTACAGAATTATACTTGCCAAAGAACCATCAATCAAGGACTTTTTGTTACCACCAGCTAGAGACAAAGAGATGATTGTTGGTTCGACCAGTAAAACGACAAGAAAACATAACCACTAGCATGTACTTCAAACAAATTAGGGACAAACAACTTCGTATCAATGCTTCAAACCATCAAAATATATATGCTTCAAACCATCAAAATATATATCATTTCCATCAGCCAGATTGAACCAGATATGTCGTTTAACCACTATTGTAAATGTTATATGATTGAGCTTATACATGATACCCTTTCAACTAAATAGAAGCATCAGCACGTATTGGATCACTACATATCAGCTACATGGTGGACACAAACATAAGACACCATGCACACCTAGCCCCAGCAAAAACATCACATTTCCAGCGGTCAATTAGATTACACAACACACTAGTAACAAGAGCTCATGAGTGGGAGAACATGAAAGACCACTACAGCTCTCGTCTTTCTCTTCCACCTTCGGCTCCTCTTCCTCCTCCACGGCCGCATCAGGGCTCAGGTCCAGCTTCTTCTACACTAACCGGTACCACCACAAAGGGGGTGTTGTGCAGCCAGTCGTGTCAATGCCCTTCAACCAGTCAGCCAACTCCTTGAAGGATTCCTCAAGGTACTTGGCGGAACACCTCGTTGGATTGATATACCCCGGCTGAAGATCAAAATGCGAGATTCACAGGGCATAATCTTCAACACCAGCTGAGCCTAGGAGCACCTGAAAACATCACAGGCCATCATCCATATCATTATTCCAAGCAAGGAATACATTCAAATTTATGTAAATGCTATTAGAAAAACTGTCACCTTGGCGTATCACAACTTATAGTTTGATTCATCATTACAAGAATTATCACAAAAGGCTATTACACGATTAGCTCAAGCATTCAACTTCTCTTCTTTACCTGAAAATCAAGGACAATAAATGGGCAGACTACGAGCTTAACCTTGTGATAGCAGTAACTAGTGAAATGTTTAGAGAGGCAACAAACAAAGCCAGTATTAGTCCAAAGGCAACTTTTCATTGAGGCAGCAACACTTGTAGTCTAAATTGTGCACATTCAATCATATTTGAGGCTCAAGTCCAGTTTTCATTTGGTTCTACAACAAGATCAACGCCAAATAAATGGAGCCATTCCTACTACCGTGGTGGCGAGGAGGAAGTCCAAGCCAGGGGTTAGCCGATCCTACCACCGCACGCAAGGCACGTGAGCAGAATCCCAATTAGAATATAACTACATATATTTGCAACCAAAAACTGCACATATATTGAATATATCGATATATAAGCTATATTCAATCTGCAACCAAATCATGAATATAAGTTGTGTTTCTGCTACCAAAAGAAAATCAAGATCTAATCAAGATCTGCAACCAAGCGCGTTGAAGGCACCTAGCTACTATCAAACACTAATCGGGATGTGGGTCAACAACTACAATCCAACATGTAGTATCAACTACAAATAAAAATCAGCTAAACAAAGGAGAATGCAGAAGTTGTTCGCACCTACTCATCCACCGCTAAGCATCAGGATGCTGGCGTCCTCTCCGATGACATCAACAACGTCAAAGCTGCAGGCGACATAGTCCTCGGAGGGCTGCACACGATGTCAAATGGCCAAGGCAAAAGAAGATAAGACATAATCAGCCAGCACAACATATAAGTTTCAGATTATGAGTCAACTGGTACATGTTTCCCCATAGCAAAAAATATTTCTAGCATCACAGTCAGAATATAGCACCGTCAAATTTATACTTTCTTTAGGAATCAAACAACTGGGCTTGATATAGAGCATCCCAGTAGCCTTTTCTATGCATCTCAAAATCTGAACATCTAAAGAGCATACCATTAGCCTTTTCTATGCATGCGATTATCAAGAGCTCAACAATGTTCACTCAAGACCTGACGCTAATGAGATGAATAAATTTTGATTCAAGCCAATACCAACTGTGACACATGAATCAAAATAGCAGAAGTAATGATATAAACCAAGCATTAATTTAAGTACTTGTATTGAATTGTGATGTATGACTAAATCCTCCAGAACAGGGGATAATCCAATTGTTTGCTCTCAAATATTTAAACTGTACTCAATTTAGGCTGTAACTAAACAACCTCGAGTGAAATGAAATCAACGAAGATTCTTTAGAACCTAAAACGAGTAAAGCTTCTAAATAGAAGGCCACGGCCAGCACCAACACCGTCGAAGCCTAAACATTCGGGTCACGTCGGTAGCGATGCCCAATGCGTAGAAGCACGGGTGAAGTTAAAATAAAATAGAGCAAAGCTAGCTCCCAACTCCAGAACCTCAATAGCACATGCCATCCGTTAGCTAGAAAATACTACCTCTGTTTCAAAGAATAAGCAACAGAATCACATGCCAGCATGAGGATTAAATCACAGCCAATAGAGCATGACTTGGACAAAAGAAAGTAACATGATCATTAATTCATTATTTATTTTATACATTAGAAGCAAATACAAACTAGCACCTCATAAACTACATCACCAACACAAACCAGTACCAGAAAAGCAACACAAATAATTGAAAGTCTAACAAACCAGTACGAGCAGCAAGACTGATGCAGCACCACATGCAATTATGCACCTAACATATTAGAAAAGAAAGGAGTATAATTAAGCTACTATATATGCAAAAAAAATGCACTATATCAATGGAACACACCATGGTCGCTATGCACAACACATACATGGATCAGAATATCAACTGTAGATCACAACAATGCTAATATGCAAACATCTAAAAGACAGTGATGATTTAACAACAGCTACCGTATTCATATTAAGAATTAGAGATAGGATTTCTGCTCACATACCAATTAGAATATAGCATACCAGAACGATACAGCACAACGCACACACATAGGTGCCATCATCAGGATTAAATCACAGCCAATAGAGGATGCCTTGGACAAGAAGAAAGTAACATTATCATTAATGCATTATTTATTTTAGACATTAGAGGCTAATACATACTAGAACCTTATAAACTACATCACTAACACAAGCCAGTACCAGAAAAGCACCACAAATAGTTGAAAGTTTATCTTCTTGATGGCCAGGCAGAGGGCATCAACTTGAGGAATAACCTGGGAGGATTGTAACGAAGCTAAGATAGCACAACCACTGCGGTGAACTTGGCGCTACGTCCTGCCCAGCAGCAGTCGCACCACATGCTCTTTTGCACCTCACAGATTAGAAGAAGATTGCATATTAGGAAACAAAAGAGGATAGATAAGCTACTATGCACAAAATATTGCAGATGAAAGCTTTATATAACAAGGTTCATAGCAACTAGAGTTTCACAGCAAACGCCAAGGATCATGATAGAGCGAATGACTCCATCAATATTAAATCTTTGCTTGTCTACAAATAAAAGAAATAAAAATGGTACTGCACATGACAAGGAGATGTTGCAAGAAAAGAGACAAGTTTACAATTTGAACAACTATAGGCGACGGAAATATAATATGCACATTGAATCTAGATGGAGTTGAGTACAACATCTTATAGAATTAAGCATGCTTCACACAAGAGAGACAGTAATGATCACATTTAATAGGCAATAAAACTGCTCACAAAAAATCAGTTAGGTGTTGCATCTAATCAACCAGGAACATACACTAGATCACACCATTGCAGATGAAAGTTAGGTGTTGCGCTTGTGGATGTCGTGGATGGCATCACCATCGAGCCTCCTGCTCATTCTGTTCCCTCCAACAATGCTTGCCAGTACTGCCACTTCGCACCCTTTTAGCTCCTCCTCTTATGGTATAGCAAATAGGAAATAATTAAAAGAATCGATTAAGCAATTAATTTCAGGGTAGCAGGATGCCGACAGCGGCAGCGTCCTCTCTAGCGAGATCAATAGTGCAAAGCATTTGCCACCTTGCAACTCATCGAACAGATGGTGCGAGATCCCCATAAGCATCCCACCACAAAAGATTTTTAGGCAAGTCGAAACGTGCTCCGTAGGAAAATCAAAAGGAATACATACCCAGCAAAATTTTCTGGAACGCACGAAAGTAAAAGATATGCATGTTCAATACCAGAATAAAAAATGAAGATGATACCACTCTGAAGGCACTAACAAGACCAAATGCTTAAATGCTAAGTTCCAGTTGCGGAATATGGAATAAGAAACAAGAACTAAAAAAAGATGATGGAAATTATATTGCCATTCACTAATATACAAATCACTTCAATTCCTGGAACTATTGTCTTGGTTATTTTCACATCACCCGTACAATACATCATTTTATTGGAGTGGAAGAGTAATCTCACCCTGAATCCATCGCCTGCATCGACCAGAACCCATACATTTCTCCTATGCATCCTTGAGTGCTCCATCTGCAATAGCAAGGTCCAAGGAACCATCAGTTTCCCAAATCATAAGCTCTAAATTGAGAAAAAAGCGAAAAAAGCCCGAGGTTAAAAGCTGCATTTTTGCATTTCACTTAAGAGACGATGGGTGTTTTCATGCCCAATCTTGTCACTAGTTCATGCCGGCCTATAGCCAAATGTTACTATGTTTCGATTCCTCTTGTGAAATGCCCTTTGAAAGCCTCCTTTTTCTAGAACTTTCATCTTAGCTACAGGAAAAAGAAATCACCAAAATAAGACAGTTTGAATAGACAGATTCTTGTAGAAAGGTAAGATTTCAACAAAATATGGCTCAAGAATTGCCATGTCCTCTCTTAATGAATAGTGAATAAACTATGACTGGAAACGAATAGCCAAATTTGAGAGTTGAGTACTAAGAATGGGGTGAAAAGGAAACAACATCAAGAACACCCCCAGGAAAGAAAAAAAACCACAATAACAATTCAATTGCACAAGAAAAAGCAAAGCCTAAGCTTTAAGGTAAAAAAATAAACACTTTGTGAGAGCGCATATTACTTTCACATACTGTAAGCGACATAGAACCACTACATGTATAGCCCAAAATGAACAAATTTTCAGTCTCCAATCATCTCAGATCTCTCTTTAGACAAAGGGTTGTCAGTTTATAGGAAATGTGTTGTACTGCATATTTTGGCCAGAGAGTCACTAGAGAGCATCTCACATGGACTTTCCCCCTCCGAAGATGCAGAAAAGAGTCGAAACATGCAAGGAAATATCAAACTTAGCAATACAATACTTGAAGGAGAAATTTAAAAAACATGGCACTCTCCACTAAGTAACTAACAATCGCATCTCTCAATTCAAATGAACAAAGCACATGAACCACACTTTATTTTGAGGGGCATGAATAGATCACTGCACTACCCCATTGGATACTACATCCTGCTTTGTGGAAAAGCCTACTAATTACGAACTAATAAAGCTATACTACCAATTTCAGGTACAACTTACAAGCATTAGCACACCTAATTTGAGGTGGCATGGTGGTTCCAGTAATAAATCTATACTACCAATTTGACTGTTTCAGGTAATAAAATATACTACCAATTTGACTGTTTCGGGTAATAAACAACACTACCAATTCGATAACTGAAACTTGCACCACAGGTTATCATTATTTAAATGCATGAAGAGGACGTCATTAATAATGCCCTCTTGGCCTACTACTGTAGCATGTCAGAAAAATGATGAAATAGGTCAAACAACTAATGATTTTGCTCAATTACCTAGAGTTCATATAAATCTGAAGGCTTGTTTGATTCTAAGGATTCTCAAACGAACTTTGTAGGATTATTACCCATAGGAAGTTTACCTATAGATGCCTCAAAGGGTTGAAACCTCCAAAATTCCTATGGATTGCTTTCCTATACTACAATCTCATAGGATTTCTAGCAAGAAGTTAGACCACTTGGAAAATTTCCTATGTGCCTATGACAACTATGACATGTACTCAATCCCTATAGAAATTTCATGCATTTTTTCCTGTGGTACAAACAAACGACTTCTGCAACTAAGGTGTGCGTTTTCTAGAATTTCACATGCCATAACATATTGTTCCAGCGTTTCTCCTATTTCACATGCCACCCGTTGCCGCGGCAAGGATTTGAGGTGTTCTTGAGGACTTGCATTCCTCTCCATGGAATAGAGAGTGGGGAGGAGGGCCGGCGGTGATCCTCATTCGTGGCCGCGGAGATTGGAATCTAAAAACAACCAAAACTACAAAGCATCAGAGTTTAAAACATCTCATGCTTATTACATGGGTAATAAATCTTGATGCCAACATTAGTTGTGCTTTTGATGGATTTTTTAGCTACCCCTACTAGTACACACTAGCAGCAGCAACTAGTAGGGTAGGCAGGAAAACTAGCCCAAGTAGTTGTTAGCTCGGAGCAATTTCGCAGGAGAGTTGCTAGCTAGTAATACTCATAGGGTAGAGTTTCTTTTCCATTCTCATGAACTGCTAAACCTCTGTTTAGGGATTTTTTCTCGGCCGAATATCCGAAATCTCGCCGAAAACCATAAATTCCGTTACCTCCCGAGAAACACTGAAACCGGTCAAAAAAATCGGCTTTATTTGAATTTAAACTATGGTATGTGATAAAATAAGATCATATTTTGTATATACAAACAGCTTGCTGGGCTCGTGGTTAGGTTATCTGGAGCCTCTCATGTTGTCTTGGGTTCGAGTACCCATTCCCGAAAATTGACCTTTTTCAGTTTATTCTGCTTTTTTGCTTAAAAAGGAAAGGTGTACCCATTCCTGCAAATTGTCCTTTTTCAGTTTATTCTGCTCTTTTGCTTAAAAAAAGAAAGGTGTCGGAATCAAGATTCGAGGACACCACCTAATGTCATTTGACGGGATAGTCTTACCGCTGCGTCGCATAACCAGTTGAGCTAATGTATGCTTGAATTTTTTTTTGTTTGGTGCCAAAAAAATTGAATTCCAATTTTGTTTGAATAAACTCATACTATAAATGCCCCAGATTTCCGAGATTTCGTGGTAACCGGATTTTCCGTGTCCTCCTGGTAAAAATGACACCGAGAAAAAAAAACCTTGCTGCTCACATAATGCACCGATGTGCTTCCGATCTTGCTAGCTCATCTAGCTCAAATATGTAGTTATGTTCATGTGCCTGACACTTCCTCTCTATTAGAATTTTCTTTAATAAAGAAACTAAGACGCTATGCTCAGTTGATTAAATGGAAGATTAATTACAAAGAAAGTTGCAAATTTTGGTATCGCCTCTCTGATTTCTTGAAATATAATATCACATATCAAACAATGGAGAATATAAGTACATAAAGCACACATCTCAAGTGACATATAAACACACAATCCAACTCCAAGTGCATAAGTCTAACCAAAGAGGAAAAAACTCGAACAACCAATATTTTACATATATGCAAGCATGAAATATCCAGATCATCAGCCTCACATGAATCAAATGAGGGCCATCAGCTCAAAAGCTGGGAAAGAAACACCCGATGTGGTATCACATAGCACAAGGGAGCCGGAGATCGAAGGGGTGAACCAAAAGCGTACCAGAGAGGTTGTAGTCGAGGCCAAGCATAGTGCCACCATGGTAGCACTGTCTGAGCCGGAACAACCAGGTCATGCCGGACCGAACAGCCAACAAGTAGGACCAGTAAGAGTGAAGCAGCACCGCATACAGTTATGAACCTAACATATTAAAAGTTCACATGTTAGAAAATACAGGACTATAATTAAGCTAGTATGCAAAGAAAGACGGCACAATATCAACGAAACATACCATGGTAACTATGCACAGCACATACACGGATCAAAAGATCAATTCTAGATAACAACAATGCTTCTATGCAAACATCTAAAAGACAACGAGGATTTAACATCAACTACCATATTCATATTAAGAATAAGAGATAGGCTTTCTATTCACAGACCAATTAGACTATACAACCCTATAGCACAACACACACACATAGTTGCAGTCAAAACACATGCCAACATCACGGTTAAATAACAACCAATACAGTAGGACTTTAACAAGAAGAAAGTAACATGATCATTAATTCATTATTTATTATAGACATTAGAGGAAAATAAAAATGAGCACCTTATAAAGTACATCACCGGCAGCACAATCCAATACCAGAAAAGCACCACAAATAATTGAAAGTTCAACTGCTTGATGGCCAGACACAGGGCATCGACTCAAGGAATAACCTGAGAGAATTGTAACCGAAGACAAGATAGCACTACCACCGCGGTGAACTTCCCGCCACGGCCTACCCAGCAGCAGCCGCACTGCATAATCTTATGCACCTCACAGATTAGAATATGATCGCATATTAGAAAATAAAAGACGATAATAAGCTACTATGCACAAACCATACACAGATACAATCATTCAAGCTGAAAGTTTTATACAACAAGGTTTAAAGAAACTGGAATTTCACAGTAGAACAAGGATCAAGATAGGGCGAATGGTTCCATCAATTTAAATCTTTGCTTGCTTGCAAATAATGGGAGTATAAATGATATTGTACATTACAAGGAGATGTTGCAACAAAAGAGAAAAGTTTACAATATAAACAGCTAGGGGTGACAGGTATATAGCATGCCCATTGATGGAGTTGAGTGCAACATCTAATATCTAATTAAGTATGCTTCATACAGGAGAGACAACACTGATCACATTTAGCAGGCAAAAATAGTGCTCACAAACAATCACTTAGGTGTTGTATCTAATCAACTAGGAACATACACTAGATCACACCATTGCAGATGAAAGTTGGGTGTTGCGCTTGTGGATGTCGTGGATGCCTCCGCCACCGAGCATCCCCAGCTTCCTGGTTCCCAGTATACCCCAGTTTGCGCCCTTTTAGCTCTTCCTCTTCAAGTATGAACTGAACCTAAAAAACATAGAAGATTTTTATTACTGCCTATGCATAACAACCAGGAAACAATTAAAATAATTGAGTAAGAAATTACTTTGATGGTAGCAGGATGCTTGCTGGCAGCGTCCTCTCCTGCGACATCAATAGTGCACATCATCTGCCAATGTGGATCTCGTTGGACAGATGGTGTGAGATCCCCATCAGTGACCTGCCACGGAAGAATTTTAGGCAAGTCAAAACGTGCTTAGCATGAAAACCATAAGGAATTCATGCCCGGCAGGCAATGCACAAAAATAAAAGATATGCATGATCAATACCAGAATAAAAATCAGAGAGTTCAAGTTATGCATGATACCACTGTGAAGGCACTAACGAAACTAAATGCTTAAATGCTAAGTTCCAGTTATGTAATATGGAATAAGAAACAAGAATTAAAAAAGATGATGGAAAACTAAAGTAAAAGATATGCATGATACCACTGTGAAGGCACTATCAAAACTAAATGCTTAAATGCTAAGTTCCAGTTATGCAATATGGAATAAGAAACAAGAATTAAAAAAAAGATGATGGAAATCATATCTCCATTCATGAATATACAAATAATTCTAATTCATTTCAATTCCAGGAACTATTGTCTCGGTTATGTTCACATAACCCTATAACACATCATTAGATGGAGTGGCAGAGTAATCTCACCCAGAATCCGTCGGCCACATCAACTGCTCCAATCTAGAGCCCATACATTTCTCCTATGCATCCTCCACTGCTCTATCTGCAACAGCAGGGCATCACCAAAATGAGACAATCCCTACAAACAGATTCTTGCAGAAGGTAAGATTTCAAGTTATGCAGATTTCAACATATCATGCCTCAAGAATTGCCATGTTTTCTCTGAACGAATACTGAATAAACTGTCACTGGAAACTAAAAGCCAAATTAGAGAGCTCAATACTCAGAACTGGCTGAAAAGGAAACAACATCAAGAATACCCCCAGGGAAGAAAGAAAATAGACCTCGATAATAGTTCAATTGCACCAAAAGAAAGATAACCCTAAGCTTTCGGGTAAAAAAACAAACACTTTGTGATACTGCATATTACATAAACATATTAAAAGCAACATGGAACCACTACATGTATAGCCCCAAACGAACAACTTTTCAGTCTCCAATCATCTCAGATCTCTCTTTAGATAACGGAGGGTTGTAAGTTTATAGGGAATATGTTGTAGTGCTGCGCGACGGAGCATCGATATTTACTGGATCTAATCCACATACTTATATTTTGGCCAGAGAGTCAGTAGAGACCGCCTCACATGGAATTTCCCCCTCCGAAGACATGATGCCCTGATACAATGTTTCCAGTCCTATTCACTGCGGAGAAGAGTGGTAACATGCAAAGAAATATCAAACTTAGCAAGACAACGCTAGAAGGATAAATTTAAAAAACATGGAACTCTCCACTAAGTAATTAAAGATAGCATAGCTCAATTCAAAGGAACAAAGCACATGAGCCACACTTTATTTTGAGGGGCATGCATACTTGAATAGATCACTGCACTAACCAAACAATTGGAAGCCATCATCCTGCTTTGTGGAAAGGCCCACTAATTTACAAACTAATAAAACTATACTGCCAATTTTAGGTACAACTTATAAGCATTAGCATATCTAATTTGAGGTGGCGTGCAGGTACGAGTAATAAATCTATATTACCAATTTGACTGTTTCAGGTAATGAAATAATATACTATCAATTTGAATGTTTCATGTAATAACTACCAATTCGAGATCTGGAAATGAAACTTGCACCACATGTTATCATTATTAAAATGCATAAAGAGAACATTATTAACAATGCCCTCTTGGCCTGATACTGTAGCATGTCAGAAAAATGATGTAATAGGTCAAACAACTAATGATTTTGCTCAAAATCACCTTTAGTTCTTCTAAATTTGATTATCGAAATGGCTGTTTGCACTTCACTCTGTTTCGATCTTCATTAACGACATGCATGCATAACCAATATATACGTGACTGGTCAAAACTCGTACATCATATCGTTTACAAAGGAAAAGCAAGCAAAGTATATTCTATTAAATACATCATATCTTAGTTTCAAAGAAAGAAATATGTACCGCCTAGGAAAGTAACAGAATAGTAGTATGCATAATATATCCACTATTATGCATTTTTCGTCCATTAAATATATCATATCTTCATGCATAATAACACAATCAATGGGAGGAAGAGATGGGTGCAGCTAATATCCTAAGAGCAGGTCTAACAGACCCCTTAAAAGGGCCAAACCCGTATAATAACCGCTAAAATAAGGGGTTGGATGCTACCCGGCCGTCTAGCAGACCCCGTAAAACAGGCCCCCGCATCGATTTTTTACAGTTTTGGCTACGGGGCGGCTCTTCGCCCCTTAAGCGGGAGGCTGAATACAGGGCCAACCCCTCATCCCATTTCACTAGGGCGCGCGGATATTTCAGAATTCCCAACCGTTTTCCCCGCGCCGCCGCCATAGTCACCCGCGCGCCGCCGCTAAAAACAGAATATTCCGTAAGATTCTGTTTTACGGGGTGGGGATACGGGGTCTGCTAGCTCGGACGAGATTTCGGCCAGCAAAAAGTGAATACGGGGCCATTTTCTCGCGTTTTAAGGGGCAGAAAAATACGGGGCCTGTTAGACATGCTCTAACAGAGGAAGGGGGTCGACACAAGTGTAACTAGTGCAGTACATATCTTACTACTACTCTACTAGCTGGAGCCAATCATACAATTCAAGCACATTAAGGGGCACTACCAGTATGAGTCATAAAGTATACTATCTAGAACTACCCACGACGAGTAAATCGTTCTAGATTTCCTTCTCAAGTTATATAGAAAGATTCACTTGATAAAGTGCAAGAAATATGAATATACAGCTCATTTCAATTCCTAGAACTATTGTCTTGGTTATGTTCACATCACCCACATAACACATCATTAGATTGGAGTGGCAGAGAAATCTCACTCTGAATCCCTCCACCGCATCGACTGCTGCAACCCAGAGCCCATACATTTCTCCGATGCATCCTACAGTGCTCAGTGCTCCATCTGCAATAGAAAGGCATCACCAAAATGAGACAACCGTACTACAAAAAATGAAAAGCTGATATGACCTGATCAGGCGTTGCACATGCCAGGATTTATAGTAAACAAAAGGCCTTCACCAAGTTGAGGTGGCATAGCCAGAATGCCAGATGCATACATGCTTTTCGTCAATTCAATATGAATACATAGAATGTTAATACACTGCTTAGCAATGGAACTAGAACTAAAAGAATGGAACACAAAGATGAAAGAATATGCATTATTATATCACAACAAGACATATATCAAGTTTGTATGTGTATGTATGCCACCATGGAGAATCTAATTGATGTTTGTTGCTTGCTGACATGCTAGTAATCACAACAAGACATTATAGAATATGACGAGTGTTCCAAGCTCACATCATCAAGAAGTGCCGCATTTCGGAATTTTGATGCTAAGCACTAAGCACATTATGACTTCTTGATCTCAAAGGGCAAAACCAAATCCCATTCATACAACACACACACGCAAGTGCTACCTTTCTTGAAGATGAAGCCAGTCAGTCACCCACTTAGCTAGCATGTGCTACTGCTGCACCATGCGAGCTGACAAACTACTCGCAGGTGGCGCGTGCCTGGGGACGTGTAGCCACGCCCACCCAGCTCCACCTTCACAAGCTCCGGCAACGCAATCTACGAGATCAACTTCTGCCCTGCCACTTAAACTGAGACCAACATAATTTGAAATTTTCAAACATTCAGATTTACTAGTAAACATTTAGCCTAAAAAGGTAAAAGGAAGACTAATGTCAACTAAGCACCACTATTTACAAAGGTAAGTGAGACTTGGACACTAAACTATTTAAAAATCTGCATACAAGTTCTCTCATGCTGCTGCAATACAAACCTGAAGAAAAGGAAGATCTACGGCGAAGTTCTTGGGTTTCAGAGGATACCGTGAACAGCTGCTACTGTTGTCGTTGTTGTGCAATTATATGTTACTGACTGATCTCCTTTGATAGTCTAATCTTCAGAAAATACAAGCTGCGAATGTGGAACCACAAATGAGTGGAGCTGTGCATAATAGCTAAATTTCACACTGCGGTTTTATGTCAAAAACTCAAAATTAGTATGTACTATAAAGGAAAATACTAGCTAAACCTAGCTCATTTGGCGATGCAAGTTCGCCACGATTTGGAGCATTCAATTCAGATTTTGACCAAGATCAAAGCCATCAGGTTCTTTGCAAACCCAAAAATGCATCCCACCCAACAGATTCCACAAATGCTTGATTCCATCTTCTTGTAAATTAGTAACCAGCAGATCGCACAAAGAACTAGTGCTAGCATTTACTCATCAATGAAAAAACGACCAAGATTTGATCATGATATGACCTACTCCAAACAATTTTGCAGGAAAAAAAACCTTTTGCAAGGCACCGTGATGGAGGACTTCTCCGATCTGGGGCTGGACGAGCTCCTCCTCGAGCATGTCCAGGCAGGTCCCTTCTACGACACGCGCATCTCAACCTCTGTGCCGCCACCAGAAACGGGCCGGCGGTGATCATCGTTCGTGTCGGCGGAGATTGGAAGGGAGGCGGTCAGACGGCGTCCTCGACCTGCTGGATGTGCGGTGGGTAGGCGGCGAAGGGAAATGAAGAGGTTGTGGGATCGGGTGGGGAGAAAGAAGATTGTCACCAAGATTTGCGTGCGTTGTGCCGCATTGCCATTAATATCTCGTATATCGAGGAGTCCGGGTCGCTATTTTCCCTTGAGTTAATTTCATATGCATCGCTCCAGTTAATTTCATGCTATGTGGTATTAGTTAGGCGATTAAACCAAATTCATGAGGAGCGATTTGGGAGGAGGTCGTTTCGTGTCATCTCCTTGTCTCCAGGAGAGATCGAAATTAGATGGACTCGGCCAAAATTTTGATACGCGATTTGTTTATTTTAGGCTAGTAAACAATGTGCATGCAACTCACATGAGACTAATCATATAGAGGAGTTTTTTTTTTTTGAAACGCCTTTCATTAATATAGAAGAAAAGAGTTGGCCCGTTTACGAGGAAAACTGGCCGAAAAATCGTTACAACACGACACCACTCGACGACCAACCAGGTTGACACCACACCTCAACGCAACAGGCGGAGACGAAAGACCGGAGCCACTGCTCCAACTACCACGCCGGCCCCAAAGGCCGCGCCCCGCCTGGCCGAAGACAAACCCGCCTCCACCGAACCACCAAAACACTACACAAGCCCCTTTGTCCGGTGGACGTCCAAAGCGAGGCCCAAAGAGGCAAAGCGACACAAGAGCGCCGCCCACGCCCAATCCGGCGAGGGATCTAGGGTTTCCCCCGGAGAGCCCGGGCGGAGATCAAGAGACACCCACTTCGACGACGCCTTCAAGAAGGATGCGGCGCCCACGGGCGGCACCGCCGTCGAACCCGGCCGGCCGCCAAGACAAAGCTTTCGCCCAGCGAAGTGTCCCAAAAACTCGCGCCCGCCCAACAAGGACCGGCACCGACCACCACCTACATCCGCCGGATCACGACCCTCGGAGCAACGCGCTTGTAGCCAATGGGGATCACGACTGTGGGCGGCGCCGGAACGCCACATAGAGGGGACGCCGACCAACACCAACGCGGGGCTAGAAGACGAACGCTGAAACCCGCAGACAAGAGCTCCCAGATCCGGCCGCCGCCCACGCGGCCACCGTGGCCGCCGCACCGCCGAGGATTCCGGGGCAGCCGTCCCGTCGCGCCCCTCACCCAGCACCTCCTCCCAGGGACATCCCGCCCTAGCCTCCATACAGCGGCGACAACACACCTCCCCCGCACCGCATGGCCCCTTCGCGCCGCCAGGGGCCATAAGCGCCGCCGCGCCAGCCGCACGCAGCCACACCCGTAGTACGTCGCCGCGCCCGCCGCATGCCGCTGCACCCGCCGCCCTGAGCCACGCCCGAGCGAGCTCCCTCTCGCCAGGGACGCGGGAGGGGTAGAAACGCCTCGCCGCCACCTTCCTCGGGGAGCGCGCGGCTTTGCTGGCCCCCCCTCCGGCGGCGGCGAGGTAAGGAAGGGAGGAGGTGGGGGCCTGAGGCGGCGGCGGCTAGGGTTTCCCCGTGGTCGCCAGAGGAGGGCGACACATCATATAGAGGAGTATCATAGAATTGGCACGGTTCATCAACTCTTACTGCTAACCAACATGAATTGGCGCAACGCTTTATAAACCTAATATCAAGAAAAAATTGAGATAAAAAATCATGCGGGTCAAACTAAATCAATTTCTTACCAAAAAAATGAAGAAAGCAATGCACTTCCTTGTCACACCGTGCATCAGGCTTTGCCACAAAACAACCGGCCAAGTATCCCATGGATTACTGCAAGCATGGAAAAACATAAAATTGCTGATAGGAATTCCATGTACCAAGCTGCTAGCGATACATGTCCTTAGAATCTGGTTCAGTTTCTCAGTTGGGCATGGCGATTCAGGCGCCAAGCCATTTGGAGGAAAGGCATTGTCTCCATTCGAGGTTCAAAACTCCAATTCTTGTGCCATTGGAGGAAAGCCAAGATCTACGGCGAAGTTCTTGGGTTTCAGAGGATACCGTGAACAGCTGCTACTGTTGTCGTTGTTGTGCAATTATATGTTACTGACTGATCTCCTTTGATAGTCTAATCTTCAGAAAATACAAGCTGCGAATGTGGAACCACAAATGAGTGGAGCTGTGCATAATAGCTAAATTTCACACTGCGGTTTTGTGTCAAAAACTCAAAATTAGTATGTACTATAAAGGAAAATACTAGCTAAACCTAGCTCATTTGGCAATGCAAGTTCGCGATAATTTGGAGCATTCAATTCAGATTTTGACCAAGATCAAAGCCATCAGGTTCTTTGCAAACCCAAAAATGCATCCCACCCAACAGATTCCACGAATGCTTGATTCCATCTTCTTGTAAATTAATAACCAGCAGATCGCACAACGAACTAGTGCTAGCATTTACTATGGAGCATCAATGAAAAAAACGACCAAGATTTGATCATGATATGACCTACTCCAAACAATTTTGCAGGAAAAAAAACCTTTTGCAGTGCACCGTGATGGAGGACTTCTCCGATCTGGGGCTGGACGAGCTCCTCCTCGAGCATGTCCAGGCAGGTCCCTTCTACGACACGCGCATCTCAACCTCTGTGCCGCCACCAGAAACGGGCCGGCGGTGATCATCGTTCGTGTCGGCGGAGATTGGAAGGGAGGCGGTCAGACGGCGTCCTCGACCTGCTGGATGTGCGGTGGGTAGGCGGCGAAGGGAAATGAAGAGGTTGTGGGATCGGGTGGGGAGAAAGAAGATTGACAGCGAGATTTGCGTGCGTTGTGCCGCATTGCCATTAATATCTCGTATATCGAGGAGTCCGGGTCGCTATTTTCCCTTGAGTTAATTTCATATGCATCGCTCCAGTTAATTTCATGCTACGTGGTATTAGTTAGGCGATTAAACCAAATTCATGAGGAGCGATTTGGGAGGAGGTCGTTTCGAGTCATCTCTTTGTCTCCAGGAGAGATCGAAATTAGATGGACTCGGCCAAAATTTTGTTACGCGGTTTGTTTATTTTAGGCTAGTAAACAATGTGAATGTGAGTCATATGGAGGAGTTTTTTTTTTGAAACGAGGCAAAAGCTTTGCCTTTCATTGATATAGGAGAAAAGAGTTGGCCGTTTATGAGGAAAACTGGCCGAAAAACAGTTACAACACGACACCACTCGACGACCAACCAGGTCGACACCACACCTCAACGCAACAGGCGGAGGCGAAAGGTCGGAGCCACCGCTCCAACTACAACGTCGGCCCCAAAGGCCGGGCCCCGCTTGGCCGAAGACGAACCTGTCTCCACCAAACCACAAAAACACTCCACAAGCCCCTCTGTCCGGTGGACGTCCAAAGCGAGGCCCAAAGAGGCAAAGCGACACAAGAGCGCCGCCCACGCCCGATCCCGCGAGGGATCTAGGGTTTCCCCCGGAGAGCCCAGGCGGAGATCAATAGACACCCACTTCGACGACGCCTTCAAGAAGGATGTGGCGCCCACGGGCATCACAGTCGTCGATCCCGGTCGGCCGCCAAGACAAAGCTTTCGCCCAGCGAAGAGTCCCAAAAACTCGCGCCCGCCCAACAAGGACCAGCACAGACCACCACCGGCATCCGCCGGATCGCGAGCCCCGGAGCAACGCGCCTGTAGCCAACGGAGCGCCGCCGAAGAGCACCATGGGCGCCGCCGGAACACCACATAGAGGGGACGCCGACCAACACCAACGCGGGGCTCGAGGACGAACGCCGAAACCCGCAGACAAGAGCTCCCAGATCCGGCCGCCGCACCGCCGAGGATTCCGGGGCAGCCGTCCCGTCGCGCCCCTCACCCAGCACCTCCTCCCAGGGACATCCCGCCCTAGCCTCCATACGCCGGCGACAGCACACCTCCCCCGCACCGCATGGCCCCTTCGCGCCGCCAGGGGCCATAAGCGCCGCCGCGCCAGCCGCACGCAGCCACACCCGTAGTACGTCGCCGCGCCCGCCGCATGCCGCTGCACCCGCCGCCCTGAGCCACGCCCGAGCGAGCTCCCTCTCGCCAGGGACGCGGGAGGGGTAGAAACGCCTCGCCGCCACCTTCCTCGGGGAGCGCGCGGCTTTGCTGGCCCCCCCTCCGGCGGCGGCGAGGAAAGGAAGGGAGGAGGTGGGGGCCTGAGGCGGCGGCGGCTAGGGTTTCCCCGTGGTCGCCAGAGGAGGGCGACACATCATATAGAGGAGTATCATAGAATTGGCACGGTTCATCAACTCTTACTGCTAACCAACATGAATTGGCGCAACGCTTTATAAACCTAATATCAAGAAAAAATTGAGATAAAAAATCATGCGGGTCAAACTAAATCAATTTCTTACCAAAAAAATGAAGAAAGCAATGCACTTCCTTGTCACACCGTGCATCAGGCTTTGCCACAAAACAAC
This sequence comes from Lolium multiflorum, assembly GCA_030979885.1. Lineage (NCBI taxonomy): Eukaryota > Viridiplantae > Streptophyta > Magnoliopsida > Poales > Poaceae > Lolium > Lolium multiflorum. The sequence goes on from CM061749.1 coordinate 99,395,966, forward strand.
CGGCCAAGTATCCCATGGATTACTGCAAGCATGGAAAAACATAAAATTGCTGATAGGAATTCCATGTACCAAGCGGCTAGTGATACATGTCCTTAGGATCTGGTTCAGTTTCTCAGTTGGGCATGGCGATTCAGGCGCCAAGCCAGTTGGAGGAAAGGCATTGTCTCCATTCAAGGTTCAAAACTCCAATTCTGGTGCCACTGATCCAACTGTTATTATAACTTGGACTCTTTTGGGGTTGTTCATGGCCCTATGAACTATTCCAATACAAACGGAGATAGAATTCATATGAAATCTCCACTTTCGATAGGGTTTAGGACAAATTGGACCCTCGTGACTTCCCTTCTAATTGGCCTCAATCGAGCTCTAGTAAATTGCTCCTTAACAAATTAGTTGTGATGCTTACACATCAAAACTAGGGCATCATCGTGTCCCTCGGGGATACAAACCGGTTGTCGACGCGGATCTCTTCACATTGTACTCGCACATAGGACAAGCATGTTTACACACGATGATGCCCGTTGCTTGTCCTTTGGGGCCTCGCACAATTGTTGGCGCGTGGTGCAGACGAGGGCATCGTTCTTGATTGTGCAGTCACGTAAGCCGGATGGTTGGGGGCGAGGTGGGCTTGGCGGCGTGAAAAACAAGGATGCTGCCTTGAAAAGCTGCCACCTTAATTGCCTTGCCCACATGCAAAAGAGCGGCAACTCAAACTTTTAAATTAGTAGTAATAAGAAGTAAATAAAAGGAAATTCGCAGGGCTGGGCTGCCAACCATGGAAACCTTTGGGCCAACGCACCCCCACGCTCTGTCTCGCTTGTAGCAGTCGCAATCCCCTCTCCCCTCTCCCTTCCCCGACCCAAATCCTAACAGCCAGCAGCTCCGGCCATCCTCCGGCGCCGCCCCGGCCATCTCCCTCCGACAATGTTCCAGCCACTCCCGAGCCCACCCACCAGATTGACCACCCACGCCCAGGACATGCCGACGAGAGAGGCGTCGCCCAGCAGCCATGTCGTTGCGGCTGTCCTTTGAAATATTCTGGTGGTTAGATGATTCTGGCAGTTTCTCCTTTGATGAAGTCAATCAATATACTACTACAAGTATATTGATCAATGTTTGTTTATATACCTAATTTCCGCGTTGATCAATGCTCCTCAAGTGTAGTTGATCAATGATTCATATCAAACTGGAATACTTATCTTTACTAATTGTGATTTCCTTGTTCAGTTTTTGTGTGTAGCTGCACTCCTCTCTTGCTTAGAATCTGTTTATTTAGAAACTAAACTACGATAGCACATGACGTCAATAGTCAGTGGTTTATGGCACTCTTTTGCAGATGTCTAAATTGTTAGTGTGCGTATGCACTCTTTTTGATTTATGTGATGCAAAGGGAATGTCTGAGAATGCTCGTAGCATTTGCGCTATAGTGTATTTTGCTGGCGTAAATCGAAAACAAATGAAGAGCAGGGGTAAAAAAATGAAGCAATGATGGGTTTGAGAGGGAGTAGGAGCGTGTAGGTGAGGGTGATCAATTGATGGTTACGTGTGCAAGTTTTGTTCGAAGCGAGAGAATAGAAAAGGAAGGAGAGCGTCATGCGCGCGCGCGAGGGAAATTAATTGCACGCGGATGTGTAGAGAGAGGCGTAGGCTGCTTCGATTAATTCCACGCGCACGCACGCGGACTTTGGTTGACGCACGCAACCGGGATTTCGGTTTCGATTTCGGCGCACGCACACAGGATCGAATGAAACGAATCGACGCACGCAACCGGCGCCAGGCTGGCGGGTCGTTCCAGCTCGCGGAGTGGTCCAATCGACTTCCTCTTCGCCACGCAGGACACGCGCGCGTCCACCTCCTCCCTCCATCTGCTGGGCGCGCGGTCTCCGGCCGCACCCGGACGTGCGTCCGCGCCCAGGTGGCCGAGCTCTGCTCCAAGATCCAGGAGATGAAGTACACGCAGGCGGTGGCGCGCGAGGTGGTCCGGTACCGGCCCCCGGCGACGCTGGTGCCGCACATGGCCGGCGAGGCGTTCAAGCTCACGGAGTGGTACACGGTGCCCAAGGGCACCCTGGTGTTCCCGTCGGTGTACGAGTCCTCCTTCCAGGCAGGGGCGGAGCTAGCAGTATGGCGAGGTTTGGCGGCCGCCATACCTAAAATTTTGCGTTAATACTAGGTATATATATGCGTTAGGTTCAGCCGTTCAGGTTTTGTGCTGTTCACGCTTGTCTACAGACTACAGAAAGAGAAGGATCGATGGGCGAGTCCTCCTTCCAGGGCTTCACCTCGCCGGAGGAGTTCGACCCAGATCGCTTCTTCTCGGAGGATCGCCGGGAGGACGTGGTGTACAGGCGAAACTACCTGGCCTTCGGCGCGGGCGGGCACCAGTGCATCGGCCAACGGTACGCGCTCTACCACCTCGTGCTCTTCCTCGCGCTCTTCGTCTCCGTCGCCGACTTCGAGCGGGACAGGACGGAGGGGTGCGACGACCTGGTGTACATGCCCACCATCGTGCCCAGGGACGGCTGCACCGTCTTCCTCAACCAGCGCTGCGCCACCTTCCCATCCTTCTGAGTTTGTTTCCTCATCGATCACGGCGAGCAGCAGACAATACACAAAGTGTGTAACTGGATTATTAAATTCGTCATATCTGAAGATCTGGTGTGTATTTATTTACTGGATTGGCTCTTCGACTCATCTTCTAGAAAATCGTCAACGGAACCTCCCGTACATCGCAGCCGAATTTTAACTTTTTAAGTACCTAATGAAAACCTCTTTCTAAGTTTTTCAAAAAATTGGGAAAAAGAAATCATGCACCGGCCTAATGTAGTCCGTTAATAGTCTCGCAGGTACAATAATTTTGTTTTATGGGAACAACTTTTGTCTAGTCATGATCTTTACACTAGATGAAATCTGAAGGTCTATGAGAGGCCAGCACTAGGCATCAGCAGAGTATAAAAGTGCCATCCATGAGCCGCCTTCCGGACTGTTGGATTGACTTAAATGAGCGAATTTCACGGGCGTCCGATCGTCATACAAAAATGGTTCACACATACTTTTTTCATAGCATCGGTCTCCAATATTTTTTATTTATTTGCGAAAAGTGGTACTTTTTTTGCCAGCGATACAAAAAATTCTTGAATGTATCATTTTTCTTTGCCTATGTAACATTTTAAAAAATGGGACATTAGTATACAACATTTCTCTAAAATGCATCCAACATTTTGATCTACTGGATTGAACATCACATGATAACATTCAAACATTAGTACAAGTATCTTTCTACCAAATCCATGGAGACAGCACTATGCCTGATTTGAGGTTTCCAGCAACAAATCCGTCGGTGGCTGAGAAGCTTCCCATGAGAATGCCGGTGATCTGTCCCATGACGCACGGTGGCGGCCGGTCGTGGTCGCCGGTGCGCGCGGTGGTGGTCCGCTCTCCGCGGTCAGGCCAAGAGGGCTCGTGGTGGGACCACGCAATAGCGATATGCGGGAGCTTGCTGTGCGGAGGCGGGCCAGCAGGCGAGCACACGGCAGCGGCTGGGAGTAAGGATGGCAATGAGTAGGGTATGCGCAGGGTAGAGCAATACCATAACCATGCCCGTATAGTTAATGGGTATAAACTTCTACCCATACATGTACCAACGGGTATAAAACTTTACCCATTCCCCCCATACCCGGTGGGTACCCGTACCCATTGGGTACCCGGTGCGTAGGTCAAATTGTATACAAGTCACTCGCAATTTTACATTTCTCGACAACAAATTTGATTAAAAAATAAATTATATCAACTCAATAGCAGGTAGTTGAGTACATAAAAATTAACAAAATATAAAAAGAACATTCTTAACTCATAATTGAACAAAATTAGACGTGCCACATAAGAAATTGATAATAAACATGCAGGGTATGGGTATACTCGCGGATGCGAGGCTATACCAGTGCCCCCATGACTTAGCTGGCCATGTGGGTACCCATACCCTGCCCATGTGGGTACGGTACCCGCGTGTACTCATACCCGTGGATAAAATTGACATCCTTAGCTGGGAGTACGCAACGCGGCGATAACCAAGAGGGGTGCACATAGCGGTAGACGGAGCTAGGCACGGTGTCATCCAAATGGGGACGGCGGTGGAAGAAGCGCACGGCGGCGATCGAGCGGGACGCATGCAGCAGCGGCCTTGTGAGAGCGGCGGTGGAAGAAACGCGCGACGCGACGGAGGCCGAGCAGGGGAGGGGGTGGCAGAAGCACGTAGCAGCGAGAGGCAGAGGAACAACGGAAAAGGTGGACTGACGCGGTGGAACCGGTTGTAGCAACAGCTGGTTGATCCGAAGAGTTTTACTTTTCTTTGTCAGTGGACCAAAATCTTCACTGGATCTCAGCCGCTGGACGGACTCCGAACAGCCATCGTTGCCTCGACGAGTACCTTTTCATTCCTTCGTCGGGCATGGCCATCACCATCGACCATCTCTGATGGCCAGCAATGGCCTCTTCTCGTCTCAGCTCCTCTCCTCGACAAGTCAAAGTCACAGTCTAAATCACACGCGCAACCCGCACGCGGTTAGTCACCATGGGCATGTACTTATAGAGGCTAAGTTGGAAGGAAGAGAAAAAGTCTGTTTGAACTTTGATGCGGCAAGAGATGACCTGATATAATGGACGGTTGAGACGCATGAGTCACGCGGATTGCTGACTTGTTATCTCGCCGGGTCTAAATGTCGTGGTTGTTAGAGCATCTCCACTCGTTTGGCCTCCCCATGCCGAAATCCGGACGAAACAACTGCCGGATTGGACGGAATAAAGTCGTAGGGAGAACCATATTTCCAGTTGTCCACCCGGAGTTCGCCGGACATAGTCGAAATTCAAACAAATCATCGTCCCGCTACAAACACGGACAGTTGATCGGCAAAAGGATCAGCCAGATCGGCGATCGGAGGAAAATTACACTGAAACAGGGGCGTCGGCAGTCCCGCCTGGCACGGCGGTGTCCGACGGCCTAGTTTCCTCACACGCCGTGGTCGAAGCGGCGGCAGTCGACGTCGTAGACGGTGAGGAAGACGAGGTAGGAGCCGGAGACGACGAAGAACTGGCCGGAGTGGGTCGGAGGATGTCGGTGCGATGGCCCTCGTACCAAATCCTCGTCTCGTCCATCAGGTCCGTGCTGCCGCCCATCAGAAACGCCAAGTCCGTGTTCTCTTCGCCGCCACCGTCGTCTTCAGCAGGGCGATCCGGGCGCCTTGGTTGGCGAGCATCTCCCTCCACCTGCCATCGAACTTGTCGTCCCTCCCGGCGGCGTGCGTCCTCGCGTCGGCCCAGCACTTGTCGAACGACGCCTGCAGCCTCTCGGCGGGATGGCCCATCTTTTTGAGGTCTTTGAGCTTCTTCTGGCCGAGTTCCGGGCGGCCATCCGACGAGCTAGGCGCCGGAGCGTCGGGGTTGTACTGTTCGTTCTTGCTCTTGGTGAGGTTCTTGCGGGTTTCCTCCCACTTCTCGCCCTAGGTGAGCTCGGGCGGCGACGGCGTGAACCTGGACGTTTGGCCGTAGGTGGCCTCTTGGAACATGGCAGGCGAAGACGGCAAGAAGCTCGAAGGGGAGAAAGTCGACGGGGAACTGCTTGTACCTTGCATCGGCCATTGGCCGGGGAACATGGCGGCGCCGCCGCCGCCGCGAGCATGGCCCATGCTCATGGCCATGGAGATCTTCCTCGCTTGTTCGTCCTGGGCGAACGCCGCCGCCCTCTTCACGGAGAGTTTTTCTCCCTCTCCGCCCTGCCGCTTGTTTCGATCTGGCGCCGCTCGACGTCCGTCGCCCACTGTGCGTTGGATAGACCCGGAGGCCGCTCCTTCGGCGCCCGCGGCTTCCTTGCCTTCGGCGGCATGATGGTGGACGAGAAGACGAGGAGGAGAATGGAGAAACCTATCCACAAATTCGGCGGGAGAGAATGGGGATATGCAAGCAAATTGGAGGGAAATTGACAGGATTTGGCTTTCCTGTCGCCGACTACAAGAGTCCACACGACGTTTCGCACCAAATTCTTTCGTCCGGAGTCCCCAAGCGCGCCTCAGGGAACCGGGGATGGCGTGGGCTCGCCGGATGGATGAAGATCCAAATCCGGACGAAAACAAGGAACCGGGGTCGCGACTGGGCCGAATTTTGCCGTCTGAATGGGAAACGGCGCTCGGGGGCCTCGTCCGGGAGACGAGTGGAGATGCTCTTATTGCTTCGTGCGATCTGATGGGTCATCCATCGGGTTTCCTTGCCTCCTACTAAATAGCTAGCGTGATTGGTCATCCATCGTAATATAGAGCTTCATGCACTAATTTCGGGTTTCTCTCCCTCCGAATAAAGTAGCTAACTTCCTGGAATGAATCAATCAATCCTAAATCAAGGGAAGAACCTGGGTCAAACTTTGTTTTCGTTTCCTACTAATGCGGCGGCATTTGTTTTTAAACATAAGGCCAGACGGCCCGGCTTTATATATAAAGCCATACGGCAACCACGAAGTGTAGCGAATACAAGTCATACACACCGGATTCCCAAGCCTCACACCACGAACTAAGACATAAAATCCGCACAACTCAACAACACCACACCTAGTCCAGCTCGACTAGCACATAAGATAACAAGGAAGATACAGCAACGTCTACTCCCGCTGCTCCCGGGTCTCAGGCTCCCGCACGAAGTCTCGACTGCAGGCTCCTAACCTCGCCCATCAGCGCGTCCAGCATCTCTCGGTCCCTTGGCTTGACAAGGACCCTCCACCTCTGCATATAGGTGATCATGTGAAAGAAAGCATCAGCGGGGTTGTTGATAATTTTTCCTTCCATAGCGAGTCTGTTCCTAATGTTCCAAAGAGCCCAACACTGAGCCGCAAAGGTGAACCAAGCTAGCCTACGCAAGGACCCAGATAGATTCTGGACGAGACCAATTAACTGTCCAGCCACCGCAGTTCAGTCAGGGGAAAACTTTGAGGCGGCAACGCAGGCGTCATAGTCAGTGTATCCAGCCCAACACGATCACCCAACTCAGCCGTTAAATATGTGACTTCGTTAAATATATGCCTTCTCCCTCGGACCAAAACCACCCAGTACAGTCGTCTTCACTACCCAGCCTTGAGCTTGAGCCACCCGAGACGGCCGCCATGGTGGAGTTGCTGTTGCCAGCTGCCGGTTTCTTGAACCTGAGCACGGCGGCGTCGTTCGTGGCGGCGGCGTTGGCGCTCTACTTCCTGGTGGAGCAGCTGTCCTACCACCGCAAGAAGGGCCCGCTGCCAGGCCCGCCGCTCGTCGTGCCGTTCTTCGGCAGCATCGTGCAGATGGTCAGCGAGCCGACGCAGTTCTGGGTGGTGAAGGCGGCGCAGGCGAGGGAGTCCGGCCTCGGGCTCGCGGCGGACTTCCTGGTCGGCAAGTTCGTGCTCTTCATCCGCGACTCCGAGCTGTCCCACCAGGTGTTCGCCAACGTCCGCCCCGACGCCTTCCATGTCCTTGGCCACCCCTTCGGCAAGAAGCTCTGGGGCGAGCACAACCTCATCTACAAGTTCGGCGACGAGCACAAGGAGCTGCGCCGCAGGATCGCGCCCAACTTCACGCCGCGCGCGCTCTCCACCTACGCCGCCCTCCAGCAGCGCGTCATCCTCGCCCACATCCGGAGGTGGCTCGACCACCAGAGCGCCGGGGCCATGTCGTTGCGGGTGCCCTGCCGCGACATGAACCTGGAGACCTCGCAGATGGTCTTCGTGGGGCCGTACCTCAACGAGAAGACCAGGCAGAGTTTCGGGGAGGAGTACAACCTCTTCAATACCGGCGTCATGGCCATGCCCGTGGACCTGCCCGGGTTCGCGTTCGGGCGCTCGAGGTTGGCCGTGGAGCGGCTGTCGCACATGCTCGCGGAGTGCGCGCGCGAGAGCAAGGCGCGCATGCGCGCCGGCCGCGAGCCGGAGTGCCTCGTGGACTACTGGATGCAGGAGATCGTGCGAGACGTCGACGAGGCCGCGGCGGCGGGGCAGCCGCCGCCGGATAACACCGATGATAAGGACCTCGGGAACTTCTTGTTCGACTTCCTCTTCGCCGCACAGGACGCGTCCACCTCCTCCCTCTGCTGGGCGGTCTCCGCCCTCGAGTCCCACCCGGACGTGCTCGCCCGCGTCCGCGCCGAGGTGGCCGAGGTCTGGTCGCCGGAGTCCGGCGAGCTCATGACCGCCGAGAAGATCCAGGAGATGAAGTACACGCAGGCGGTGGCGCGCGAGGTGGTCCGGTACCGGCCCCCGGCGACGCTGGTGCCGCACATGGCCGGCGAGGCGTTCAAGCTGACGGAGTGGTACACGGTGCCCAAGGGCACCCTGGTGTTCCCGTCGGTGTACGAGTCGTCCTTCCAGGGCTTCACCTCGCCGGAGGAGTTCGACCCAGACCGCTTCTTCTCGGAGGATCGCCGGGAGGACGTGGTGTACAGGCGAAACTACCTGGCCTTCGGCGCGGGCGGGCACCAGTGCATCGGCCAGCGGTACGCGCTCTACCACCTCGTGCTCTTCCTCGCGCTCTTCGTCTCCGTCGCCGACTTCAAGCGGGACAGGACGGAGGGGTGCGACGACCTGGTGTACATGCCCACCATCGTGCCCAGGGACGGCTGCACCGTCTTTCTCAAGCAGCGCTGCGCCATCTTCCCATCCTTCTGAGTTTGTTTCCTCATCGATCACGGCGAGGAGCAGACAATACACAAAGTGTGTAACTGGATTATTAAATTCGTCATATCTGAAGATCTGGTGTGTATTTATTTACTGGATTGGCTCTTCGACTCATCTTCTAGAAAATCGTCAACGGAACCTCCCGTACATCGCAGCCGAATTTTAACTTTTTAAGTACCTAATGAAAACCTCTTTCTAAGTTTTTCAAAAAATTGGGAAAAAGAAATCATGCACATGGTGTGGGGTATATGACTGTATGCGCTTACTGTTTCCGATGTACACAGGCTCCGAAAATGTAGCTAGCCTACGTACTCATCTTCAAGCATCTGAGGTCATTTTGTTTGCCTAATGTAGTCCGTTAATAGTCTCGCAGGTACAATAATTTTGTTTTATGGGAACAACTTTTGTCTAGTCATGATCTTTACACTAGATGAAATCTGAAGGTCTATGAGAGGCCAGCACTAGGCATCAGCAGAGTATAAAAGTGCCATCCATGAGCCGCCTTCCGGACTGTTGGATTGACTTAAATGAGCGAATTTCACGGGCGTCCGATCGTCATACAAAAATGGTTCACACATACTTTTTTCATAGCATCGGTCTCCAATATTTTTTATTTATTTGCGAAAAGTGGTACTTTTTTTGCCAGCGATACAAAAAATTCTTGAATGTATCATTTTTCTTTGCCTATGTAACATTTTAAAAAATGGGACATTAGTATACAACATTTCTCTAAAATGCATCCAACATTTTGATCTACTGGATTGAACATCACATGATAACATTCAAACATTAGTACAAGTATCTTTGTACCAAATCCATGGAGACACCACTATGCCCGATTTGAGGTTTCCAGCAACAAATCCGCCGGCGGCAGAGAAGCTTCCCATGAGAACGCCGAGGCTTTGTCCCATGATGCACGGTGGCAGCTGGTCGTGGTCACCGGTGCACGCGGTGGTGGTCCGCTCTCCGCGGTCGGGGCAGGAGGGCTCGTGGTGGGAGCACGCAATAGCGATAAGCGGGAGCTTGTTGTGCGGAGGCGGGCCAGCAGGCGAGCACGCGACAACGGCTGGGAGTAAGGATGGCAATGAGTAGTGTATGGGCAGGGTAGAGCAATACCATAACCATGCCCGTATAGTCAATGGGTACAAACTTCTACCAATACCCATACCCACAGGTATAAAAAATTTCCCATACCCGGCGGGTACCCGTACCCATTGGGTACCCGGTGGGCAAGTCAAATTGTATACAAGTCACTCGCAATTTTACATTTCTCAACATCCAATTTGATTAAAAAAAGAATTATCTCAACTCAATAACAGGTAGTTGAGTACATACAAATTAAGAAAATATAAAAAGAACATTCTTAACTCATAATTGAACAAAATTAGACGTGTCACATAAGAAATTGATAATAAACATGTAGGGTATGGGTATACTCGCGGATACGAGGCTATACCAGTGCCCTACCCATGACTTAGCTGGCCATGTGGGTACCCATACCCTGCCCATGTGAGTACGGTACCCGTGTGTACCCATACCCGTGGGTAAAATTATCATCCTTAGCTGGGAGTACGCAACGTGGCGATAATCAAGAGGGGTGCACACAACGGTAGCCGGAGCTAGGCACGGTGGCAGCCAAAAGGGGGCGGCGGTGGAAGAAGCGCACGGCGGCGATCGAGCGGGACGCATGCAGCAGCGGCCCTGCGAGAGCGGCGGTGGCAGAAACTACAACGCGGCGGAGGCCGAGCAGGGAAGGGGGTGGCAGAAGCACGTAGCAGCGAGAGGCAGAGGAACAACGAAAAAGGTGGACTGACGCGGTGGAACCGGTTGTAGCAACAGCTGGGGGATCCGAAGAGTTTTACTTTTCTTTGCCACTGGACCAAAATCTTCGCAGATTCTAGACAGTCGTGATGTTTTGGACCAATTTATGGCAAACCTCACTAGGACACACCACGTCACACACTTTTGTGACAAACATATTAGCTAGGTCACACAAAATAGATGATTAGATGGGGTCGGCTGGCCCAACAACCTTTAATTAGAATCCGGATTCAACTTTCATTTTTGAGCAACTCGCCAGCTAGGCTAGAACTTTTTTTTTCTTTCGGAAATGCTTATGGCCGGTTGTTAGAAGTCATTGTAAGTATGTCATTTCAGTTTGTGTTTAAGACCATGCACTATGTGAAACCGATTCAATAGAAAAAGTGTCAGGTATTGAAGTCGTCTCCATATTCAGCTGCTATGTGGAGCCGGTTTTGTTTGGGCCTTATCTGACAAATGCACTCACCTTTTTCTCCATGCAAAATAACATCGTTTTCTCTCTCCTCTATGACATATGGGACAGCTATTGCAAATCCGGACACAACATCAACTTGAACCGAACTAATATGTTGGTTCCCTTCTTTTTTCTCACACAACGAATCGATCCATATTGTGTATGGAACAGAACCATAGAGCAAATTGAACCACTTTTGGCACGCATAGTGCATGGTCTGGCTCCATGTTTCATCAATGGGCATGGCCCCACTGTCTCTCCTCATGTCACTCTTGTCATCTTCTGAGGCACGTGTCGTTCGAGCTATTCTTTATCCATTAATAATATAAGAGCATCTCCACCGGTGGCCCCCCAAATAGTCGCCGGCGGGGGCGCCGACACTGCTGTATGGGGGGCGCCGGCAGTGCATCCTCCATTTCGGGACGTGTTCCCACACCGGCGCCTCCCAAACGGCGCCTCCCATTTTTTTTTCTTTTTACAATATTTTGAACAACATATCAATCACATTTTATTCATACAATCACACAAATAGAATTAAATTATTCATACAATCAATCAAACAAATAGTACCTCAATTATTCATACAATCAATCAAATAAATAGTCTTAAATTATTCATATAACCCAACAAACAAATAGTATTTAAATTATTCATACAGGCAAACAAATAGAAATAAAATCATGCATTGTTGGCGGCTCCTCTCCTCGCCCACAAATGCGTAGCTAGATCCGCCTTCAGCTGTGCATGGACACCGCATCTCGAATTTCATTGTGCATATGAAGAAAAGCAGCAAATTCTTGGGGTACATGCTCTACCTCGCTAGTGGTCCTTGATAATCAAATGGATGATCATCCTGCATAGGTATGGCGTGCTCGCTCTCAATGATCATGTTGTGGATGATCACCTCCCACATCTGAGCCTCAGACCTAGTGAGAGCAGGGTACCTGATAATGGCAAAACGCTGCTGAAGCACCCCAAAAGCACGCTCAACATCCTTGTATGCTGCTTCCTGGCATGTTGCAAAATAGGCTTCCATCTCGTTTGATGGAGAGAGAATTGTCTTCACAAATGTAGCATACGTTGGCTAGATACCATCAACTAGATAGTACCCCTTGTTATATGCGTGGTTGTTTACCTCAAAGTTCACGGCAGGAGCTTGTCCCTCAGCTAGCATGGCAAACACCGGAGAGCGTTGCAGCATGTTGATATCATTGTTTGTTCGGCGAATGAGTCGCGTCATCGTTGAAGTAGTCGGCGTCAAGCAGAATTGCGTCGGCTTCACGATGTCGGTTGATGTTCCTCCTCTTGTCTTTTGAGCCGCGCCAAGGCACGACGAAGAAAGGCTGGCGAACACGCAGCATGTTCGTCAGAATCAGCTGCTGCTGTTGCCGCCGAACAACCTGAGCGTTCTGCTCCTCTGTGAATAGCTACACCGTCATCTCATCGTCGCTGTCCATCGGGGCAATCGGACGAACACCTTGCGGGCGGGGCGATACTTTCGCGGTGGCGGCGAGCTCTGTTCCGGGCGAAACAGCGCCCGCCGGTCGAGGGGGTGGCAGTCGTGTCGATGGACGGCGGTTCCTAGACAGTCGGCGGTGTCTATTGCAAGCAGGGGGCACGGCGGCGACGGCGATGGTGGCGATCTAGAGGGGTGGGAGTCGGCTCGGGCTTGTGTAGGAGGTGGGAAATCGGTGTGTCTGGCTGTCAGGCGGAGCCCACGCTCGTTTTTAGACGTGCCGCGAGGTGCCGGCGCGCCTGATTCGCGCCCTTGGCGAAGGGGCGGGGTTGCCGGCGGTTCTATTGGGCTCAAAAATTGGCCGGCGCCGTTTGGGACGCACCGGTGCGAGCCCATTTTCGCTGCCGGCCCCCAAAATGCTATCGCGGCCAGTATGGGGGCGCCGGTGGAGATGCTCTAAAAGCCTCAAATAGGTACAAAAAAATCTGACAAAATCCAAGCACACAACAAGACGCATTTACAATAAAGAAAAACATAAATATGACAAACATCCATATATAGTACTTAGTTCACTCAGCTACACACCAACAGCCACATATTGACATACTACCTATGAACAAGGTGCACACGCATTTCAAGGTAAAGTTTGATTGTACAAATTGGTTAACAAATCTCAATTATATAGTACATAATTTATATTCTCCGAATCATACTGAAAAATACTTTCCGATGATAGATATTTTATATCAGTTTATTTTATATACATAGACTAAAGTTTGTTAAAGATAAAGCATGAAAAACTAGGCACCTTATTCATTGAAATTGATGGACGTTAGAGTACTCATGCGTATAGAGCGATGTTATGAACACAAATCAAAAACCCCATCAGCAACGGAAAAGGGACTCGTTGCCACGAGGTTGTGGCTAATGTGACAGCCTCTTTTGCAATGCAGATAATAACCGTTACCTATGCCAACCTAAAAAAAAACTAAAATGGACATATTTTATATTTAAAATCGATCAGGCCGCTGAAGATACCCTAAGTTTGAAAAATGGTGATCAAAGGAGATAGTGGGCTGGCTATACTAGCTACGGCGTTGCCGCTTCACATGTTGCCCTGGCTGAACTGCCGTGGGATGCTCGGTGATGAGGGTCAGAGGAAGATGACGTGAAGCACATCGACAAGAAATACCAATACTCCTCCTTCTTTCTATTGTAAGTTAAGAATCTTACCAAACATGGTTGGCCACTGATAGGGTGTGGTTAATTTTCAAGAACGAGAAGGTTATTCCAGAATAAAAATCGTTATGATTTGTTACAACTCACTTGCAACTCAAGAATTCAGTTGCAACCTAGTTTATAATCCCCATACAACTCCATGTGAAGTTATCACAAAAAGTAATATGCTTGCATCAGTTTGGATCTTCGGATACGTCTAGATGATATAGTGAAGATGACAAGCATCTTCAAGATGATACTTTTTTCAATAAAATGAAAATATTAATATCATGAAGATACGAAATACATCAACCTATGCACCAACAACAAGACAGAAAGGATACACACAACTAAACTAAAAGAAAAGAAGATAACAAAGAAACCCTCATCGCGGTGATCAAACACATGCAATAACAGCACTCTAACCCCCACTAAATATACAATACCTAGACTACCTAAGAGATTCTCCAAAATCAACAGCACTCTAACCCCCACTAAATATACAATACCTAGACTACCTAAGAGATTCTCCAAAATCAAAGCATCCAAGAAGAAAACAATGCAAAAGTGTTATCATTGCCAGATTAAAGATCATAGATTTTCACCCTTGAAAAAGTCAGAGTTTTCAATATAATATCTTCAACAATGCCATTGGTAGGTAGCAACCTAGGACTTTTACCCTCGAAATCGCGACTAGGTACTCAAGGAGCACCACCACAAATGAAGTCCTTACGTGCTTCCACCCCCGCTTATCGAGGTCGTTATTGTAACTCTTCAAAAACCAACACACATGAGCGTCTAGAATGGATAGGAATAATGCCCCGTCATCCATAACCATACAACTTGTGCACCTAGTATTCATCGCATCCAATACACCCCTTCTTCATAACTTCAAAGCCTCCAATCGCAGCTACAATGACTTTCTCCACCTCCGTCGATACCATGAAAATCTATACTTAGACATGTTCCATGGTACTAACAAGAAAACGAAGGTTCACCGGTGCCCGCATGAAGCCGCATTGGCTAAAAATATGGGCGTGCACGGTCAGAATGTTTCCGGTCTAGATATCCACGGGAGTCATGCGTCCATTGGCGGAGATCTACAACCAAAAATACTAGAGATTGAGGAATACGACATCAAACAAAGAGGCGACTTGGCTCACGAAGAGCAGTAGGGTTAAATCTCCATTATTAGGTCCAAGCCACCGACCCCCACACGGCCTACCGGCTCCCTTCAGGACTGGCCGCCCCAATCCCCACTAGCAGCCCAAAGGCTCTACCGCCGACAAAGAAGGCGACCCACACCGCTCGAAGCCTGCACCAGATGGCCACGACTTATAGTACGCCAGAGGCAAGCCACCACCACACCGACAATGCGGGGCAACACGTCCGCACCACCACTGCATGACAATGCCACTTCGCCCCTCGCCTACCGTTGCATCTCGACCGGAAAACGCGACCACCGCTACCATCCGCTATGGGAGGACCACCATCATCTCCTTGGGCCACTGCGCTGTCCGAGACAATGCGGTGATGCGACTGAGGGGCTCCCTGGGGGAAAAGCCGCTATGCGAGGAGAGCGCCACGCCACCTCCGCCGACCTGAGATCTTGGACCACCGGCGTCCTCTGGCGGCAGTGTGAGAGAAGAGCGATGAGGATCTAGAGGCGGAGGCTAGGTTTCTGCCTGAGCCACCTCCCTAGAGAGTGACAAGGGGGGTCTATCAAGATTCCTAGTTGTTTGGATTTTTTGAGAAAGAGCATATATTAATATCACGGAGATACCAATTAGACCCCGCCTCTACAACAACGTATTAACCTAGCAGCATTATGGATGCACAAAGCCAAAAAAGAAATACAAAAAAAAAAGAAATGTCATGTTACATTGGTCTATATCTTGAAACAACGGTACTAACATCACCAGACAACACCAGAAGTCCACCTTCTCCAAAAGTGACACCTTCAAGAAAGGAACATTGCACAAGCACTGACGTCACCCTATCACAGATCTTTGAAAATAATGTTCACTGTAGCGAGACTTTTCCTATAAATCAAATAAATAGTGTAGGAAAAAAAAATAAAAAAATCTTAGAGCATCTCCACTGGTGCCCCCCAAATAGTCGCCGGCAGAGGCGCCGGCACCTCCGTTTGGGGGAAGCCGGCACTGCATCCGCTATTTGGGGAGTTGTTCCCATACCGGCGCCCCCAAACAGGTGGCCCCGATAGAAGTTTTTTTTGCACAAACTACATATTTATACTTAGAGTTTCATTTTAATATCATTCAGGATTGAGGAATGAATAATATTTTTTGCACAAATCTGAGTAAAACATTATTCACTCCTCGACCCCGGATGATATTTGAAACATGCTTATCTCTAGCCTACTACCTACTGGCCACCCGACTCTGTGGAGGTGGACAATCGACCGGAGCTATCTCCCATGCTCTCTCCCCTAATCTCTCCGCTGCTCCTCCGTCGTCGGTCCCCCGTTGCTCTCTCCGCCACGAACGTCAAGTAGGCGGCTCTATCCGCGGCCACCGCCTCGCACATCTCCTGCTCCAGCTCCTCCCGCCGCCGACGGTGATCCAACCTCTATAGCCGGAGCTGCATCTCCGCCAAACGCCGCGCCTCGTAGACTTCATCCTGACGCTACGCTCCTCCCGCTGCAACCGCCGCAGCGCAAGCTCCTCCCACCACTTCTGTCATCGTGCCTCCCACCGGCGCTGGCTCCTCCCGCCACCGCCGTGCCTCCTGGAACTCCAGCCGTCCGCTCCTCGAGCACCAGCCGGTTCTCCTCCTCCCGCTGCCGCCACTCCACCTCCGGCGCTGCCGCTCCGCCTCCCGCCTCGCCTCCCCGTGCTCCCGCCGCCTCCTGGCGCTGCCGCCGCCCGCGTCGTAGGCATCTATGGTCGCCGCTAGCACCGCCTCCTCCCAGGCCTCGTAGAGCTGCGGGTCCACCTCCACCACTTCTACGGCCGCCTCTAGCGCCGCCTCGTCCCACGAATCCCACATTGTTCTTTTATCTAGGGTTTTTGCAGCAATGGCGGGGGAGGAGGGATAATATAGACCGCCGGCGAGGCAGGAAACATCCCGCGGGGTGTCGTGGCGGGAGACATCACCACGTCACCGAACACGAAGACGAACACCGCCATGACACCACTGGTCACGCCGGTCACAAGCATCACCATGTCGCCGAGCATGAAGCTGAATACCACCATAACACCGCCGGTCATAAGCATCACCATGTCGCCAACCACGAAGACGAACATCACCATGCCGCCACCACCATGGATTATCAGCTCTCACTTGTCACCTATCGTCACCACGTCGTCGTCCATGAAGATGGCAAGCGAGAAGTTGAGCAAGAGTACTCCAAACCTTACTCACACATACGTACTATACTTGTGAGACATTTATCTATCAATGTATGTACACCGAAACAAAAGCCTATCAACAAGAAAGTCATGCGGAATGGTGAGGTGAACCTACTCCTCAGAGGAAATTTCAAACGGTTGAGCGTATGCGACGAATTTGGCAAAATTCTCTTAAAACTTCAGACACGAAATTGATGATTTACGACCGACAAAACTCGAAACCGATTCTGGGCATTGATTCGTCTCATCGACACACATTTTTTTCGTGTACAACTTATTTTGATTTGGACTATGTTTGTGTTGATTTGAGGAGAGGGTGTGTGTAGTAGTATAAGAGAGATGAAATGTAAAATCTCAGAGAATTATGAAAATGTGGTATGCTTCGTGTACAGCTAGTGTAAGGGATGTGTGTTGTACTTTTAAAACCTCTTCCTAATCTATGAAAATGTGGCAAAGCTCAGCCCAAATTTCTGTTGAAATGGAAAATCTCAGAGAATTATCTACGGTCTCTTCGTGCAGTGTATGCTTGCCTTTGTCCTGTTATTCATTAAGTACTCTCTCCTCAGTCCTCACCACGTTTCCATGTTTGATGCACATGGCAGCTCTGCCCTCTCCCTCCCATACCAAACAAAATACTTCTCTTATATCTTGCACCCATGGCTAGTCATGGAGCTCGGGAATCATCAAAAGCTCAAAATGGATATGTGATGGATCGTGCTTGAGCGTCTTGAACAGAGGACTTTAAGTATCATGTGGGGGACGAATATGGGAAATGAGCGTAGTAAAAGTCAACCAAGACACCCATGTCTTTTTGCCCGGAAGACCCAAGAGCTTAATGGTGAGAAAGATATTTAAAGCTACATCTGTCACTTTTGTTCCTCTCCATGTAGACCCAAATTTTGAAATCTACATGATTTTAAACATATATTTTGTCAACTCACGCGGTTACATTTGGATTTTTTGAGAACTTATTGGAGGTGCTACCGTGCATTGGTACTTTGATAGCACATAGCAGTCGTATTGCTTGTGAGTTGTGACACTGGAAGTCTGGAACTTTGACAATACTACTGCATGACAAGCGCTCCACGGTAAAAACAAAATTATATTCTCCCGTTGGTCAATGTTAGACACAATTATTCAAGCACTCATGTCAACTCGTGGTTGATGACCTAGACATTTTTGCTTACAAACAGATTGTTAAGAGATTGTGTGATATGGGATACTTTGAGCATTTTCAGCCGCGCACCCAATACGACTTCCAGCAACAACGACGAATGAGCGCACTTGGTGGCTCTGGCAATTGTTTTCCCCAAAATGGTGTTTCTAATAGACTATTTTCTTTATTTTCTAACGCAACAGTGTTTTAAAATATTTGAATATATTTTAATAATAAAATATAAGTTATACAATAATTTAAATAGAAATAAAATCATTCATATAATTCAAAAAAATCAACTAGATAATACTCAGATCTCTCCTTTGAGCATCGACAGATGCTCAAATTATTTTGGAACTAGTGATGAACAACTTCTTCATGAATCTCTGCATGCATGGCGTGGAAATCACAAAACTCCGCCGACACCTGGTGCTCAACAGCGGTAAGAGGATCTTGGTGAATATACAGATGATCATCATTCATTAGATCTTCGCGATCACTCTTTACGATCATGTTGTGCATGATCACACAAGCATTCATCACCTTCCACATCTGATCTTGAGACCATGTAAGGGGCAGTGTACCGGACAATAGCAAAACGAGATTGATGCACACTAAATGTCCGCTCAAAATCCTTCATTCAAAAATCATGGTGCGAAGCAAAGTGAGACTTTTTATGACCTAGAGGCTCGAAGATTGTATTCATAAATGCCAACCATCTTGGATAGATACCATCGGCTAGGTAGTGCCCTTTGGTATATTGGCGACCATTAATCTCATATATAGTTGCACTCTAAAGCATGGCTTCCAGCAAGTCTCGCAAACAATAGCGAGCGCTGCAGCACATTGATTCATTGTGAGATCTTGCCAAACCAAAAAAACATTCAAATCCACATGTCATAATCTGCCATAGCTTAAAGTATTACAATGCACTCTCCATGATGCCTTTTGTATGAACCATGCGAAGCAAATGAAAATTCTTCCATGACCAATGTAGTCTATGTGTCCAAGCATCCCACGAAACCCTCTTGAAACGTTTGGTGTCATGGTTCAAGTTGTTTGTGTTTTGTTTGGTCCTTTCATATAGTGTGGTCGAAATATGCCACCACCGCCTTGTGGAACTTTGCACTTGACTTCAATGGATCTGGACTCAAACATGCGTAGGTTGTCATCAGTTGTACCTGCAAGAGCTTCATATGCAAGCATCCTCATAGCAGCAGTGCATTTTGGAATTGATGAGAAAACATGCATTCTGACAGTGTCTCTCTTCATCACGAAGTAGGTATCGTACTCACTCAGAACATGCACCAGCTTCATGGACAACTCCTTGTTCATCCTATAGACCTTACGAAAATCCTTTCGGGTATATGTTTGTGTGTCAGAAAAATAGTCGGTGCATAGCATGCATTGACTCTTCAGCCTATGCATTGGCTTGGTCTTCCTTCTCCAGACTTCAAATCTCCATATTTGGGAGTACCATTCTTCATCTCATACGCTTGTAATTGTACAAGACAAGCGAGGATCGTCAAGTGCCCTTCTTCATCGGCAGCGGCATTGGCTTCCTCTTCCATGAATTGATGGTCATCAAGTCGTCGTCGCTATCTAGACTTTATTTATCAAATAATGAACCAATCAATCAACAAAACCAAACGGCAATAAAATCAAAAATGTAGAAATGAAGCCTACCGTGGCAAACGGCCGAACATCTTGCATGCAAGGTGGGTGTGCGCAAGTTTGTGCGTGATTCGATAAACGTCGGCGAGATCGAAGCTAGTGATGGATGTGAAATACGCCATTTTTCCTCACGTTTAAACCCATTTCTAAGTCAAGAAATTGACTAAACATCTCTCTAAATGTGCCATTAATGACTAATTATTGTAAATATGTGGTCCGTAGGAAATCGTGTTTTTATGGCAAATGAACCTGCAACTACTGAAGAAAATCTTGTCACAACTGCAAAAAAGTCAACCAGGAGGTCAAAGTCGGTTCCAGAGGGAATAGCGGACACCGGTACGAGCAAGCCCCGCCCGTACCGTCCGCCCGTACTGGGAGCCGGAGCACTCCTGAGATCAAACCCTATAACTTTCGTGATGGGAGCCATTCCAGAAAGAGGGTCATTTGTCGCCAAACAGATTCGCCATGCACTAGATCCATCTGCAACTCACCGGGGGAGATCCACCACCATAGTTAATCAATTTTCTCTCCAATCCCCTCCATATTCATAGTCATCACCTTGTAATAGAGATCTCCTTGAGAATTGGTGACCATTGTCAGAATATATTGATTTCAATCTAAGTATTTATCACAATGATTTCTATTTTTGATCGCGTTATTATGCGTGAGTAGTCCTCATGGGATACGGGTTGGGGTGAATCGTCGGAACGTTTATGTCCATCTAATCATATGAGTTTTGTGTAGAAATTGAATATGAGCTTTGCAATCTTGTATCATTGTATCTTCGCCTCGATCTGAGGACTTGCAGGTACCCAGGTCTCTCAAGACCGATCAAGGGAAGAGGTGGGATGAGTGGACAATGGCATGCTATCTCAAAACCTCAGTGACAGAAAGGGGAAATTAATGGTACACGTTTATTGATTCGTTTGCGATTGACGAGAACATCATCTATCTTAATGATTTGGTCTATTTTACTTAATAACAATTGTTACGCGCGGTTGTGGGGACAACGGTTGGATCAAGAGGCTATTGTCACCTCTGGTCAATAATATTTTTGGATGTGCTCTCACAAATCTCTTATCACTATTTGATTTGCTACACAATATTGTGCTTTATTTCTATATATATGCATAGCTGCAGGAGAATCCTTGACCCTGGCCTATTTTCATCCATTGAATACAACACCAAACAAGCTAAACTGAAAAGGTCCGATAAACATAAGATAAAAATAAATAGCAAGTCTTGTTACCATTTTAGCAGTGTTTCCCAAGGTTCAATTAAACCTACGTCTTCTAGAAAAAAGAACTTACAATACTACAATCCATAATCCGAATCGAAGGTATCAGCTGGCTAGCCTAGTAGGAGAGACGGAGGAGCGGAGGCACGCACTGGGTATATGCACCGTTAAACTGTCGGAGAGTCGAAATGGGGAAGCAGCGGGAGCAGCAATTTCACAGTGGTAAGGGCCTTGAGTAGGGATGGGCAAAAAACCGATGACCAAAAACCAAACCCAAAAAGACCGAGACCGAAACCGGGACTGACACCAAAAAGACCGATCAAAAAATTGGGTAGAAAATTTTATAGACCGAATCTACTTTAAACAATTCAGTCAACTTCACCTTGTGTTATCGACAAAAATCTTTTACTTTGCTATTTGTTAGTTTATGGTTGTCATGTCACTATTGGTGTCCAAGTCTATTTTTGTTGTTGTTTGATGACACTTGCAAATACGTGACCAGTGAACAGTCCGACATGAATGAAAATCAACTTGCTGTTTGTGGTGTCATTGAACTTTTATTATTGCAAATTGATATAAATATGTGCGTTAAAAAACTCCAAATTTCTGCTAAAAGATTGACATCAGGATTACCAGAACTCTCCAAGTTTTGTGTTCAAAACAACTATCACACAATTCAGTCGTGACCGAAACCGAACCCAAATTATTGGGTACCCGAATTGTCAGGTAGTAAATTGACAAGTAAATTTTGGTCTTGATTTCAAGAAGATCGAATCTAAAATAGACCAAAATATGAAGATCTAATTTTCGGTCATGACTGAACGCCCACCCCTAGTGACATAGGCATCCCCAATGGGCCTACCAAAGATGGTACCGGGGTTTACTAAAGGTCCAGGACTCGAAGAATAAGAAGACTCGGAAGCCCATTTAGCGTTAAGGAAAGATAGGTTGTATTAGGAAAGATAGAGATTTGTAATCTTACGGGTTGGGTACGAAACCCTCCCGAACTCTGAACTTGTGTATTACGAAATCCTCGGCTCCACCCTCTATAAGGGGGAGTCGAGGGACGGAGAAAGGATCGAGATTATTGTCAATAACCCTAGTTTTCATAACCAGCGAGTACTTTTGAAACCTTCGAGATCTACTTGCCCTCTACTTCTAGCAAAACCCTAGTCTACAATCTGTAGGCATTGACAAATTAATCCTTTGTCAATTGGTGCCGTCTGGGGAAAATCGAAACGAAGATCAACCTCGACGTTTGATACGTCTCCGACGTATCGATAATTTCTTATGTTCCATGCTACATTATTGATGATATCTACATGTTTTATACACATTATATGTCGTATTTACGCATTTCCGGCACTAACCTATTAACAAGATGCCGAAGAGCCAGTTGCTTTGCTGTTTTTGGTTTCAGAAATCCTAGTAAGGAAATATTCTCGGAATTGGACGAAATCAACGCCTGTGGTCCTATTTTTGCACGAAGCTTCCAGAAGACCGAGGGGAAAGGAAGTGGGCCACGAGGTGCCGCCATACAGGGCGGCGCGGCCAGGCTTGGGCCCGCGCGGCCCTAGTGTGTGGGGCCCCGTGGCCCCCGTTGCCCTTCCGCCTACTTAAAGTCTTCGTCGCGAAACCCTCCGTACCGAGAGCCACGATACGGAAAACCTTCCGAGACGCCGCCAATCCCATCTCGGGGGATTCAGGAGATCGCCTCGGCACCCTGCCGGAGAGGGAATCATCTCCCGAGGACTCTTCATCGCCATGATCGCCTCCGGAGTGATGAGTGAGTAATTCACCCTGGACTATGGGTCCATAGCAGCAGCTAGATGGTCGTCTTCTCCTAATTGTGTTTCATTGTTGGATCTTGTGAGCTGCCTAACATGATCAAGATCATCTATCTGTAATACTATATGTTGTGTTTGTCGGGATCCGATGGATAGAGAATACTATGTTATGGTGATTATCAATCTATTACCTATGTGTTGTTTATGATCTTGCATGCTCTCTATTAGTAGAGGCTCTGGCCAAGTTTTTGCTCTTAACTCCAAGAGGGAGTATTTATGCTCGATAGTGGGTTCATGCCTCCATTAAATCTGGAACAGTGACGAAAGTTCTAAGGTTGTGGATGTGTGTTGCCACTAGGGATAAAACATTGATGGTATGTCTAAGGATGTAGTTGTTGATTACATTACGCACCATACTTAATGCAATTGTCTGCTTGCAACTTAACTGGAAGGGGTTCATGATAACTGAAGGTGGACTTTTTAGGCATAGATGCATGCTGGATGGCTGTCTATGTACTTTGTCGTAATGCCTGATTAAATCTCACTATATTTATCATATCATGTATGTGCATTGTTATGCCCTCTTTATTTGTCAATTGCCCGACTGTAATTTTTTCACCCAACATGCTTTAATCTTATGGGAGAGACACCTCTAGTGAACTGTGGACCCCGGTCCTATTCTTTACATCGCATACAATCTATCGCAATTGTTCTTATGTTTTCTTCGCAAACAATCATCTTCCACACAATACGGTTAATCCTTTGTTACAGCAAGCCGGTGAGATTGACAACCTCACTTTCGTTGGGGCAAAGTACTTTGGTTGTGTTGTGCAGTTCCACGTTGGCGCCGGAATCCCGGTGTTGCGCGCATCACATTTCGCCACCATCAACCTTCAACGTGCTTCTTGGCTCCTCCTGGTTCGATTAAACCTTGGTTTCTTTCGAGGGAAAACTTGCCACTGTGTGCATCATACCTTCCTCTTGGGGTTCCCAACGGACGTGTACATCTACGCATCAAGCTCTTCAGGCGCCGTTGCCGGGAGATCAAGACACGCAAGGGGAGTCTCCTTCCCAATCTCTTTACTTTGTTTTTGTCTTGCTTTATTTTATTTACTACTTTGTTTGCTGCACGTAAACAAAACAAAAATTAGTTGCTAGTTTTACTTTATTTACTGTCTTGTTCTCTATATCAAAAACACAAAAAAAATTAGTTACTTGTCTTTATTTACTTAGTTACTTTTACTACTGTTATCATGAGTAATCCTGAAGTTGAAGTTCGTTCTTTTAAGCAACAAGGGGGAGAAGGAATAACTCTTATTGATAACTGTTATAATTCCTAAAGGAATAGCTGCGGGTGTGCATACAACCATTCTTGGTAGAACAATATCCATTGATTATCTTGTTATTGAATGTGCAGGAAGGACAAATCACACTCGGAAGATCCCTTTGAAACTATTGGGAGCAGTCATAGATATGGGAGAAGGAACCCTAAAGTTCACCTCTACACCCGGGGGTAGACATGTATTCCCTAAACCAAAGAGTAAGAAAAAGAACAATAAAGGTAAAGGTAAAGCCCAAGGTAATGTTGATGCTTCATCTCTTGATAATACTTGAATTACACTTTCTGCGCCTAGAAAGGCGTTAAAGAAAAGCACATCTTGGGAGATAACCCATGTGTTTATTTTACTACAGAAATTTTGTTTTGTTGAGTCTTGGAAGTTGTTTACTACTGTAGCAACCTCTCCTTATCATGTTTTTGTGCCAAGTAAAGTTTCTATGTTAAAGTTGATGTTATATTTGGGATCGCTGCAAACAGCATTGCTGTCTGTCACAATTCTGGCATAAGTCTCTGTAAAATTCGAAAAAATCTGCAAATTTACGAGCGTGATCCTCAGATATGTACGCAACTTTCATTAGTTTTGAGTTTTTCCATTTGAGCAAGTTTAGTGCCCTTTCAGGATCGTCTTTACGGACTGTTCTGTTTTTGACAGATTCTGCCTTTTATTTCGCATTGCCGTATTTGCTATGTTGGATGAATTCCTTTGATCCATTAATGTCCAGTAGCTTTGTGAAATGTCCAGAAGTGTTAAGAATGATTGTGTCACCTCTGAATATGTGAATTTTTAATTGTGCACTAACCCTCTAATGAGTTTGCTTGAAGTTTGGTGTGAAGGAAGTTTTCAAGGGTCAGAGAGAGGAGTATATACTATGATCAAGAGGAGTGAAAGCTCTAAGCTTGGGGATGCCCCGTGGTTCATCCCTGCATATTTTAAGAAGACTCGGCGTCTAAGCTTGGGGATGCCCAAGGCATCCCTTCTTCATCGACAACATCATCAGGTTCCTCCCTTGGAACTATATTTTTATTCATCACATCTTATGTACTTTGCTTGGAGCGTCGGTTTGTTTTGTTTTTGTTTTTGTTTGAATAAAATGGATCCTAGCATTCATTGGGAGAGAGACACGCTCCGCTGTTGCATATGGACAAATATGTCCTTAGGCTTTACTCATAATGTTCAAGGCGAAGGTTGAAATTTCTTCGTTAAATTGTTATATGGTTGGAATCGGAAATGCTACATGTAGTAATTCTAAAATGTCTTGGATAATGTGATACTTGGCAATTGTTGTGCTCATGTTTAAGCTCTTGCATCATATACTTTGCACCCATTAATGAAGAAATACATAGATCTTGCTAAAATTTGGTTTGCATATTTGGTCTCTCTAAGGTCTAGATAATTTCTAGTATTGAGTTTTGAACAACAAGGAAGACGGTGTAGAGTCTTATAATGTTTACAATATGTATTTTATGTGAGTTTTGCTGCACCGGTTCATCCTTGAGTTTGCTTCAAATAACCTTGCTAGCCTAAACCTTGTATCGAGAGGGAATACTTCTCATGCATCCAAAATCATTGAGCCAACCACTATGCCATCGTGTCCACCATACCTACCTACTATTTTTCCGCCATTCCAAAGTAAATTGCTTGAGTGCTACCTTTAAAATTCCATCATTCGCCTTTGCAATATATAGCTCATGGGACAAATAGCCTTAAAAACTATTGTGGTAATGAATATGTAGTTATGTGTCTTAATTCTTATAAGTTGCTTGTTGAGCGGTAACCATGTTTTCTGGGGACGCCATCAACTTTACCTTTGTTGGATATCATGTGAGATGCTATGCATGTTCGTCTTGTCTCAAGTAGTGGACTTCACGATCAAATGGTTTGAGTATGCATATGTTAGAGAAGAACATTGGGCCGCTAACTAAAGCCATGTATCATGGTGGAAGTTTCAGTTTGGACATACAACCTCAATCTCTTATGAGAATATTAACTTTCGTTGAATGCTTAAGCATGAAAAAGAGGAGTCCATTATCTGTTATCTATGTTGTCCCGTATGGATGTCTAAGTTGAGAATAATCAAAAGCGAGAAATCCAATGCGTGCTTTCTCCTTAGACACTTGTACAGCGGCATAGAGGTACCCTCTTTGTGACACTTGGTTGAAACATATGTTATGTGATGAGAATCCGTGTTTTTCGAGATAGTAGGACAAGGTGCGAGCACTATTGGTACTCTATGCATGAGACATGCAACTTGTAGGAAGTATTATGCATAGCACATATGAATTATTACTACTGTTGACAAAATTGTTTCATGTTTTCAAAATAAAAGCTCTAGCACAAATATAGCAATCGATGCTTTCCTCTTTGAAGGACCTTTCTTTTACTTTTATTGTTGAGTCAGTTTACCTATCTCTCTCCACCTTAAGAAGCAAACACTTGTGTGAACTGTGCATTGATTCCTACATACTTGCATATTGCACTTGTTATATTACTTTACATTGACACTATCCATGAGATATACATGTTATAAGTTGAAAGCAACCGCTGAAACTTAATCTTCCTTTGTGTTGCTTCAATACCTTTACTTTGATTTATTGCTTTATGAGTTAACTCTTATGCAAGACTTATTGATGCTTGTCTTGAAGTACTATTCATGAAAATTCTTTGCTTTATGATTCATTTGTTTACTCATGTCATTACCATTGTTTTGATCGCTGCATTCATTACATGTGCTTACAATAGTATGATCAAGGTTATGATGGCATGTCACTCCGAAATTATCCTTGTTATCGTTTACTGCGGGACGAGCGAACTTGGGGATGCTGATACGTCCTCGACGTATCGATAATTTCTTATGTTCCATGCTACATTATTGATGATATCTACATGTTTTATACACATTATATGTCGTATTTACGCATTTTCCGGCACTAACCTATTAACAAGATGCCGAAGAGCCATTGTTTTCTGCTGTTTTTGGTTTCGAAATCCTAGTAAGGAAATATTCTCGGAATTGGACGAAATCAACGCCCAGGGTCCTATTTTTGCACGAAGCTTCCCGAAGACCGAGGGGCCACGAGGCGCCGCCACACTAGGGCGGCACGGCCCTTGGCCGCGCGGCCCTAGTGTGTGGGGCCCTCGTGTCCCCCCCTGCCCTTGCCCTTAAAGTCTTCGTCGAGAAACCTCCGTACCGAGAGCCACGATACGGAAAACCTTCCAGAGACGCCGCCGCCAATCCCATCTCGGGGATTCAGGAGATCGCCTCCGGCACCCTGGGAGAGGGGAATCATCTCCCGAGGACTCTTCATCGCCATGATCGCCTCCGGAGTGATGAGTGAGTAGTTCACCCTGGACTATGGGTCCAGCAGCAGCTAGATGGTCGTCTTCTCCTAATTGTGCTTCATTGTTGGATCTTGTGAGCTGCCTAACATGATCAAGATCATCTATCCGTAATACTATATGTTGTGTTTGTCGGGATCCGATGGATAGAGAATACTATGTTATGGTGATTATCAATCTATTACCTATGTGTTGTTTATGATCTTGCATGCTCTCCGTTATTAGTAGAGGCTCTGGCCAAGTTTTTGCTCTTAACTCCAAGAGGGAGTATTTATGCTCGATAGTGGGTTCATGCCTCCATTAAATCTGGGACAGTGACAGAAAGTTCTAAGGTTGTGGATGTGTTGTTGCCACTAGGGATAAAACATTGATGCTATGTCTAAGGATGTAGTTGTTGATTACATTACGCACTATACTTAATGCAATTGTCTGTTGCTTGCAACTTAATACCGGAAGGGGTTCGGATGATAACCTGAAGGTGGACTTTTTAGGCATAGATGCATGCTGGATGGCGGTCTATGTACTTTGTCGTAATGCCCTGATTAAATCTCACTATATTTATCATATCATGTATGTGCATTGTTATGCCCTCTTTATTTGTCAATTGCCCGACTGTAATTTGTCACCTCTAGTGAACTGTGGACCCCGGTCCTATTCTTTACATCGCATAAATCTACTGCAATTGTTCTTTAGTGTTTTCTTCGCAAACAATCATCTTCCACACAATACGGTTAATCCTTTGTTACAGCAAGCCGGTGAGATTGACAACCTCACTGCGTTGGGGCAAAGTACTTTGGTTGTGTTGTGCAGGTTCCACGTTGGCGCGAATCCTTGGTGTTGCGCCGCATCACATTTCGCCACCATCAACCTTCAACGTGCTTCTTGGCTCCTCCTGGTTCGATTAAACCTTGGTTTCTTTCTGAGGGAAAACTTGCCACTGTGCGCATCATACCTTCCTCTTGGGGTTCCCAACGGACGTGTACATCTACGCGCATCAACGTTCAGTTTGGAACCCGAGAAAACTACAGGATAGAGAATCTAGAGTTTGAAGTTGTGGATTTCCCGTCGCAATATCACGCTTTGTTGGGACGACCAGCATATGCCAGGTTTATGGTGGTACCACATTATACGTACCTATTGTGGAGGTTACCTGGACCCAAGGGACCTATCACAATTAAGAGAAGTTTCGCACTATCCGATAAGTGCGACAAAGATTTTCATCGATCGAACCTTCGGGATGCAAGCAGAATATATGGCGCCAAGGCTCACTGACGATGTGCTGCCGGATGCGGGGAGGTCTCTCGGGAGCCAACCTTCAACACTGCCAAGGATTCAAAAGAGTGCAGATCCACCCGACGGACCCAAAGAAAACGACATCCATTGCAACACACATGGATATCGCATAGGAAAGCGTCGAGTTCCTCCGTGAGCACTGGAAAATCTTCGCATGGTGTCCAGCTGACATGCCAGGAGTACCTAGGGAACTTGCCGAGCACCACCTCAACTTGGATCCTCTCGCGAGACCAATCAAACAACCTTTGCGGCGTTAAACCAAACCGCAAAGCTATGCTATCAGAAATAGATCGACTCAAGGATGCTGGTTTTATCAAAGAAATATCTACAGAAGCCACGTGGGTAGCTAACCCAGTGATGGTGCCGAAGAAACACACGAAAGTCCTTCGCATGTGTGTCGACTTTACGTGTCTCAATAAACACTGTCCTAAGGATCACTTTCCCTCCCAAGGATCGATCAAATCATCGACTCCACGGCAGGATGTGAACGTCTTTCCTTCTTGGACGCATACTCTGGTTATAACCAGATCAGACTGAAAGAAGATGATGAAGCCAAGACAGTGTTCATAACATCTTACGGCGTGTTTTGTTAGAAAACAATGCCCTTTGGTTTGAAAAACGCGGGAGCAACATATCAGCGGATGATGCGAAGTGCCTTGCAACACAGATTGGAAAAAATGTACAAGTCTACATTGACGATGTCGTGATAACATCAAAAAAGGGGTCAACACTGATCGAAGATTTGAAGGAAACCTTCGACAACCTCGACAAATTCTGCCTTAAGTTAAACCCAACAAAGTGCTCTTTTCCTGCGGGAGAACTTCTCGGGTTCTTAGTATCAGCAAGAGGGATTGAAGCTAATCCCGAAAAAATACAGGCCATTGTAACTATGAGGAAGCCAACAAAGTTGAAAGAAATACAACAGCTGACGGGGCGAGTCGCAGCTTTAAGCAGATTCGTCGCCAGGTTAGGAGAAAAGGCGCTGCCGTTGGCGAGAAATTTCAATCGAACGAGGAAACAGACAGAGCTTTCGAAAATCTCAAGCGTACAATTTCGACACCACCAATCTTGGTGGCGCCTAAAGGCATGTTTGTGCTTCACTCGCTTTCCATCTTCACTAACAACCTGCATGCATAACCAATATACACGTGACTGGTCAAAACTAATACAGCATATCAGTTAAAAAGGAAAAAAGCAAGCAAGATATAATCTATTAAATACATCATATCCTAGTTTCAAAGAAAGAAACATGCACCACCTAGGAAAGTAACATAATAGTAGCATCATAATACATACAGTATTATGAAGTTTTTGTCCATTATATATATCATATCTTAGCATGCATAACAACACAGTCTAGACAAGCTGGGCACCACTCAAGGAAAATCTTCTCCTTTGGCTGGATCTACAAGACCGTTTTTGGACAGGTGTTCGCCTTGCGCGTGAGGGTCTCCAGGGTCCAACCCTTTGTCCCTTTTGTGATCAAGCACCTGGAAGACTGTATGGTTCCGAATTCTAAGGGCACATGGAAGGGAAAGCTTCACACTTGACGGAGATTCCACGTTGTACAGCTGGTAGTGTGGGATACAACGATGTCAGCCAAAGAAGAACATGCTTCACTTGGCTACTCTAAGTGTGGCATGTTGCAGGAGTCATACAGTATACTATCTAGAACTCCCCACGACGAGTAAATCGTTCTAGATGTCCTTCCCAAGTTGTATATGAAGATTCACTTGATAAACTGGAAGTATGAATGTACAAATCATTTCAATTTCTGGAACTATTATATTGGTTATGTTCACATCACCCGTGCACCACATCATGATATTGGAGTGGCAGAGTAATCTCACTCTGAATCCCTCGGCGACTGCTCCAATCCATCCAGAGCCCATACAGTTCTTCTATGCATCGTACATCCTACAATGCTCCATCTGCAACAGCAAGCCATCACCAAAATTAGACAACCATACTCCAAAAAAACAAAAAGCTGATATGACCTTATCAGGTATTCAGGTGTTGCGCACGTCAGGATACCAAGTAAAAAAAAGAGCTTTCACCAATTAGAGGTTACATAGCCAGATTCATACATGCTTTCCATCAGATCAATATGAATACATAGAATGCCAATACAGAACTAGTGCAAGTATTAGAAGCAAAAGAATGGAACTCAAAGATGAAAGAATACTAGGTAAACCTAGCTCATTTGCCAAAGCAAATTCGCAATTTTGAGCATTCAACAAAGATTTCACGAATGTTTGATTCCATCTTCTTGCAAATTAAGATAGGAAATAGTAGCTAGCAGATCGCACACAGAACTAGTGCAAGTATTTATTATGGTGCATCGATGAAAAAATGACCCAGATTTGATCATGATATGAACTATTCCAAACAATTTTGCAGGGGAAAAAGGACCTTTTGCAGGGCGCCGTGATGGAGGATGTCTCCGAGCTGGGGCTGGACGAGCTCCTCGTCCAACATGTCCAGGCCGCTACCTTCTACAAGGCCATGCCGAGATGGGGAACAAGGAGGACGAGGAGGTTGGGCCGGAGATGCGGCAACCCACGGCGCCAGGACACGCTGGCCGGAAGGGTTGCATGCCCCGAGGACTCCAGCGCCCGTGAGGGGGAGGATGTTGGCCGACCATGTCTGCTGAGCGTGGGGCAGGCGGTCTCTGAGCTGCCTCACCCCACCCGTTGCCGCGACAAGGATTTGAGGTGTTGTTGAGGACTTGCATTCCTCTCCATGGAATAGAGAGTGGGGAGGAGGGCCGGCGGTGATCCTCATTCGTGGCCGCGGAGATTGGAATCTAAAAACAACCAAAACTACAAAGCATCAGAGTTTAAAACATCTCATGCTTATTACATGGGGAATAAATCTTGATGCCAACATTAGTTGTGCTTTTGATGGATTTTTTAGCTACCCCTACTAGTACACACTAGCAGCAGCAACTAGTAGGGTAGGCAGGAAAACTAGCCCAAGTAGTTGTTAGATCGGAGCAATTTCGCAGGAGAGTTGCTAGCTAGTAATACTCATAGGGTAGAGTTTCTTTTCCATTCTCATGAACTGTTAAACCTCTGTTTAGGGATTTTTTCTCGGCCGAATATCCGAAATCTCGCCGAAAACCATAAATTCCGTTACCTCCCGAGAAACACTGAAACCGGTCAAAAAAATCGGCTTTATTTGAATTTAAACTATGGTATGTGATAAAATAAGATCATATTTTGTATATACAAACAGCTTGCTGGGCTCGTGGTTAGGTTATCTGGAGCCTCTCATGTTGTCTTAGGTTCGAGTACCCATTCCCGAAAATTGACCTTTTTCAGTTTATTCTGCTTTTTTGCTTAAAAAGGAAAGGTGCACCCATTCCTGCAAATTGTCCTTTTTCAGTTTATTCTGCTCTTTTGCTTAAAAAAAGAAAGGTGTCGGAATCAAGATTCGAGGACACCACCTAATGTCATTTGACGGGATAGTCTTACCGCTGCGTCGCATAACCAGTTGAGCTAATGTATGCTTGAATTTTTTTTTGTTTGGTGCCAAAAAAATTGAATTCCAATTTTGTTTGAATAAACTCATACTATAAATGCCCCAGATTTCCGAGATTTCGTGGTAACCGGATTTTCCGTGTCCTCCTGGTAAAAATGACACCGAGAAAAAAAAACCTTGCTGCTCACATAATGCACCGATGTGCTTCCGATCTTGCTAGCTCATCTAGCTCAAATATGTAGTTATGTTCATGTGCCTGACACTTCCTCTCTATTAGAATTTTCTTTAATAAAGAAACTAAGACGCTATGCTCAGTTGATTAAATGGAAGATTAATTACAAAGAAAGTTGCAAATTTTGGCATCGCCTCTCTGATTTCTTGAAATATAATATCACATATCAAACAATGGAGAATATAAGTACATAAAGCACACATCTCAAGTGACATATAAACACACAATCCAACTCCAAGTGCATAACTCTAACCAAAGAGGAAAAAACTCTAACAACAAATATTTTACATATATGCAAGCATGAAATATCCAGATCATCAGCCTCACATGAATCAAATGAGGGCCATCAGCTCAAAAGCTGGGAAAGAAACACCCGATGTGGTATCACATAGCACAAGGGAGCCGGAGATCGAAGGGGTGAACCAAAAGCGTACCAGAGAGGTTGTAGTCGAGGCCAAGCATAGTGCCACCATGGTAGCACTGTCTGAGCCGGAACAACCAGGTCATGCCGGACCGAACAGCCAACAAGTAGGACCAGCAAGAGTGAAGCAGCACCGCATACAGTTATGAACCTAACATATTAAAAGTTCACATGTTAGAAAAGACAGGACTATAATTAAGCTACTATGCAAAGAAAGAGGGCACAATATCAACGAAACATACCATGGTAACTATGCACAGCACATACACGGATCAAAAGATCAATTCTAGATAACAACAATGCTTCTATGCAAACATCTAAAAGACAACGAGGATTTAACATCAACTACCATATTCATATTAAGAATAAGAGATAGGCTTTCTATTCACAGACCAATTAGACTATACAACCCTATAGCACAACACACACACATAGTTGCAGTCAAAACACATGCCAACATCACGGTTAAATAACAACCAATACAGTAGGACTTTAACAAGAAGAAAGTAACATGATCATTAATTCATTATTTATTATAGACATTAGAGGAAAATAAAAATGAGCACCTTATAAAGTACATCACCGGCAGCACAATCCAATACCAGAAAAGCACCACAAATAATTGAAAGTTCAACTGCTTGATGGCCAGACACAGGGCATCGACTCGAGGAATAACCTGAGAGAATTGTAGCCGAAGACAAGATAGCACTACCACCGCGGTGAACTTCCCGCCACGGCCTACCCAGCAGCAGCCGCACTGCATAATCTTATGCACCTCACAGATTAGAATATGATCGCATATTAGAAAATAAAAGACGATACATAAGCTACTATGCACAAACCATACACAGATGCAATCATTCAAGCTGAAAGTTTTATACAACAAGGTTTAAAGAAACTAGAATTTCACAGTAGAACAAGGATCAAGATAGGGCGAATGGTTCCATCAATTTAAATCTTTGCTTGCTTGCAAATAATGGGAGTATAAATGATATTGTACATTACAAGGAGATGTTGCAACAAAAGAGAAAAGTTTACAATATAAACAGCTAGGGGTGACAGGTATATAGCATGCCCATTGATGGAGTTGAGTGCAACATCTAATATCTAATTAAGTATGCTTCATACAGGAGAGACAACACTGATCACATTTAGCAGGCAAAAATAGTGCTCACAAACAATCACTTAGGTGTTGTATCTAATCAACTAGGAACATACACTAGATCACACCATTGCAGATGAAAGTTGGGTGTTGCGCTTGTGGTTTAGCTCTTCCTCTTCAAGTATGAACTGAACCTAGAAAACATAGAAGATTTTTATTACTGCCTATGCATAACAACCAGGAAACAATTAAAATAATTGAGTAAGAAATTACTTTGATGGTAGCAGGATGCTTGCTGGCAGCGTCCTCTCCTGCGACACCAATAGTGCACATCATCTGCCAATGTGGATCTCGTTGGACAGATGGTGTGAGATCCCCATCAGTGACCTGCCACGGAAGAATTTTAGGCAAGTCAAAACGTGCTTAGCATGAAAACCATAAGGAATTCATGCCCGGCAGGCAATGCACAAAAATAAAAGATATGCATGATCAATACCAGAATAAAAATCAGAGAGTTCAAGTTATGCATGATACCACTGTGAAGGCACTAACGAAACTAAATGCTTAAATGCTAAGTTCCAGTTATGTAATATGGAATAAGAAACAAGAATTAAAAAAGATGATGGAAAACTAAAGTAAAAGATATGCATGATACCACTGTGAAGGCACTATCAAAACTAAATGCTTAAATGCTAAGTTCCAGTTATGCAATATGGAATAAGAAACAAGAATTAAAAAAAAGATGATGGAAATCATATCTCCATTCATGAATATACAAATAATTCTAATTCATTTCAATTCCAGGAACTATTGTCTCGGTTATGTTCACATAACCCTATAACACATCATTAGATGGAGTGGCAGAGTAATGTCACCCAGAATCCGTCGGCCACATCAACTGCTCCAATCTAGAGCCCATACATTTCTCCTATGCATCCTCCACTGCTCTATCTGCAACAGCAGGGCATCACCAAAATGAGACAATCCCTACAAACAGATTCTTGCAGAAGGTAAGATTTCAAGTTATGCAGATTTCAACATATCATGCCTCAAGAATTGCCATGTTTTCTCTGAACGAATACTGAATAAACTGTCACTGGAAACTAAAAGCCAAATTAGAGAGCTCAATACTCAGAACTGGCTGAAAAGGAAACAACATCAAGAATACCCCCAGGGAAGAAAGAAAATAGACCTCGATAATAGTTCAATTGCACCAAAAGAAAGATAACCCTAAGCTTTCGGGTAAAAAAACAAACACTTTGTGATACTGCATATTACATAAACATATTAAAAGCAACATGGAACCACTACATGTATAGCCCCAAACGAACAACTTTTCAGTCTCCAATCATCTCAGATCTCTCTTTAGATAACGGAGGGTTGTAAGTTTATAGGGAATGTGTTGTAGTGCTGCGCGACGGAGCATCGATATTTACTGGATCTAATCCACATACTTATATTTTGGCCAGAGAGTCAGTAGAGACCGCCTCACATGGAATTTCCCCCTCCGAAGACATGATGCCCTGATACAATGTTTCCAGTCCTATTCACTGCGGAGAAGAGTGGTAACATGCAAAGAAATATCAAACTTAGCAAGACAACGCTTGAAGGATAAATTTAAAAAACATGGAACTCTCCACTAAGTAATTAAAGATAGCATAGCTCAATTCAAAGGAACAAAGCACATGAGCCACACTTTATTTTGAGGGGCATGCATACTTGAATAGATCGCTGCACTAAGTCACTAACCAAACAATTGGAAGCCATCATCCTGCTTTGTGGAAAGGCCCACTAATTTACAAACTAATAAAACTATACTGCCAATTTTAGGTACAACTTATAAGCATTAGCATATCTAATTTGAGGTGGCATGCAGGTACGAGTAATAAATCTATATTACCAATTTGACTGTTTCAGGTAATGAAATAATATACTATCAATTTGAATGTTTCATGTAATAACTACCAATTCGAGATCTGGAAATGAAACTTGCACCACATGTTATCATTATTAAAATGCATAAAGAGAACATTATTAATAATGCCCTCTTGGCCTGATACTGTAGCATGTCAGAAAAATGATGAAATAGGTCAAACAACTAATGATTTTGCTCAAAATCACCTGTAGTTCTTCTAAATTTGATTATCGAAATGGCTGTTTGCACTTCACTCTGTTTCGATCTTCATTAACGACATGCATGCATAACCAATATATACGTGACTGGTCAAAACTCGTACATCATATCGTTTACAAAGGAAAAGCAAGCAAAGTATATTCTATTAAATACATCATATCTTAGTTTCAAAGAAAGAAATATGTACCGCCTAGGAAAGTAACAGAATAGTAGTATGCATAATATATCCACTATTATGCATTTTTCGTCCATTAAATATATCATATCTTCATGCATAATAACACAATCAATGGGAGGAAGAGATGGGTGCAGCTAATATCCTAACAGAGGAAGGGGGTCGACACAAGTGTAACTAGTGCAGTACATATCTTACTACTACTCTACTAGCTGGATCCAATCATACAATTCAAGCACATTAAGGGGCACTACCAGTATGAGTCATAAAGTATACTATCTAGAACTACCCATGACGAGTAAATCGTTCTAGATTTCCTTCTGAAGTTATATATGAAGATTCACTTGATAAAGTGCAAGAAATATGAATATACAGCTCATTTCAATTCCTAGAACTATTGTCTTGGTTATGTTCACATCACCCACATAACACATCATTAGATTGGAGTGGCAGAGAAATCTCACTCTGAATCCCTCCACCGCATCGACTGCTGCAACCCAGAGCCCATACATTTCTCCGATGCATCCTACAGTGCTCAGTGCTCCATCTGCAATAGAAAGGCATCACCAAAATGAGACAACCGTACTACAAAAAATGAAAAGCTGATATGACCTGATCAGGCGTTGCACATGCCAGGATTTATAGTAAACAAAAGGCCTTCACCAAGTTGAGGTGGCATAGCCAGAATGCCAGATGCATACATGCTTTTCGTCAATTCAATATGAATACATAGAATGTTAATACACTGCTTAGCAATGGAACTAGAACTAAAAGAATGGAACACAAAGATGAAAGAATATGCATTATTATATCACAACAAGACATATATCAAGTTTGTATGTGTATGTATGCCACCATGGAGAAGCTAATTGATGTTTGTTGCTTGCTGACATGCTAGTAATCACAACAAGACATTATAGAATATGACGAGTGTTCCAAGCTCACATCATCAAGAAGTGCTGCATTTCGGAATTTTGATGCTAAGCACTAAGCACATTATGACTTCTTGATCTCAAAGGGCAAAACCAAATCCCATTCATACAACACACACACGCAAGTGCTACCTTTCTTGAAGATGAAGCCAGTCAGTCACCCACTTAGCTAGCATGTGCTACTGCTGCACCATGCGAGCTGACAAACTACTCGCAGGTGGCGCGTGCCTGGGGACGTGTAGCCACGCCCACCCAGCTCCACCTTCACAAGCTCCGGCAACGCAATCTACGAGATCAACTTCTGCCCTGCCACTTAAACTGAGACCAACATAATTTGAAATTTTCAAACATTCAGATTTACTAGTAAACATTTAGCCTAAAAAGGTAAAAGGAAGACTAATGTCAACTAAGCACCACTATTTACAAAGGTAAGTGAGACTTGGACACTAAACTATTTAAAAATCTGCATACAAGTTCTCTCATGCTGCTGCAATACAAACCTGAAGAAAAGGAAGATCTACGGCGAAGTTCTTGGGTTTCAGAGGATACCGTGAACAGCTGCTACTGTTGTCGTTGTTGTGCAATTATATGTTACTGACTGATCTCCTTTGATAGTCTAATCTTCAGAAAATACAAGCTGCGAATGTGGAACCACAAATGAGTGGAGCTGTGCATAATAGCTAAATTTCACACTGCGGTTTTGTGTCAAAAACTCAAAATTAGTATGTACTATAAAGGAAAATACTAGCTAAACCTAGCTCATTTGGCAATGCAAGTTCGCGATAATTTGGAGCATTCAATTCAGATTTTGACCAAGATCAAAGCCATCAGGTTCTTTGCAAACCCAAAAATGCATCCCACCCAACAGATTCCACGAATGCTTGATTCCATCTTCTTGTAAATTAATAACCAGCAGATCGCACAACGAACTAGTGCTAGCATTTACTATGGAGCATCAATGAAAAAAACGACCAAGATTTGATCATGATATGACCTACTCCAAACAATTTTGCAGGAAAAAAAACCTTTTGCAGTGCACCGTGATGGAGGACTTCTCCGATCTGGGGCTGGACGAGCTCCTCCTCGAGCATGTCCAGGCAGGTCCCTTCTACGACACGCGCATCTCAACCTCTGTGCCGCCACCAGAAACGGGCCGGCGGTGATCATCGTTCGTGTCGGCGGAGATTGGAAGGGAGGCGGTCAGACGGCGTCCTCGACCTGCTGGATGTGCGGTGGGTAGGCGGCGAAGGGAAATGAAGAGGTTGTGGGATCGGGTGGGGAGAAAGAAGATTGACAGCGAGATTTGCGTGCGTTGTGCCGCATTGCCATTAATATCTCGTATATCGAGGAGTCCGGGTCGCTATTTTCCCTTGAGTTAATTTCATATGCATCGCTCCAGTTAATTTCATGCTACGTGGTATTAGTTAGGCGATTAAACCAAATTCATGAGGAGCGATTTGGGAGGAGGTCGTTTCGAGTCATCTCTTTGTCTCCAGGAGAGATCGAAATTAGATGGACTCGGCCAAAATTTTGTTACGCGGTTTGTTTATTTTAGGCTAGTAAACAATGTGAATGTGAGTCATATGGAGGAGTTTTTTTTTTGAAACGAGGCAAAAGCTTTGCCTTTCATTGATATAAGAGAAAAGAGTTGGCCCGTTTATGAGGAAAACTGGCCGAAAAACAGTTACAACACGACACCACTCGACGACCAACCAGGTCGACACCACACCTCAACGCAACAGGCGGAGGCGAAAGGCCGGAGCCACCGCTCCAACTACAACGTCGGCCCCAAAGGCCGGGCCCCGCTTGGCCGAAGACGAACCTGTCTCCACCAAACCACAAAAACTCTCCACAATCCCCTCTGTCCGGTGGACGTCCAAAGCGAGGCCCAAAGAGGCAAAGCGACACAAGAGCGCCGCCCACGCCCGATCCCGCGAGGGATCTAGGGTTTCCCCGGAGAGCCCAGGCGGAGATCAATAGACACCCACTTCGACGACGCCTTCAAGAAGGATGCGGCGCCCACGGGCGTCACAGTCGTCGATCCCGGTCGGCCGCCAAGACAAAGCTTTCGCCCAGCGAAGAGTCCCAAAACTCGCGCCCGCCCAACAAGGACCAGCACAGACCACCACCTGCATCCGCCGGATCGCGACCCCCGGAGCAACGCGCCTGTAGCCAACGGAGCACCGCCGAAGAGCACCATGGGCACCGCCGGAACACCACATAGAGGGGACGCCGACCAACACCAACGCGGGGCTCGAGGACGAACGCCGAAACCCGCACCGCCGAGGATTCCGGGGCAGCCGTCCCGTCGCGACCCTCACCCAGCACCTCCTTCCAGGGACATCCCGCTCTGGCCTCCATACGCCGGCGACAGCACACCTCCACCGCGCCGCATGGCCCCTTCGCGCCGCCAGGGGCCATAAGCGCCGTCGCGCCAGCTGCACGCAGCCACGCCCACAGTACGTCGCCGCGCCCGCCGCACGCCGCTGCACCCGCCGCCCTGAGCCGCGCCCGTGCGAGCTCCCTCTCGCCATGGACGCGGGAGGGGAAGAAACGCCCCGCCTCCACCTTCCTCGGGGAGCGCGCGGCTTTGCCGGCCCCCCTCCGGCGGCGGCGAGGTAAGGAAGGGAGGAGGTGGGGGCCTGAGGCGGCGGCTAGGGTTTCCCCGGTGGTCGCCAGAGGAGGGCGACGCATCATATAGAGGAGTAACATAGAATTGGCGCGGTTCATCAACTGTTACTGCTAACCAACATGAATTGGCGCAACGCTTTATAAACCTAACATCAAGAAAAAATTGAGATAAAAAATCATACGGGTCAAACTAAATCAATTTCTTACCAAAAAAATGAAGAAAGCAATGCACTTCCTTGTCACACCGTGCATCAGGCTTTGCCACAAAACAACCGGCCAAGTATCCCATGGATTACTGCAAGCATGGAAAAACATAAAATTGCTGATAGGAATTCCATGTACCAAGCGGCTAGCGATACATGTCCTTAGGATCTGGTTCAGTTTCTCAGTTGGGCATGGCGATTCAGGCGCCAAGCCAGTTGGAGGAAAGGCATTGTCTCCATTCGAGGTTCAAAACTCCAATTCTGGTGCCACTGATCCAACTATTATTATAACTTGGACTCTTTTGGGGTTGTTCATGGCCCTATGAACTATTCCAATACAAACGGAGATAGAATTCATATGAAATCTCCACTTTCGATAGGGTTTAGGACAAATTGGACCCTCGTGACTTCCCTTCTAATTGGCCTCAATCGAGCTCTAGTAAATTGCTCCTTAACAAATTAGTTGTGATGCTTACACATCAAAACTAGGGCATCATCGTGTCCCTCGGGGATACAAACCGGTTGTCGACGCGGATCTCTTCACATTGTACTCGCACATAGGACAAGCATGTTTACACACGATGATGCCCGTTGCTTGTCCTTTGGGGCCTCGCACAATTGTTGGCGCGTGGTGCAGACGAGGGCACCGTTCTTGATTGTGCAGTCACGTAAGCCGGATGGTTGGGGGCGAGGTGGGCTTGGCGGCGTGAAAAACAAGGATGCTGCCTTGAAAAGCTGCCACCTTAATTGCCTTGCCCACATGCAAAAGAGCGGCAACTCAAACTTTTAAATTAGTAGTAATAAGAAGTAAATAAAAGGAAATTCGCAGGGCTGGGCTGCCAACCATGGAAACCTTTGGGCCAACGCACCCCCACGCTCTGTCTCGCTTGTAGCAGTCGCAATCCCCTCTCCCCTCTCCCTTCCCCGACCCAAATCCTAACAGCCAGCAGCTCCGGCCATCCTCCGGCGCCGCCCCGGCCATCTCCCTCCGACAATGTTCCAGCCACTCCCGAGCCCACCCACCAGATTGACCACCCACGCCCAGGACATGCCGACGAGAGAGGCGTCGCCCAGCAGCCATGTCGTTGCGGCTGTCCTTTGAAATATTCTGGTGGTTAGATGATTCTGGCAGTTTCTCCTTTGATGAAGTCAATCAATATACTACTACAAGTATATTGATCAATGTTTGTTTATATACCTAATTTCCGCGTTGATCAATGCTCCTCAAGTGTAGTTGATCAATGATTCATATCAAACTGGAATACTTATCTTTACTAATTGTGATTTCCTTGTTCAGTTTTTGTGTGTAGCTGCACTCCTCTCTTGCTTAGAATCTGTTTATTTAGAAACTAAACTACGATAGCACATGACGTCAATAGTCAGTGGTTTATGGCACTCTTTTGCAGATGTCTAAATTGTTAGTGTGCGTATGCACTCTTTTTGATTTATGTGATGCAAAGGGAATGTCTGAGAATGCTCGTAGCATTTGCGCTATAGTGTATTTTGCTGGCGTAAATCGAAAACAAATGAAGAGCAGGGGTAAAAAAATGAAGCAATGATGGGTTTGAGAGGGAGTAGGAGCGTGTAGGTGAGGGTGATCAATTGATGGTTACGTGTGCAAGTTTTGTTCGAAGCGAGAGAATAGAAAAGGAAGGAGAGCGTCATGCGCGCGCGCGAGGGAAATTAATTGCACGCGGATGTGTAGAGAGAGGCGTAGGCTGCTTCGATTAATTCCACGCGCACGCACGCGGACTTTGGTTGACGCACGCAACCGGGATTTCGGTTTCGATTTCGGCGCACGCACACAGGATCGAATGAAACGAATCGACGCACGCAACCGGCGCCAGGCTGGCGGGTCGTTCCAGCTCGCGGAGTGGTCCAATCGACTTCCTCTTCGCCACGCAGGACACGCGCGCGTCCACCTCCTCCCTCCATCTGCTGGGCGCGCGGTCTCCGGCCGCACCCGGACGTGCGTCCGCGCCCAGGTGGCCGAGCTCTGCTCCAAGATCCAGGAGATGAAGTACACGCAGGCGGTGGCGCGCGAGGTGGTCCGGTACCGGCCCCCGGCGACGCTGGTGCCGCACATGGCCGGCGAGGCGTTCAAGCTCACGGAGTGGTACACGGTGCCCAAGGGCACCCTGGTGTTCCCGTCGGTGTACGAGTCCTCCTTCCAGGCAGGGGCGGAGCTAGCAGTATGGCGAGGTTTGGCGGCCGCCATACCTAAAATTTTGCGTTAATACTAGGTATATATATGCGTTAGGTTCAGCCGTTCAGGTTTTGTGCTGTTCACGCTTGTCTACAGACTACAGAAAGAGAAGGATCGATGGGCGAGTCCTCCTTCCAGGGCTTCACCTCGCCGGAGGAGTTCGACCCAGATCGCTTCTTCTCGGAGGATCGCCGGGAGGACGTGGTGTACAGGCGAAACTACCTGGCCTTCGGCGCGGGCGGGCACCAGTGCATCGGCCAGCGGTACGCGCTCTACCACCTCGTGCTCTTCCTCGCGCTCTTCGTCTCCGTCGCCGACTTCGAGCGGGACAGGACGGAGGGGTGCGACGACCTGGTGTACATGCCCACCATCGTGCCCAGGGACGGCTGCACCGTCTTCCTCAACCAGCGCTGCGCCACCTTCCCATCCTTCTGAGTTTGTTTCCTCATCGATCACGGCGAGGAGCAGACAATACACAAAGTGTGTAACTGGATTATTAAATTCGTCATATCTGAAGATCTGGTGTGTATTTATTTACTGGATTGGCTCTTCGACTCATCTTCTAGAAAATCGTCAACGGAACCTCCCGTACATCGCAGCCGAATTTTAACTTTTTAAGTACCTAATGAAAACCTCTTTCTAAGTTTTTCAAAAAATTGGGAAAAAGAAATCATGCACCGGCCTAATGTAGTCCGTTAATAGTCTCGCAGGTACAATAATTTTGTTTTATGGGAACAACTTTTGTCTAGTCATGATCTTTACACTAGATGAAATCTGAAGGTCTATGAGAGGCCAGCACTAGGCATCAGCAGAGTATAAAAGTGCCATCCATGAGCCGCCTTCCGGACTGTTGGATTGACTTAAATGAGCGAATTTCACGGGCGTCCGATCGTCATACAAAAATGGTTCACACATACTTTTTTCATAGCATCGGTCTCCAATATTTTTTATTTATTTGCGAAAAGTGGTACTTTTTTTGCCAGCGATACAAAAAATTCTTGAATGTATCATTTTTCTTTGCCTATGTAACATTTTAAAAAATGGGACATTAGTATACAACATTTCTCTAAAATGCATCCAACATTTTGATCTACTGGATTGAACATCACATGATAACATTCAAACATTAGTACAAGTATCTTTGTACCAAATCCATGGAGACACCACTATGCCCGATTTGAGGTTTCCAGCAACAAATCCGCCGGCGACAGAGAAGCTTCCCATGAGAACGCCGGGGCTTTGTCCCATGACGCACGGTGGCAGCTGGTCGTGGTCATCGGTGCACGCGGTGGTGGTCCGCTCTCCGCGGTCGGGGCAGGAGGGCTCGTGGTGGGAGCACGCAATAGCGATAAGCGGGAGCTTGTTGTGCGGAGGCGGGCCAGCAGGCGAGCACGCGACAACGGCTGGGAGTAAGGATGGCAATGAGTAGTGTATGGGCAGGGTAGAG
Source organism: Lolium multiflorum (assembly GCA_030979885.1). Lineage (NCBI taxonomy): Eukaryota > Viridiplantae > Streptophyta > Magnoliopsida > Poales > Poaceae > Lolium > Lolium multiflorum. The sequence continues at coordinate 99,439,755 of CM061749.1, forward strand.
CAATACCATAACCATGCCCGTATAGTCAATGGGTACAAACTTCTACCAATACCCATACCCACAGGTATAAAAAATTTCCCATACCCGGCGGGTACCCGGTGGGCAAGTCAAATTGTATACAAGTCACTCGCAATTTTACATTTCTCAACATCCAATCTATCTATTATATACTAAAAGCACAATACGAGGGTATAAAATAGAGACACTATGTTAATCCACATCATCAAAATTATTTAAACGGTTAGATCTATAATTTTAATGGTTAAGATTAAAAGATTTACGTAAGATGTACCGGCATATATTTTGGACCTACGCAATATCTCATGTTTGACATGTCACGTACATGTCTCTATTCTAAAAGGAGTCCAGAAGCATTACACGTGATTAGTTCTATTAGATTCTAGCTATTTTTTTTCATGTAGCACTTTCCTGGTTAAAAAAAAACGTTAAGTTTAATTGGTTACCAATTCATGCAATAGACCAATTTAAATATTCTTTTTCTTAAGTTTAACGTTAAGATAAATGTACAACATTCTTTTCAAGCCATCAGTTTACACAGAGGTACAACCGATTTTCCCATAATTATACCTAAACCACATCATCATAATTATTTTAGCGGTTAGATATGTAATTTGTGGTTAGGATTTAGCGAGCAATTATGTGATTTTATTAAACCATAATTTGTGCACATGTATAGCTGGACATTAACGTGTCAAAGAAGAAGAAAACATCAATGTAACCCCCAAGGTAGGTGATACGCGTAGATGCACACGTCCATTTGTCCAGCCTCCTAGCGCGGAGCGCCGTGGGTGTTCTTTGTTGGCCAATCTCACAGGTTAAGTTGATCGTTGTTGGCATGATACGGGTAAGCTTGCACCACAGGTTAAATACTCCATCAACATATTGGCATGATGTTTTGATTAGAGTAGCACATTTTCCTAGCTTGGTATTGAAGCATTAGATCCAATCTATCTGGCTGCCCAAGGGCACAATTAGCTACCCGTCCATGCATATATACACCTGCTACTCTGGTAGCTAGGTAGCCTTGCCCTTGCGTGTCCAGCCAAACGCCATCTTGCATATAGATCGGCGGGTAGCGACCATGCTGCCGCTCATCACCGCCAATGTCCAGCGGCATAGTATGTTCGGTCGACAGCCGTTTTGCGTACAGATCGGCGGGTGGCGACTTGCAGGCTGCCACCCGTCGACATTAATGTCTAACGGCATATCGTCTCTCCCCTCTCGCGTAGATATGTTTTTTTCATCAACGAGGAGAAAAATCTTTATACGAGGTTTCAATCCAAACATTTCTCGTGAAAAAACATCAAGTATTGTGGGGTGGATATCATAAACAAGCAGCAAATTAATTCCTGATAATAGACACACTGTTCAAACCTTCCACAAAAGAAGGATACACACGTTGAGCCATGCATTTCTTGCCAAAGTGTTCAACTATATTTTCATACGAGTATTGCAAAATCAAAGCTCGAAGTCAAATATGTGATTTATTAGTTTAAATTTTGTTGGTTGTTTGGTTAATGTAAATTGACGAAAAAATTCACCTCTCAACGTCCAACAGAAGTTGAAAGAAACCGCAGAGATCGAATCTTTTTAGATGACTCTATCTTCATTTTTTACAGAAGAACATTGTAAGTACGGTAGTAGTAAATTTAAATATTAAGCCCATAGAAATTCAAATGTTAGAAAAAATAAATATCAGCCTACCAATTTCAATTTTCTTAGATTAAGCGCTGTTATATATGATCACGTGCTCAGGACAATTAACTAAAATTGCAAAAAAAATCATCAAGTAATTTTGACACACTAAAGATAGTGCCCTCGCATTTGCGAGGGCCACCTTGCTAGTTTGATTAAAAAATGAATTATCTCAACTCAATAACAGGTAGTTGAGTACATAAAAATTAAGAAAATATAAAAAGAACATTCTTAACTCATAATTGAACAAAATTAGACGTGTCACATAAGAAATTGATAATAAACATGTAGGGTATGGGTATACTCGCGGATACGAGGCTATACCAGTGCCCTACCTATGACTTAGCTGGCCATGTGGGTACCCATACCCTGCCCATGTGAGTACGGTACCCGTGTGTACCCATACCCGTGGGTAAAATTATCATCCTTAGCTGGGAGTACGCAACGTGGCGATAATCAAGAGGGGTGCACACAACGGTAGCCGGAGCTAGGCACGGTGGCAGCCAAAAGGGGGCGGCGGTGGAAGAAGCGCACGGCGGCGATCGAGCGGGACGCATGCAGCAGCGGCCCTGCGAGAGCGGCGGTGGCAGAAACTACAACGCGGCGGAGGCCGAGCAGGGAAGGGGGTGGCAGAAGCACGTAGCAGCGAGAGGCAGAGGAACAACGAAAAAGGTGGACTGACGCGGTGGAACCGGTTGTAGCAACAACTGGTGGATCCGAAGAGTTATACTTTTCTTTGCCACTGGACCAAAATCTTCGCAGATTCTAGACAGTCGTGATGTTTTGGACCAATTTATGGCAAACCTCACTAGGACACACCACGTCACACATTTTTGTGACAAACATATTAGCTAGGTCACACAAAATAGATGATTAGATGGGATCGGCTGGCCCAACAACCTTTAATTAGAATCCGGATTCAAGTTTCATTTTTGAGCAACTCGCCAGCTAGGCTAGAACTTTTTTTTTTCGGAAATGCTTATGCCCGGTTGTTAGAAGTCATTGTAAGTATGTCATTTCAGTTTGTGTTTAAGACCATGCACTATGTGAAACCGATTCAATAGAAAAAGTGTCAGGTATTAAAGTCGTCTCCATTCAACTCCTATGTGGAGCCGGTTTTGTTTGGGCCTTATCTGACAAATGCACTCACCTTTTTCTCCATGCAAAATAACATCGTTTTCTCTCTCCTCTATGACATATGGGACAGCTATTGCAAATCCGGACACAACATCAACTTGAACCGAACTAATATGTTGGTTCCCTTCTTTTCTCTCACACAACGAATCGATCCATATTGTGTATGGAACAGAACCATAGAGCAAATTGAACCACTTTTGGCACGCATAGTGCATGGTCTGGCTCCATGTTTCATCAATGGGCATGGCCCCACTGTCTCTCCTCATGTCACTCTTGTCATCTTCTGAGGCACGTGTCGTTCGAGCTATTCTTTATCCATCAATAATATAAGAGCATCTCCACCGGTGGCCCCCCAAATAGTCGCGGGCAGGGGCGCCGACACTGCTGTATGGGGGGCACCGGCAGTGCATCCTCCATTTCGGGACGTGTTCCCACACCGGCGCCTCCCAAACGGTGCCTCTTTTTTTTTCTTTTTACAATATTTTGAAACAACATATCAATCACATTTTATTCATACAATCACACAAATAGAATTAAATTATTCATACAATCAATCAAACAAATAGTACCTCAATTATTCATACAATCAATCAAATAAATAGTCTTAAATTATTCATACAACCCAACAAACAAATAGTATTTAAATTATTCATACATGCAAACAAATAGAAATAAAATCATGCATTGTTGGCGGCTCCTCTCCTCGCCCACAAATGCGTAGCTAGATCCGCCTTCAGCTGTGCATGGACACCTGCATCTCGAATTTCATTGTGCATATGAAGAAAAGCAGCAAATTCTTGGGGTACATGCTCTACCTCAGCTAGTGGTCCTTGATAATCAAATGGATGATCATCCTGCATAGGTATGGCGTGCTCGCTCTCAATGATCATGTTGTGGATGATCACCTCCCACATCTGAGCCTCAGACCAAGTGAGAGCAGGGTACCTGATAATGGCAAAACGCTGCTGAAGCACCCCAAAAGCACGCTCAACATCCTTGTGTGCTGCTTCCTGGCATGTTGCAAAATAGGCTTCCATCTCGTTTGATGGAGAGAGAATTGTCTTCACAAATGTAGCATACGTCGGCTAGATACCATCAACTAGATAGTACCCCTTGTTGTATGCGTGGTTGTTTACCTCAAAGTTCACGGCAGGAGCTTGTCCCTCAGCTAGCATGGCAAACACCGGAGAGCGTTACAGCATGTTGATATCATTGTTTGTTCCTGCCATGCCAAAAAATGCATGCCAAATCCAAAGTTCATGGTCTGCCACCGCCTCAAGAATGACACTGCACTCACCAGTATGCCCCTTGTAGATCCCCTGTCAAGCAAAAGGGCAATTTTTCCAGCCCTAATGCATACAGTCAATGCTTCCGAGCATCCCAGGAAACCCTCTTGCTGTATTCTTTTGCAGGATCCGAGCTGTATCATTTTGTTTTGGTGCGCTCAAATAGTCTTTAGCAAACACCGCTATGACGGCTCGGCAGAACTTGTAGAGAGTCTCTGTACATGTCGACTCTGCCATCCGTAGGTAGTCATTGGCTGTAATTGGAGGAGCTTCGTATGCAAGACAACGCATTGCAGCAGTGCACTTCTGAATTGAGGTGAAGCCCCACAAACCTGCGCAATCTTTCTTGGCCATGAAGTACTTGTCGTACTCCCTGACGCCGAGGAAAATTTTCAAGAACAGCTCCTTGTTCATCCTAAACCGGCGCCGAAATTCCTTCGGCGAATGAGTCGCGTCATCGTTGAAGTAGTCGGCGTCAAGCAGATTTGCGTCGGCTTCACGATGTCGGTTGATGTTCCTCCTCTTGTCAGGCTTTGAGCCGCCGCGCCGAGGCACGACGAAGAAAGGCTGGCGAACACGCAGCATGTTCGTCAGAATCAGCTGCTGCCGTTGCCGCCGAACAACCTGAGCGTTCTGCTCCTCTGTGAACAGCTGCACCGTCATCTCATCGTCGCTCTCCATCGGGGCAATCGGACGAACACCTTGCGGGCGGGGCGATACTATCGCGGTGGCGGCGAGCTCTGTTCCGGGCGAAACAGCGCCCGCCGGTCGAGGGGGTGGCAGTTGTGTCGATGGACGGCGGTTCCTAGACAGTCGGCGGTGTCTATTGCAAGCAGGGGGCGCGGCGGCGACGGCAATGGTGGCGATCTAGAGGGGTGGGAGTCGGCTCGGGCTTGTGTAGGAGGTGGGAAATCGGTGTGTCTGGCTGTCAGGCGGAGCCCACGCTCGTTTTTAGACGTGCCGCGAGGTGCCGGCGCGCCTGATTCGCGCCCTTGGCGAAGGGGCGGGGTTGCCGGCGGTTCTATTGGGCTCAAAAATTGGCCGGCGCCGTTTGGGACGCACCGGTGTGAGCCCATTTTCGCTGCCGGCCCCCAAAATGCTATCGCGGCCAGTATGGGGGCGCCGGTGGAGATGCTCTAAAAGCCTCAAATAGGTACAAAAAAATCCGACAAAATCCAAGCACACAACAAGACGCATTTACAATAAAGAAAAACATAAATATGACAAACATCCATATATAGTACTTAGTTCACTCAGCTACACACCAACAGCCACATATTGACATACTACCTATGAACAAGGTGCACACGCATTTCAAGGTAAAGTTTGATTGTACAAATTGGTTAACAAATCTCAATTATATAGTACATAATTTATATTCTCCGAATCATACTGAAAAATACTTTCCGATGATAGATATTTTATATCAATTTATTTTATATACATAGACTAAAGTTTGTTAAAGATAAAGCATGAAAAACTAGGCACCTTATTCATTGAAATTGATGGACGTTAGAGTACTCATGCGTATAGAGCGATGTTATGAACACAAATCAAAAACCCCATCAGCAACGGAAAAGGGACTCGTTGCCACGAGGTTGTGGCTAATGTGACAGCCTCTTTTGCAATGCAGATAATAACCGTTACCTATGCCAACCTAAAAAAAACTGAAATGGACATATTTTATATTTAAAATCGATCAGGCCGCTGAAGATACCCTAAGTTTGAAAAATGTTGATCAAAGGAGATAGTGGGCTGGCTATACTAGCTACGGCGTTGCCGCTTCACATGTTGCCCTGGTTGAACTGCCGTGGGATGCTCGGTGATGAGGGTCAGAGGAAGATGACGTGAAGCACATCGACAAGAAATACCAATACTCCTCCTTCTTTTGATTGTAAGTTAAGAATCTTACCAAACATGGTTGGCCACTGATAGGGTGTGGTTAATTTTCAAGAACGAGAAGGTTATTCCAGAACAAAAATCGTTATGATTTGTTACAACTCACTTGCAACTCAAGAATTCAGTTGCAACCTAGTTTATAATCCCCATACAACTCCATGTGAAGTTATCACAAAAAGTAATATGCTTGCATCAGTTTGGAACTTCGGATACGTCTAGATGATATAGTGAAGATGACAAGCATCTTCAAGATGATACTTTTTTCAATAAAATGAAAATATTAATATCATGAAGATACGAAATACATCAACCTATGCACCAACAACAAGACAGAAAGGATACACACAACTAAACTAAAAGAAAAGAAGATAACAAAGAAACCCTCATCGCGGTGATCAAACACATGCAATAACAGCACTCTAACCCCCACTAAATATACAATACCTAGACTACCTAAGAGATTCTCCAAAATCAACAGCACTCTAACCCCCACTAAATATACAATACCTAGACTACCTAAGAGATTCTCCAAAATCAAAGCATCCAAGAAGAAAACAATGCAAAAGTGTTATCATTGCCAGATTAAAGATCATAGATTTTCACCCTTGAAAAAGTCAGAGTTTTCAATATAATATCTTCAGCAATGCCATTGGTAGGTAGCAACCTAGGACTTTTACCCTCGAAATCGCGACTAGGTACTCAAGGAGCACCACCACAAATGAAGTCCTTACGTGCTTCCACCCCCGCTTATCGAGGTCGTTATTGTAACTCTTCAAAAACCAACACACATGAGCGTCTAGAATGGATAGGAATAATGCCCCGTCATCCATAACCATACAACTTGTGCACCTAGTATTCATCGCATCCAATACACCCCTTCTTCATAACTTCAAAGCCTCCAATCGCAGCTACAATGACTTTCTCCACCTCCGTCGATACCATGAAAATCTATACTTAGACATGTTCCATGGTACTAACAAGAAAACGAAGGTTCACCGGTGCCTGCATGAAGCCACATTGGCTAAAAATATAGGCGTGCACGGTCAGAATGTTTCCGGTCTAGATATCCACGGGAGTCATGCGTCCATTGGCGGAGATCTACAACCAAAAATACTAGAGATTGAGGAATACGACATCAAACAAAGAGGCGACTTGGCTCACGAAGAGCAGTAGGGTTAAATCTCCATTATTAGGTCCAAGCCACCGACCCCCACACGGCCTACACTACAAGAAAATCATCACGTGGAGACGCTATATATGAGACGCATTTGTTTTCGTCTCTACAACAGTGGAACAGACCAACCTAAAGACGCTTGTTTAGACGTTCCACATGACGTCTCAAATTTGATGTTTATCAGGTAGCAAAATAAATAAGCTTGGTAATTTGTAGGCACCTGTGGACGAATCTTAAGACGTTTTTTAATGCGTCTAGTCAATTAATATTTTTAAGAGAAAAAGTATATTTTTTTTTGTTGGGTCAAAAATAACTACAACCCTAATATGCATGTGAAATACAAACTATACGTAGAGAAACACAAAAATGGGCACACGCAAGATTAAAATAGCGAAATTCAAACCGGTGACCACTAGATCTATTTTTGTTTCCCACAACCACATAAATAAACGGTTGTACATTACTTGCTTTCTCTGATTATAAAGGATGGTTACGATATAGAAAATATCATTTATGGAGATACAATAGCGGTCTAATACACCTCGATCTGTAAAACATATGAAACTTTTTTCATTATTTTTCTTGAACTTGGTTCCTATTACGGGAGAATTTTGGCACATATTATACAAAATATTTTCTTGAGAATTAGTTTGAAAATTTATTGCCACTCGGAGAAAAAATGCTTATTTGTTTTGCTATGGCGCTAACATTTTTTGCTTTTCCTAATTGGTTCTAACTTTGTACTGTATGTTTTAGCGCCTACTAAGAAAAATATTCCCGCTTATTTTTTTTTCCGTTTTGCCGTTAACTGGGTTAGTTTACTACTTATACAAGGAAAAAAAATCCGTAATATATACCGTAGCTCATATTTCCCCCTCGCATCGATCATTCTTTAGAAGAGGAGGGGAAACCCTCGCCTGCATCTCTGCAGCCGCCACCCCCTTTCTTGATCTGCTCATCAAAGATCAGATCCGCCACCGTGTGCCACCGCCTAGGTTCGTGCTCCATCGAATCTATCTCATGTAGATGTTAGACCTCCACTATTAAGTCAATCTAGGGCGGCCGGTGAAGGCGGCACCGCCGCTGCCGTCGCGGACAACGGCGAAGAGGTAGGGGTTGATGCAGCCTGCGGGTGCTGCGGCAGGTGTGTGCGTGTGCGATGGGTGGTGTAACTGGGTGTATGGGGTTCCGTGGATCCATCTGATCCAGAACGCAGGCAGCATCCTGCTCAACGCCAATCCGCTCTTTCAGGTACCAAGAAAAACACGGTCTTTTTTTTGTTCAGAATCTGCTGCTCATCTTTTCTATTCATATACTCTTTTCCAGGCCATACTTATTTTTAGAGTACACAATCGTGTGAAACCAGTGTCGATGGAAATACCAGTTCATAAGAGGCTACGCATATTGGTTATTACTCGTTCTTAAATCACGGGCTCTAGCACTAGCACCTACTAGTTGTACGAGAATGCAAGAGCAGCCAGCTATTAGGAGTGCTTGTTTATTTTGTTCATCTTAGCTCTCTAGTAAAATGGAATAAGTCAATCCAGTAAAAAAAGATGTATGAATTAGTCAATGAAAGAAATATACTGACTTGTAGTTACTTCTGCAACCTAAAGTTTGATTTTTTTTGCTGATAGTATACAAATCTACTGTTGTTCTAGACGTAACCTATACAGATCCAAGCATAATTGTTTGCTGATAGCTTACCAATCTGTTTAATGTTTTGATATTTGGCATCTGACACGTAGTAATGCATAACATATCAAAATCGAAGTGTTCCTATGTCTGGCGCTTCATAACCAACTTGTTAATTCAGTTTTTTTCCAACCCATATGTTAAAGCAACCAAAGCTGATGGTAATCAAATTAGCATACTGAATTACGAGTCATTTCACAATATAGAAAGGCTAACTAATTTTTCATTTCTCTGGGAAAGATATTATGTTGAGTATACCTCTATGACTGCCAAAGATCATTTTTAAGAACGAGATGCAGAAAATGTAGAGCTCAATGAAGATGGTTTACAAGGTCCACCAAAGATCCATAATATATTAACAGGGATGCTACATGAAAACAAGATCACTAAGGCATATTCACAGCTTTTACTCAGTTATGACATTGCGCCTATTTGTTTAGCATGAACTGAACTGCGCTTCAACTGTAGGAAGCACACAAAAAATGTATGCTAAAGAATATCAGGGTTGTGTACCAAGTTAGGAGATTACTAAGCAGGTATATGCTACTGTGGATTTGCATTTCGAATCAGTATGGTTGCATTGTTTTTTCTACAAGTAATATTATTGATTATGTTTGTTCATTCGTAATTGCAGCAATGTCCTGAAAATATTGGCAAAGAGAGCTATGTCAATTCATCTTTAGGACGTCGGTGCATAACTTTCATAGATGCTTTGGGTTGTTATTGCTTGGCCTAGGTTCTGTGTAAGTACATTTTCATATGTACAAGCAATATATTCCTTTGTTAGTTTTGAATGCTTACTTAATTATTTATTTATAAACTTTGTGTGTTGTAGATCAAAAAGAAGAAATCGAGCTCAAACCAGACAAATAATAACCTGGTATATTACATTCTTCTCTTTTTTCTTAATAACGGAACACTCGGGAAATATGCAATGATTTGGTTTTAATAGTTGTGTCCACCTATGTTATAGCTAGATACTTGAGCGTTTGTAATTTTGCAAAACTTTTACTTTACTTATATCAATTATTTCGAATAGGACAAGGTACTTGTACCTTTCTTGCTCCTCTGCTTGACATTTTATCGCGCCTCTTCTATTTCTTCTCTGTGACAAACATGCAATTATTTGTACCGTTGTCCATCCCATGTACATGTGAGCAAAACCAACAGTCAATTGGCCAGCTTGTTGAGTACTCCGGTGTGGTTTCTAAGGTACTTCCTCTTGGAAGCATGACTAGAACTGATGTCAATACAAATTCAGCAAGCAGGTTGAGAGTGGATAGGTCCGGTTAAGTTCGGGAGTTGAGCATGGAATTGCTAACCTGGCAACACGTGTACATAGGACATCTTCAAATGCATCTTATGACTATGCAGATATTGCCAATACACGTAAGGCAACATAAGTTTCTAGACATTTGAGGGTGCAAACTTTAGCTAGGAATAGCAGATCTTTGTCATGCAGAAGTAGTCTTGGATCAATTTTTTTATCTGATCAACTGAGCTTGTCATCTGACCCTCTACTAACTTTTACCACAGAGTTTCTTACTTTGGATGTGACTTGCATTTCAGGTAAAATGTGGAGCTAAATAGGACTGAAATAAATGAAGATTGAGAGGGGCAAAGCATTTGTTTCCGCCTCGATAAATCAATGGAGGGATATTTTCTGTCATTTTTGAGAGATAGTTGTTATATAGGATTTTTATGATTTTCTTTCCCGATGTATCTGTGAATTATTAATATGAATATTCTATTCAGTTTTGAATTTCTTTTAGTATTAATGAATTTATTCCGGTTTGCTCTATACATTTCAGAGTTCGCTGGTTACAATGGTCCTGCCTTGTACTTGAACCTAAATACACGAAGAAAAATTCAGTTTATTACTTGAATTTCTGAATAAAAATAAATTATGGCAGCGCACATCAGTTTTGAGACGCTATATCCAAAAGTAAATCAATATATGTATGTATATACATAATGTATATAAGATGAGTACCCTGTGTATACGATGTACAGATTAATACATCATCTCTAAAAATAAATTAAGACGCTAACATGGCCTCTAAAATATATTAAGACGCTAACATGACGTGTTTATTAAAACGTCTCTACGTAGGTAGACATGCTTTGGAGAGCGTCACTATAATAGCGTCTTTATCTATTTAGAGACGTTTAGCAAGCGTCTTTCCGTTACTTGAGACGGTGCATAAGGAGACGATCCTATGACGCTTTATGAAAGCGTCTATACAACCATGTAGAGATGAAATTTCGCGTCTCTAGCCTTTAAACTTAGCGTCTTTACGTGTCTATTGTGTTGTAGTGCTACCGGCTCCCTTCAGGACTGGCCGCCCCAATCCCCACTAGCAGCCCAAAGGCTCTACCGCCGACAAAGAAGGCGACCCACACCGCTCGAAGCCTGCACCAGATGGCCACGACTTATAGCACGCCAGAGGCAAGCCACCACCACACCGACAATGCGGGGCAACGCGTCCGCACCACCACTGTATGACAATGCCACTTCGCCCCTCGCCTACCATTGCATCTCGACCGGAAAACGCGACCACCGCTACCATCCGCTATGGGAGGACCACCATCATCTCCTTGGGCCACTGCGCTGTCCGAGACAATGCGGTGATGCGACTGAGGGGCTCCCTGGGGGAAAAGCCGCTATGCGAGGAGAGCGCCCCGCCACCTCCGCCGACCTGAGATCTTGGACCACCGGCGTCCTCTGGCGGCATGTGAGAGAAGAGCGATGAGGATCTAGAGGCGGAGGCTAGGTTTCTGCCTGAGCCGCCTCCCTAGAGAGTGACAAGGGGGGTCTATCAAGATTCCTAGTTGTTTGGATTTTTTGAGAAAGAGCATATATTAATATCACGGAGATACCAATTAGACCCTGCCTCTACAACAACGTATTACCCTAGCAGCATTATGGATGCACAAAGCCAAAAAAGAAATACAAAAAAAAAGAAATGTCCTGTTACATTGGTCTATATCTTGAAACAACGGTACTAACATCACCAAGACAACACCAGAAGTCCACCTTCTCCAAAAGTGACACCATCAAGAAAGGAACGTTGCACAAGCACTGACGTCACCCTATCACAGATCTTTGAAAATAATGTTCACTGTAGCGAGACTTTTCCTATAAATCAAATAAGGAAAAAAAATCTTAGAGCATCTCCACCGGCGCCCCCCAAATAGTCGCCGGCAGAGGCGCCGGCAGCTCCGTTAGGGGGAAGCCGGCACTGCATCCGCTATTTGGGGAGTTGTTCCCATACCGGCGCCCCTAAACAGGCGGCCCCGATAGAAGTTTTTTTTTCACAAACTACATATTTATACTTAGAGTTTCATTTTAATATCATTCAGGATTGAGGAATGAATAATATTTTTTGCACAAATCCGAGTAAAACATTATTCACTCCTCGACCCCGGATGATATTTGAAACATGCTTATCTCTAGCCTACTACCTACTGGCCACCCGACTCTGTGGAGGTGGACAATCGACCGGAGCTATCTCCCATGCTCTCTCCCCTAATCTCTCCGCTGCTCCTCCGTCGTCGATCCCCCGTTGCTCTCTCCGCCACGAACGTCAAGTAGGCGGCTCTATCCGCGGCCACCGCCTCCTGACACAGCTCCTGCTCCAGCTCCTCCCGCCGCCGACGGTGATCCAACTCCTGCCTCTATAGCCGGAGCTGCATCTCCGCCAAACGCCGCACCTCGTAGACTTCATCCTGACGCTACGCCTCCTCCCGCTGCAACCGCCGCAGCGCAAGCTCCTCCCACCCCTTCTGCGGCGCGCCTCCCACCGGCGCTGGCTCAGCGCCTCCCGCCACCGCCGTGCCTCCTGGAACTCCAGCCGGTCCGCCTCCTCGAGCACCAGCCGGTTCTCCTCCTCCCGCTGCCGCCACTCCACCGCCTGGCGCTGCCGCTCCGCCTCCCGCCTCGCCTCCCCGTGCTCCCGCCGCTCCACCTCCTGGCGCTGCCGCTCGCCCGCGTCGTAGGCATCTATGGTCGCCGCTAGCACCGCCTCCTCCCAGGCCTCGTACTCTGTGAGCTGCGGGTCCACCTCCACCACTTCTACGGCCGCCTCTAGCGCCGCCTCGTCCCACGAATCCCACATTGTGCTTTTATCTAGGGTTTTTGCAGCAATGGCGGGGGAGGAGGGATAATATAGACCGCCGGCGAGGCGGGAAACATCCCGCGGGGTGTCGTGGCGGGAGACATCACCACGTCACCGAACACGAAGACGAACACCGCCATGACACCACTGGTCACGCCGGTCACAAGCATCACCATGTCGCCGAGCATGAAGCTGAATACCACCATAACACCGCCGGTCATAAGCATCACCATGTCGCCAACCACGAAGACGAACATCACCATGCCGCCACCACCATGGATTATCAGCTCTCACTTGTCACCTATCGTCACCACGTCGTCGTCCATGAAGATGGCAAGCGAGAAGTTGAGCAAGAGTACTCCAAACCTTACTCACACATACGTACTATACTTGTGAGACATTTATCTATCAATGTATGTACACCGAAACAAAAGCCTATCAACAAGAAAGTCATGCGGAATGGTGAGGTGAACCTACTCCTCAGAGGAAATTTCAAACGGTTGAGCGTATGCGACGAATTTGGCAAAATTCTCTTAAAACTTCAGACACGAAATTGATGATTTACGACCGACGAAACTCGAAACCGATTCTGGGCATTGATTCGTCTCATCGAGACACATTTTTTTCGTGTACAACTTATTTTGATTTGGACTATGTTTGTGTTGATTTGAGGAGAGGGTGTGTGTAGTAGTATAAGAGAGATGAAATGTAAAATCTCAGAGAATTATGAAAATGTGGTATGCTTCGTGTACAGCTAGTGTAAGGGATGTGTGTTGTACTTTTAAAACCTCTTCCTAATCTATGAAAATGTGGCAAAGCTCAGCCCAAATTTCTGTTGAAATGTAAAATCTCAGAGAATTATCTACGGTCTCTTCGTGCAGTGTATGCTTGCCTTTGTCCTGTTATTCATTAAGTACGTACTCTCTCCTCAGTCCTCACCACGTTTCCATGTTTGATGCACATGGCAGCTCTGCCCTCTCCCTCCCATACCAAACAAAATACAGTACTTCTCTTATATCTTGCACCCATGGCTAGTCATGGAGCTCGGGAATCATCAAAAGCTCAAAATGGATATGTGATGGATCGTGCTTGAGCGTCTTGAACAGAGGACTTTAAGTATCATGTGGGGGACGAATATGGGAAATGAGCGTAGTAAAAGTCAACCAAGACACCCATGTCTTTTTGCCCGGAAGACCCAAGAGCTTAATGGTGAGAAAGATATTTAAAGCTACATCTGTCACTTTTGTTCCTCTCCATGTAGACCCAAATTTTGAAATCTACATGATTTTAAACATATATTTTGTCAACTCACGCGGTTACATTTGGATTTTTTGAGAACTTATTGGAGGTGCTACCGTGCATTGGTACTTTGATAGCACATAGCAGTCGTATTGCTTGTGAGTTGTGACACTGGAAGTCTGGAACTTTGACAATACTACTGCATGACAAGCGCTCCACGGTAAAAAAAAACTATATTCTCCCGTTGGTCAATGTTAGACACAATTATTCAAGCACTCATGTCAACTCGTGGTTGATGACCTAGACATTTTTGCTTACAAACAGATTGTTAAGAGATTGTGTGATATGGGATACTTTGAGCATTTTCAGCCGCGCACCCAATACGACTTCCAGCAACAACGACGAATGAGCGCACTTGGTGGCTCTGGCAATTGTTTTCCCCAAAATGGTGTTTCTAATAGACTATTTTCTTTATTTTCTAACGCAACAGTGTTTTAAAATATTTGAATATATTTTAATAATAAAATATAAGTTATACAATAATTTAAATAGAAATAAAATCATTCATATAATTCAAAAAAATCAACTAGATAATACTCAGATCTCTCCTTTGAGCATCGACAGATGCTCAAATTATTTTGGAACTAGTGATGAACAACTTCTTCATGAATCTCTGCATGCATGGCGTGGAAATCACAAAACTCCGCCGACACCTGGTGCTCAACAGCGGTAAGAGGATCTTGGTGAATATACAGATGATCATCATTCATTAGATCTTCGCGATCACTCTTTACGATCATGTTGTGCATGATCACACAAGCATTCGTCACCTTCCACATCTGATCTTGAGACCATGTAAGTGGCAGGGTACCGGACAATAGCAAAACGAGATTGATGCACACTAAATGTCCGCTCAAAATCCTTCATTCAAAAATCATGGTGCGAAGCAAAGTGAGACTTTTTATGACCTAGAGGCTCGAAGATTGTATTCATAAATGCCAACCATCTTGGATAGATACCATCGGCTAGGTAGTGCCCTTTGGTATATTGGCGACCATTAATCGCATATATAGTTGCACTCTAAAGCATGGCTTCCAGCAAGTCTCGCAAACAATAGCGAGCGCTGCAGCACATTGATTCATTGTGAGATCTTGCCAAACCAAAAAAACATTCAAATCCACATGTCATAATCTGCCATAGCTTAAAGTATTACAATGCACTCTCTATGATGCCTTTTGTATGAACCATGCGAAGCAAATGAAAATTCTTCCATGACCAATGTAGTCTATGTGTCCAAGCATCCCACGAAACCCTCTTGAAACCCTCTTGCAACGTTTGGTGTCATGGTTCAAGTTGTTTCTGCTTTGTTTGGTCCTTTCATATAGTGTGGTCGAAATACTGCCACCACCGCCTTGTGGAACTTTGCACTTGACTTCAATGGATCTGGACTCAAACATGTGTAGGTTGTCATCAGTTGTACCTGCAAGAGCTTCATATGCAAGCATCCTCATAGCAGCAGTGCATTTTGGAATTGATGAGAAAACATGCATTCTGACAGTGTCTCTCTTCATCACGAAGTAGGTATCGTACTCACTCAGAACATGCACCAGCTTCATGGACAACTCCTTGTTCATCCTATAGACCTTACGAAAATCCTTTCGGGTATATGTTTGTGTGTTAGAAAAATAGTCGGTGCATAGCATGCATTGACTCTTCAGCCTATGCATTGGCTTGGTCTTCCTTCTCCAGACTTCAAATCTCCATATTTGGGAGTGCCATTCTTCATCTCATACGCTTGTAATTGTACAAGACAAGCGAGGATCGTCAAGTGCCCTTCTTCATCGGCAGCGGCATTGGCTTCCTCTTCCATGAATTGATGGTCATCAAGTCGTCGTCGCTATCTAGACTTTATTTATCAAATAATGAACCAATCAATCAACAAAACCAAACGGCAATAAAATCAAAAATGTAGAAATGAAGCCTACCGTGGGAAACGGCCGAACATCTTGCATGCAAGGTGGGTGTGCGCAAGTTTGTGCGTGATTCGATAAACGTCGGCGAGATCGAAGCTAGTGATGGATGTGAAATACGCCATTTTTCCTCACGTTTAAACCCATTTCTAAGTCAAGAAATTGACTAAACATCTCTCTAAATGTGCCACTAATGACTAATTATTGTAAATATGTGGTCCGTAGGAAATCGTGTTTTTATGGCAAATGGACCTGCAACTACTGAAGAAAATCTTGTCACAACTGCAAAAAAGTCAACCAGGAGGTCAAAGTCGGTTCTAGAGGGAATAGCGGACACCGGTACGAGCAAGCCCCGCCCATACCGTCCGCCCGTACTGGGAGCCGGAGCACTCCTGAGATCAAACCCTATAACTTTCGTGATGGGAGCCATTCCAGAAAGAGGGTCATTCGTCGCCAAACAGATTCGCCATGCACTAGATCCATCTGCAACTCACCGGGGGAGATCCACCACCATAGTTAATCAATTTTCTCTCCAATCCCCTCCATATTCATAGTCATCACCTTGTAATAGAGATCTCCTTGAGAATTGGTGACCATTGTCAGAATATATTGATTTCAATCAAAGTATTTATCACAATGATTTCTATTTTTGATCGTGTTATTATGCGTGAGTAGTCCTCATGGGATACGGGTTGGGGTGAATCGTCGCGACGTTTATGTCCATCTAATCATATGAGTTTTGTGTAGAAATTGAATATGAGCTTTGCAATCTTGTATCATTGTATCTTTGCCTCGATCTGAGGACTTGCAGGTACCCAGGTCTCTCAAGACCGATCAAGGGAAGAGGTGGGATGAGTGGACAATGGCATGCTATCTCAAAACCTCAATGACAGAAAGGGGAAATTAATGGTACACCTTTATTGATTCGTTTGCGATTGATGAGAACATCATCTATCTTAATGATTTGGTCTATTTTACTTAATAACAATTGTTACGCGCGATTGTGGGGACAACGGTTGGATCAAGAGGCTATTGTCACCTCTGGGCAATAATATTTATGGATGTGCTCTCACAAATCTCTTATCACTATTTGATTTGCTACACAATATTGTGCTTTATTTCTATATATATGCATAGCTGCAGGAGAATCCTTGACCCTGGCCTATTTTCATCCATTGAATACAACACCAAACAAGCTAAACTGAAAAGGTCCGATAAACATAAGATAAAAATAAATAGCAAGTCTTGTTACCATTTTAGCAGTGTTTCCCAAGGTTCAATTAAACCTACGTCTTCTAGGAAAAATAACTTACAATACTACAATCCATAATCCGAATCGAAGGTATCAGCTGGCTAGCCTAGTAGGAGAGATGGAGGAGCGGAGGCACGCACTGGGTATATGCACCGTTAAATGTCGGAGAGTCGAAATGGGGAAGCAGCGGGAGCAGCAATTTCACAGTGGTAAGGGCCTTGAGTAGGGATGGGAAAAAACCGATTACCAAAAACCAAACCCAAAAATACCGATACCGAAACCGGGACTGACACCAAAAAGACCGATCAAAAAATTGGGTAGAAAATTTTATAGACCGAATCTACTTTGAACAATTCAGTCAACTTCACCTTGTGTTATCGACAAAAATCTTTTACTTTGCTATTTGTTAGTTTATGGTTGTCATGTCACTATTGGTGTCCAAGTCTATTTTTGTTGTTGTTTGATGACACTTGCAAATACGTGACCAGTGAACAGTCCGACATGAATGAAAATCAACTTGCTGTTTGTGGTGTCATTGAACTTTTATTATTGCAAATTGATATAAATATGTGCGTTAAAAAACTCCAAATTTCTGCTAAAAGATTGACATCGGGATTACCAGAACTCTCCAAGTTTTGTGTTCAAAACAACTATCACACAATTCAGTCGTGACCGAAACCGAACCCAAATTATTGGGTACCCGAATTGTCAGGTAGTAAATTGACAAGTAAATTTTGGTCTTGATTTCAAGAAGATCGAATCTAAAATAGACCAAAATATGAAGATCTAATTTTCGGTCATGACTGAACGCCCACCCCTAGTGACATAGGCATCCCCAATGGGTCTGCCAAAGATGGTACCCGGGGTTTACTAAAGGCCCAGGACTCGAAGAATAAGAAGACTCGGAAGCCCATTTAGCGTTAAGGAAAGATAGGTTGTATTAGGAAAGATAGAGATTTGTAATCTTACGGGTTGGGTACGAAACCCTCCCGAACTCTGTAACTTGTGTATTACGAAATCCTCGGCTCCACCCTCTATATACGGGGAGTCGAGGGACGGAGAAAGGATCAAGATTATTGTCTACAGAACCCTAATTTTCATAACCAACGAGTACTTTTCGGCTGAAACCTTCGAGATCTACTTGCCCTCTACTTCTAGCAAAACCCTAGTCTACAATCTGTAGGCATTGACAAATTAATCCTTTGTCAATTGGCGCCGTCTGTGGGGAAAATCGAAACGAAGATCAACCTCGACGTTCAGTTTGGAACCCGACTACAGGATAGAGAATCTAGAGTTTGAAGTTGTGGATTTACCGTCGCAATATCACGCTTTGTTGGGACGACCAGCATATGTCAGGTTTATGGCGGTACCACATTATACGTACCTATTGTGGAGGTTACCTGGACCCAAGGGACCTATCACAATTAAGGGAAGTTTCGCACTATCTGATAAGTGCGACAAAGATTTTCATCGACTGTCAGAAACCTTCGGGATGCAAGCAGAATATATGGCGCCAAGGCTCACTGATTACGATGTGCTGCCAGATGCAGGGAGGTCTCTCAGGGAGCCAACCTTCAACACTGCGAAGGATTCAAAAGAGGTGTAGATCCACCCGACGAACCCAAAGAAAACGACATCCATTGCAACAAACATGGATATCGCATAGGAAAGCGCTCGTCGAGTTCCTTCGTGAGCACTGGAAAATCTTCGCATGGTGTCCAGCTGACATGGAGTACCCAGGAACTTGCCGAGCACCACCTCAACTTGGATCCTCTCGCGAGACCAATCAAACAACCTTTGCGGAACCAAACCGCAAAGATATGCTATCAGAAATAGATCGACTCAAGGATGCTAGTTTTATCAAAGAGATATCTACAGAAGCCACCTGGGTAGCTAACCCAGTGATGGTGTCGAAGAAACACACGAAAGTCCTTCGCATGTGTGTCGACTTTACGTGTCTCAATAAACACTGTCTAAGGATCACTTTCCCCTCCCAAGGATCGATCAAATCATCGACTCCACGGCAGGATGTGAACGTCTTTCCTTCTTGGACGCATACTCTGGTTATAACCAGATCAGACTAAAAGAAGATGATGAAGCCAAGACATCGTTCATAACACCTTACGGCGTGTTTTGTTACAAAACAATGCTCTTTGGTTTAAAAACGCGGGAGCAACATATCATGATGATGCCTTGCAACACAGATTGGAAAAAATATACAAGTCTACATTGACGATATCGTGATAACATCAAAAAAGGGGTCAACACTGATCGAAGATTTGAAGGAAACCTTCGACAACCTCGACAAATTCTGCCTTAAGTTAAACCCAACAAAGTGCTCTTTTGGCGTTCCTGCGGGAGAACTTCTCGGGTTCTTAGTATCAGCAAGAGGGATTGAAGCTAATCCCGAAAAATACAGGCCATTGTAACTATGAGGAAGCCAAAAAAGTTGAAAGAAATACAACGCTGACGGGCGAGTCGCAGCTTTAAGCAGATTCGTCGCAGTTAGGAGAAGGCGCGCCGTTCTACGCATTGATCAAACAGGCGAGAAATTTCAATGGAACGAGGAAGCAGACAGAGCTTTCGAAAATCTCAGCGTACAATTTCGACACCACCGATCTTGGTGGCGCCTAAAGAGAAGGAACCTCTCCTCCTATACATTGCAGCCACGCCTCAGGTGGTCAGCACTGCCCTAGTAGTTGAAAGAGAAGAAGAAGGAAAGCTCCATGGAGTACAGAGGCCAGTATATTTCATCAGCTGTCACCCTCAAAACAACGATACCCACAATACCAGAAGTTGGCGTATGGAGTGTTCACAACAGCAAGAAAATTGCGACACTATTTTTCGGCGCACCCGATAATAGTGGTCAACGAAGCTCCTCTGTCAAATATATTGAACAACCCAGAAGCTACGGGTCGTGTCTCCCTTTGGGGAATAGAACTTTCCCTCGGGACATCACGTATGAAGAAAAGCAATAAAATCGCAGGTTTTACCAGATTTCATTGCAGAGTGGATGGAGCTAGAAAACACGGGGCCTCCGATTTATCGAGAACCTGGACTATGAACTTTGACGGGTCCAAAAGGTTAGAAGGAGCTGGAGCAGGAGTGATACTAGTATCACCTGAAGGCGACAAGTTGAAGTATGTCCTACGGATGACGTTCCCAAACGCATCTAATAATGAAGCTGAATATGAAGCTCTCATACATGGGATGAAGATGGCGAAAGCTTGCGGTGCAACCCGACTGTAAATTTTTGGCGATTCACAGTTGGTGGCACAGCAAGTTATGAATCAATGTGACGCAGTCAACGAGAGTATGATAGCATACAAGGAGATGTATAACGAGCTGGAAAAATTGTTTGATGGATGCGAGGTAAACCACATCAGCAGGCTGAGCAACGATGAAACCGATGTTCTCGCAAACATCGGGTCACAATGTCTCGCGATTCCTCCAGGCGTGTTTTGGGAACAAATAAGCGAGAGATCAACAAAGCCAATGAAAACGAAGAAGAAGGAGAAGAAAGAGAAACCTTCGAGTGCCACCAAAGAATCATCGGAAGAAGAAGAAGAGGAACATGAGTTAGTCATGATGGTGCAAATTCCATGGATGCAGGCATACATATCATACATCCTAAGGAAAACAATACCCGACGATCCAGTTGAAGCAAGGCGAATAATTAGACGATCTAAAGCTTTTACGTGGTAAAAGGGGATGTACAAACGAAGTATTTCGGTGTGCTACGAGATGTGTTACACCGAAGAAGGAAGGATCATCCTGAAAGATGTACACGAAGGAATATGCGGGCATCACGCGAGCAGCCGAGCTATCGCGGCTAAAGTCTTCAGAGCAGGATTTTATTGGTTAACAGCAATTGAAGACGCGAAGGAAATAGTGTGAACCTGCGATGCGTGCCAAAGGTTCGCCGCCAAACCTCACTCGCCGGCAGAACTGATGCCAATCCCATTGTCTTGGCCCTTTGCTCAATGGGGTCTCGATATGGTGGGTAAACTACACAAAGCTTCGCCAGGAGGATATGAGTATATGCTCGTTGTTGACAAATTTACTAAGTGGATAGAAGCAAAGCCGATAAATTCACCGGACGGCGTCGGCAATCAAGTTTGTGAAAAGCATCGTCTTTCGATTTGGAGTCCCTCACGCATCGTCACGGACAACGTAAACTTTACATCCAAGCAGTTCAAAGCATATTGCGAAGTGGGCATCAAACTAAGTTTTGCGTCTGTCGCACATCCACAAACCAACGGTCAAGTCGAGAAGGCCAATGGCATCATCTGCAATGGTATCGAGAAGCCGTTGGGACCATTGGAAAAAGCTCGGCATACCTGGCCAGAGGAGCTGCCAAGTTGTGGAGTATTCGAACAACACCAAACACGGCGACGCAGGAGACGCTGTTTTTCCTGGTCCATGGAGCCGAAGCAGTCCTGCCGATAGAAATAGAGCATGATGTTCCAAGAGTTACAGAATATGACGAAGAAACTTCGAGAAAAGCTTTGGAGGATGATGTCGACGCACTTGATGAAGCTCGAGATGAAGTCCTGTCACGAGTCGCTAAATATCAACAGGACTGAAAAACTACGTCAACGATTGCGACCAAGATCTTTTCAAGTTGGAGACTTGGTTTTACGACTCAATCAAAAAGTCATGAAAAACTCGAGTCACCATGGCTTGGACCTTACATCGTCACAAGTAATTGAAGGAGGAGCATACAGAATCAAGGACAAGAAGACAGGATTGCCGAGCCAAATCCTTGGAATGTGGCGCAGCTCAGGCGTTTTTACGCTTAGATACCGAAATATAGTCTCCTCTGTAAACATACAATGTACTGAAACGCCCGCGAGTTTTCAGACGCACTCTTTTCCTTTTTCGGGGCACCGAGTGGGGCCGGAAAGGTTTTTAATGAGGCGGGCTCGCGGTGCTGCAATATAATAAAGATAGTGGAATTATATATCTTTTCGACAGGCTCGGGGGCTTCCCCTAGAAGATACATATATATATATATACAGTGCCGACAAAATACAATTCGCAAAAACATCTCGCCTTGGTATAAAATACCTCGCCAAAATAAAAATATATCGACAAATAGCGGCCAACATAAAGCTCGGGGGCTCGTACCCGCAAAAATAGCACAGTATAATTTATTTTGCCTTGGGACAACCTCGCATTATAAAACGAAAATACTGCCATCAAAACGCCCGGGGGCTTGGCGTTGAAAATAAAAATATAGTGACTTTACAGCACAAAATATACACAAAAGATACAATTCTTGGAACAGCTTATCTTCAAGGATTTCCCAGTATATTGTCTATTGTCAATCGCTCATTATTTATAGCACGAGTGCTATGCTCAGCGTAGCTACCCTTCACGAAGAATTCAGAGTCCATCCGAAGAAGTTCGTCCATCATATCTTCGGCAACAGGAGTCACAACGTCGTCATATTTGCTGAAGTTTTTCCTCCTCTTCGCCATCTTGGCCAAGCACTTTGGAACAATCTGACTCACTTCGGGTAGCAGATTTTTATCATAATCATAGCAAACCTTGCGCCAGCAGCTAATTGAGCCCGCACAAAGCCATGGATTCGAGGAGCATCCCGAAATTTGTCCATCAAGGCAGGAAGAGTCTCTGGCATCTTATTGCGAGGAAACATGGTGCCGTAAACCAGAGACAACGTCCTCGTGCAGAAGTCGAGATAATCGCGAACCTGGAGCTCGCGATCTTGAAACCTGACAATCTGGCGAGTCCGTTCAGGCGTGCCCCAAAAATTTGAACCATGATCATTCGCAGCCGAAGAAGTACATTGGATCGAGTCTCGACACGTTCATCTTCAGTAGTAGCATCCAAGAAAGAACCTATTTTTTGCAAGAATCAGTGGGCAACAAGGAGATAAACAAATAAAAATACGACAAAGATAATGAAGCACACCGCCATATCCAAGCTAGCATCTCTAGCAGTTGAAGCATAAAATTCTCTCGAGACGTAACTGCAGCAGCTTCAGCAACGACGGCATCCTTCTCAATTATGGCATCTTGAGCTTGTTGGAGCGCAACCTTTTCCCTCTCGGAAGATTTCCGAGATTGTTCCATAAGCATAAGTGATTGTTTCTTCGTGGATTGCAGCTGCTGCCGAAGTTCTTCCAAATCCTGTGCTGAGTTTTTACTCGACGAATCCTCAATAAATTCGACAGCGACAGGTGTTTTCTTCGAACGAGTGATGGCGTGTAACTCACACGTTCGTTGGGAACCCCAAGAGGAAGGTATGATGCGCACAGCAGCAAGTTTTCTGTAATATCCCAGGTTTAGAGGCTATAAAATGAGAGAACACCAAAGTGTGCATTGCATTCATGCATAGAAAATCCGGGGAATTTTCGCGCTTTCAAATAAAACTTACCACAGTAACTGAAGTTTCACTTGACTTGCTGGAATTGAAGTAGATCATCAAGTCAAGCGCTATAAACTTCACTGTGATATTTGTTAAAACCTTGTTTTGGGTAGAGAGGATTTGATCTAGGAGCTAGATCAAATGGAATTAGTTTTGACAACAAACAATACCTTAAGTAAGGGTCAATTACAAGATCTTATAAAAGATCTCAACATGACATTCCTTACAACAACACATGAATAATTATTCAACCATAAATCAAAGAATTAAGAAACTATTCTTTACTTATCTTTTCCATATCTTTTACTAAATAAATGTTTTTACCATGATTCTCATGGTGTATCTTCAACTACTTTTGTGTGTAATATAACTCAATTCTAAACTTATTAATAAATAAGGTAAATCATAGGGTTTAAAGTGCATAAAGGCCACACATTCTTATTTAAATCATAACTTATTAAATATATGGAATATCATAAAACTGAATCCATTTACATTACAAGTTATAGTTCAAACTATTTGAATAAAACTACTCATGAGTATTTTGAAACTCATATGATCATGCCTTGGTGCAATCAAACACCAACTATTCAAAATTGAGGAATAACCTTCAACCTTGACTTTTTGACCAATATTATAATATAAATCCAACCAAGTATGATGTAGTGACTCATCCATAATAATAAAACCATCCACAAGATATTTAGTAACAAATGCCACTTGGCTATCCAAATATAAATCATATGAGAGGATAATGATCTTGCCACATAGGATGAAAATATCTTCATGACTTGCTTTCCAAGCTTTGCCACCTCATGCTCAAAGGATTGCTATGGATGAGGGCATGACACCCAAGCACCTTACTCATCAAACCAACCCAAGAGTCACCACCTATGTGTCATGATACTAGAGCTTGCCCAAGCCTATAAATAGAGCCACCCCTTCATCCATTTGCTCATCAAGTACCATGATACATGGGAACAAACACATAGAGCCACTCCATGTGATTAGCTAGGATCAAGATGAAGAAGCTAGGAGGTGGAGGCATGCCACAAGATGCAGGTTTATCAGATTTCCAGAAGAACAAGCTACATAAGATACCAAGGTAGAATTCCTAGGCAAACCATATATTTATAGGATCATATCATCATCTCTTGAGTAGAACCTTAGGCTATTAAAAGACATTTAGAAGTGAGAGAGATTATAGATGCTAACCATATCCATGTCCATCCTAGAGAATATTAGAGTAGTATTAAATCCTACTTGTTCAAAACAACCTTTAATCTTGGAGGTGAGAGCCATGTTCTATTAGTGAAACATAACCAAAGCTTATGCTCATATACTAATCTTAGTTGTGTATCACATGGGTAATCACCACTAAAACCCTAGACCACATCTGACTTCCAATCCAAGGATCACTTTGGATCATAAATAGAACCCTGCCATACCTCATGCCTATTTATACTTCAATTTAGTGAAGCTTATGCAAAACCCTAAACCTTTCACATAGGATTCACTCCACATACAATATTAAGCCCTAACTTGTGCATCATGGATCACAAGTATAAATCAAGCAAGTTATAATTAAACTTAAATGATATTTAAGTGATTAGAATGAAACCAATATCCAATTCTATTTTGTCTTCCAAGTAATTTATTTAGTTGACCAAATAGGAAAATATATCATAGTTGAACCATCACCTTAGCAAGTGAATTGATCAATGATGAGCTTGGGAATTATCCTAAGTAATTCAAGCTAGAAGTTGCTAAGCAAGATTAGTAAATATAGAGTTTATCCAACCATATTCTTAAACCATTAGAAATAATTCTTCACATAAAATCATGAACCAACCCCATCCTCATTACCATTTATTCTAAACCCTAGCCATAATTAAAATATATATGAACAATCAAAATTGTTAGGCACATTAGCAAACCTAATCTTGTGTTCACCATGCACATGTTAGAAATTTTCAAACCATTCAAATAGATTGGTTCCTAAATTAAAAATCAATTGAGATAAATATCTAAACTATTTCTATTTTAATTAACCCTCACAAAATATTAATCTAATCTTAAATTAAATATTTAGTTAAACAACAAAACAATGCAGTAAGCATTATTATCAAGTTATGTTAATATTTAAATAATTTAGAACCTCCAAACATAACCAGAATTCAAAATTGAATTCAAACAACAAAATAGAAAACAGAAATATAAAACAGAATTTTAAAAGAGAGAAAAGAGAGGGAAACTCACCTGTCTTGGACCGCAGCAGCCCACCAACAACCCAACAGTCAGCCCAGTAGCAGCCCAGCCCAAACCAAATACCATTTCGGTTGCTTTAATAATCGTGCAAGGAGAAAACACTTCGTCGTCATCGTCTCCGAGCTCGACAGCGCGGCGGAGCCAGTAGGCCACGATCTCGTCGTCGATAAGCATGCCCCGGACGTCGCCAGACACTCAGAACCACGCCCAATCTCTCTCGCGTCCGAGCTTATCCGCGGTCGAGAAGATCTTTGCCAAACGGAAGCTTCCAGAGACCGCCACCTCCCGACCATGGCCGTTGCCGTGTCAAGGCCACAGGGCTTCCCTTGGCCTATAAATAGGTGGAGGGCATCGCGTACACCCTTTGTTCGCCTCCGCCATTCCATTACTGCTCAGGCACCTTCTATCTCTCACACGCATCCACTCTCTGTCGCCGGAGTCGAAGACGAAGCCGACGGAGGAGGCCACCCCAGCCTTCGGCGCGTGGTCCAGGAGGAGCGCCTGGACTCCAGGATCATCTGGGAGGAGCCCAGCATCCGGGGGAGCCGTGTGGAGGATCAATTTCCTTGTTCCCTTCTGCAGCACATCGCCGGGAAATCTCCAATCGTCGTCGTCTCCGTTGACCATTGCCGGAGCCGACCACGTCATCATGTTCAGGGTGAGCATACGCCTCTGTAGAGCTAGATTTCGCATCCTAGAACCTCCTGTAGCCTCCGATTCGATTCTCGCCGGAGTAAACCGCCGCAGCACCCCTTTGCCGGCGATGCTCCGATGAGCCCCGTGGAAACCACCACCACCATTCGCTTCGCCTTGTTGTGCTCGTTCAGATGCACCTAGTCGCGCATCCAGGAGAGCCCTAAATCAGCGGCGCCACCGTGCTCTGGCCGCCGGCGTTTAAACGTCGGTGAGGTCAAAGGTCCTGGTCAACTTTGACCGGTCCTTGCTTGCGTGGCAGCCGATGTGGACACAAGCCCCACCAGTCAGTGCCTAGGGCTAGATCTGTCTCGGTACGTTTAGTATTTTAGTTGAATTTTTGAAAACCAGTAAATATCTGAAACTTTGCAAAATCATATAAAATTCATTTCAACTCAGAAAAATATGAATAATATATCAAAATGCTCACAAAAATAAACTCTATCAAAATAAAATATAAAATAAAAATGTGTGTAAAAATAAAAATTTACTTATTTTTATCTTTATTAATTATGTCTTTCTAATTGTTTTAAAAACAAATTGGATACAATAAATAATTAAGTTTCAAAATTAAGTCTTAGTTATTCAGTAAGTAAATAAAATGTTAAGATTTATTCTCTTTATCATATTCCCATCAATTAAAATATTAGTGGTAATTCATAAACCCTAATTTGCAAATTCCCATTTACCATTTTCTTTAAATAAAATAAAGCAAGAAAATACTAAAGGTTAATATTATTTAGGGTAATCCAAAACTTGTGTACTTAGATATCTTTAGTTGACAAGTTAAGTATTTTAAAAACTTGATAACAATTGTTAAACCCTAGTTGTTAATTAAACCTAATTAGGAGTTACCCTAATTATTAATTCTTGTGAAAATTAATAAAATGTCCAACCATTATTTATTTTGTTTCAAAGTAATTGGTTACCACACCTTTATTGTCAATTATTGGTTCAATAATTGTATCATAATTTAGAAACCCTAGTTCTACTATAAGTAAGACCTTGAAACCATTATTTTATGTGTTCATCATAAATTGTTTTAATTCAAAACCCTAGGGGTTTAGCCCATATGATTATATAAGCTTCACATATACCTATAAAACCCTAGTGAGAAACAAATGAATGCATGCTTATGATCCACTAGCATAAAACAAGTCACATGAGATTATCATTTCATGTCCCTAATCTTAATTTAAAACCTATATGATTCCCTAGTGTCACTTGGGAGCAAACTCTAACTTGTTAATTGGATTAGTACCATTGATCACCACTCCTATATACCATACCATTAGGACCAACCTCAACCATCAAACCCTAGTAGAACCATAATGATTAACCCTAGCACCAACCTTGTGTAGCCATTCACAACACATGCTCCTATCCCACTAAACCCTATTTAGAAAATAATAAACCACTTAGCTTAGAAACCATTAGTGATTACTTAGTGAAGCAGTTGTGAAACCATAGTAAACCTAATAACAAACCTATGGAACCATCTTAATAACCATCCTTTGATATGATGTATATGGGAAACCATAATAATAACCCTACCAATATTTGCTACATATAAACCCATTCCAAGTTAAGAACCAACTAGTTCCTATTAGTAAACTAAATAAACCCATTAGTAATCCCTAGAAGCCCATAGCTCCTATTCGTAGTAATTCTTGTTCTTATTTAACCTATTCTTCGAAAGTTATTCTTTTGAAGTACAGATGTCAATCAAACCATAAAAGCCATAGTTCTTATTTGAAATACTTATTATTTCTTAATCAACATGTTCTTCAAAATTTATTCTTTTAAAGTAAAATACATATAATTCTCAACCATGCATCATAGAACTTAAAAATTGACAACTGTTCTTTACATATTGTTCCACCACTGTTCTTTATGTGTATGATTGTTATGATGCATTATATCACTTGTTTATGCTATTAATATCACCAACCTAATAAGAACCTTGTTTGAGAACCATCCTAAAAGTGCAACACACACTAAAGAAATCTTTACAACTCATTCATCCTAAATCATCGAGGTTAGGTTACGCTCGGGACGATTGCATCTCATACTATGCATTATAGCATCTTTGCCAATTCTTTAAACATTGTCCTTACCGGACAATGATGGTATTTCAGAATTTGGAATCACGTATCGAAGCTTTTGCCTGCATAATCTTGCAGTCAAGAAAGGCAAGTTCATCGCTTGCTCATGTCATTTGATTATTTTTATCAAATTATATGCAAAGTACTATACTTATCACTCCTGCATTGAAAAGCAAAGTATTATTTTACAATTATGAATATGACTATGTGGTGGGCAATGGAACCATGGTATGTGTTGATTGGTGGAGGTTCCATTGCAAGGGTACTATTCATCTAGGACTAAGTACCAATGCCGTCCAGTGATTCTAGCGCCGTACATATCGCGTTAACCATAAGATCTATAATGGCTCTGGGGAAGTCAGCTGTATCTTTTCCCTCTCGCATGCCAACGGACTGGTGATAAGGTTGCCCGGATCAGTCTATCTTTGGTAAAGGTGGGGACATGTGGTCCTGCACGGTCTACCATTAGATACAGGAGAGGGTAGACTTATTATTGGTCTATGAAGGATTGTAAGGGTTGTCCGGATTAGTCTATCTATGGTGTATAGAACAGGGCACATAAGTTGTTCGGATCAGTCTATCTTTGGTAAAGGTGGGGACATGTGGTCCTGCACAGTCTACCATTAGATATAGGAGAGAACAAGTGCCTGTGTTAGTCTACCCATAGATATAGGAGAGGACATACTTACAAAAGGGTGGGTCCGAGGTCGCGGAGAAGGCAGTGATTGGCTTGGTTCTTATACCTGGCCTCACACCAAGGAAGTGTGGACGGAGCCTGCAGCCCGGTTGGCAACAAGGTTAAGTTCTCTTATGGGAAAAGTAACGCACCTCTGCAGAGGGTATCAAGAATTGTGACCGTCACCTGTTCGGGAAGGAACTGCGAACGCGGGAAAGGAACTCCATGAAGTTCTAGTCAACCGGTGACGGGCATAGTTTTCAGAATAAAATAAACCTTTTGAAGAAATGTTTATGAAAACTTGCATTGCCTATGACTTTCTGGTCTGTGGCTGTAGCTAGTGCATGATACACCTATTTCCCTAATATGAACTTGCTGAGTACGCTCGTACTCATCCCACTCTTAAATCCTGCTTAGCTATGGAGGCACCGGAGGATAAACTACCGTGGAACAAGAAGACAAAGGAGTCAACTGCAACAAGATGAAGAATCCAAGCAAAGAAGTCAATGAAGTCAACTGCTGCATCAACTAAAGTGGAAACTTAGACTAGTAATAGAAGGGAGTCTTTCCCTAATTCTAGCACCTAAGTAGCTAGATTTCTATAGCAAGCCTAGTAGCTCTTAAGCTTGAGTTAGCAATAAGTTAGTCTACGAGTCGTTCTTCTGGAACTTTATTTGAAGTTTTACCTCACTGTAAAGTAGGAGGCTGTGTTGATCTTCTGTAAACAGCTTGTGTATCCTTCTATAGACATACCTTGGACTCGCATATGTTTCTGTTGTACCACTCCGAGGGATGTAATATGAGTGGAACGGTGTTTCACTTGTGTTATGTCAACGACTTGTGTACTACACCATGCAGTGGTACGCTGGGTCACCACAGTTGGTATCAGAGCAAATGCTTTGACCCTAGGATTAAAACCCTTTAAAGGAGACCTATAGGTTTGGTAGTGTCTATAGGAAGTTGTTAGCTAAGACAACTATGCTAAACCAACTATTCTTTTGACTTGAGATGGGTATTCACTTGAGAATAATCCTGACACACTTGAGTCAATCTTTCTTATCTATCTTTCTTAAGTACAGTTGATTAGTTATCTTGCTTCATTTAAAATTAGTAGAACACCATTGGGGCTTAAGATAATGGGTGGTAGAAGACCACAATTGGTATACAATACATGGTAGTCCAAAGAGAGGATACAACCATAAGGAAGATATCCTATTGGAAGAAGTATACCAATGCAAGTTATAGTTAAGTAAGAGTCATTTAAAATGTCAAATGACTGGTATAAGATGAGGAGGATAAGTCATACGATGTAGTTTAAATCTATGATAAGTCAATCATAGGAGGTAAGGAAGAGCGATAGGAGTTATACAAGGCTACTTTTCATGGTAGAGTTGGTAATCATATATGATTCACTTGAGAATCATGATGTGATGGAGTAGAACATCATAAGTGAGTTAACAGAAGTCTATGAGGAGTAGGATTTAAGGAATAGTTCGAAAGCTTAGGCCTTAAAATCCTAATAACGGTATTAAGTATGTTAGAACCATAGTACTTAATTTAAAGAAGGCTTATTCAGAGCATATCACATAGAGAAATCCTAGAGTTATAGGTGGTATATTCTAAACAATCATGTGTTTAGAGTAGACATGTTAGAACTAATTGTACTATAGGAAGTAGTCCTCAATAGCACATATATATGGTATACTATTTTGTTAGAAATTCCAAAGAAAACTAGGAAAACTTCAACTATCCCAGGCCATTGTGTTTCAAGTTTGTCTCATTGCAAATGTGCAATTAAGATAAATGTTGAGACAAATAGTAGAAATTCACGTATTGTGCTAAGTATCACAACCTAAACCTATCTTATGTGGTGTTATATACTACACATCTGAGCCTGATGTCTAGGGATGTCTTACCCAACTATTATATTCGGGCATATAAAGATGTGTATTATAAACACAAAGCTGGATTTTCTTGGATTTTATTGAATCTTCATTGACTGACTAGATCCATACATGAAGTTTGACTTTGATATGCAAATGCATGTTGCAATATCAAACTCTTACTTGATGTTATAGGTCTAGAGGGTAAAGGTATTCGTGTGAGGAAGTGACGGATTCTGAAGATTTTGGAAGACAAGATGAAGGTTCACTGGAAGAAAGAAGTCAAATTGTGGGAAGCAACCACAATACTCTAAAGGAAGGACCAATCCAAACTCATTTCTATCCTTAATCAAGGAGTACTTCAACATGGAAGTACCATGAAAGTGAGAAAATAGTGAATATGGAGCAGTAGAAGTGGAGCCATATTCATTATGAAAGAAGGGAATGCAAGTGAAGTCACTTACAATACTATTTTCATAGTGTCAACAAGTGGTTATCTTGCAAAACAAACCTTAGAAAAAGGAAAATAGACAAGTGAAGTCGCAGCTGGTATCATCAGACCGCAGCTGATATAGGATAATCATGAAGAGAAAGTATGTGAAGTGAGGTATATCTTAACTAAAACTATAGAAGTAGCCACAACTGGTAGGTAGATGTGGACTAGAACCATAACATAGCCACAGCTGGTATCCAATAAGCCACATCTTGTGTTAGATAGTCTGCAGCTGGTAACAATTAGTCCACAGCTTAATCGTTCTTTCACTCTAAAGGAAAGAGGGATTCCGTAGCTGGTATTCCGTAGCTAATAAATATTTATTCGGAGGATTCACATCGGATACCCACAACTGGGTGGATACACCGCAAAGAATTCTTCGTGAGACTTTAGAAAGGTACAAAATATAAACCAGACTTAAACCAATCTTCTACCTTGGAGTTTAATGATTAGAAGAAAGGGAGTCGAAGATCATTAGTAAACTCCAAGGGGGAGAGGAAGATTGAAGGAGAAGTATTAAGATATGATTTGGAGTATGAAAGACAAAGAAGAAGGTCTGAACTGAGAGGAAGTCCGATCCTATTCTCATAAGATTGGTGGAGGTATCCATATAATAGTACTCTCAGGAGGTTGTCAGAAGCCGAGGTTCATATCTCGAGGAAGTAAGGGTTATACCTTAACTTGAGTGGGTAATTAATAATTACTCAGAAGCAGAAGAGCTCAAGTAAGTCTAAGATAATGAAGTTGGATGAAGAAGATGTCGGAGGACAATCAAAGCTTGAGAAGCTCAAATACCGAAGGGTTTGACCATACCAAAACATAAGCCTATTAGAAAGATTCCTTTCATGGAACCTAAAGAAACCAAAAGGAAGATAACTAGTATGAACTAGAAGCCATGATTGGATGGACTAAATGAGTCTAATCCATTCGTAGGACTAAACAACCAGGACCATGCCTATTATAAATACCTTACGAAGTACCATTACATTCGTTATGGTAGTAAGGGAAAAACAATACCTTACTTTAAACCAATCCTTTAGACTTAAGGTTTGGGCACCGCAGCTGGATTACCGCAGCTGGTAGAACCAAGCTTTGAGTACCCAAATAGGAAGATGTCACCACAACCATTAGTAAAGTCCATTAGCATAAGAAGATGTCCTAATCCAAGAATCTTTGGAGAGTAAGCCTATAAGCTTAGAGTGTTGGAAGAAATCATGTAATTGAAGAAAGTATCAGTGCCAGACATCAGAAGACTTCATGAAGGATCGAGACAAGGGATATATTCAATTATATCTAATGATATCACTAGGGAGTTTGAAAGGATTGTGATCTGTTTAAGTCAGTTCAACATTCCGAAACATGAGAGCGTTCGAACTTCGGGCGAAGTTCAGTTTAAGGGGGAGAGGCTGTAATATCCCAGGTTTAGAGGCTATAAAATGAGAGAACACCAAAGTGTGCATTGCATTCATGCATAGAAAATCCGGGGAATTTTCGCGCTTTCAAATAAAACTTACCATAGTAACTGAAGTTTCACTTGACTTGCTGGAATTGAAGTAGATCATCAAGTCAAGCGCTATAAACTTCACTGTGATATTTGTTAAAACCTTGTTTTGGGTAGAGAGGATTTGATCTAGGAGCTAGATCAAATGGAATTAGTTTTGACAACAAACAATACCTTAAGTAAGGGTCAATTACAAGATCTTATAAAAGATCTCAACATGACATTCCTTACAACAACACATGAATAATTATTCAACCATAAATCAAAGAATTAAGAAACTATTCTTTACTTATCTTTTCCATATCTTTTACTAAATAAATGTTTTTACCATGATTCTCATGGTGTATCTTCAACTACTTTTGTGTGTAATATAACTCAATTCTAAACTTATTAATAAATAAGGTAAATCATAGGGTTTAAAGTGCATAAAGGCCACACATTCTTATTTAAATCATAACTTATTAAATATATGGAATATCATAAAACTGAATCCATTTACATTACAAGTTATAGTTCAAACTATTTGAATAAAACTACTCATGAGTATTTTGAAACTCATATGATCATGCCTTGGTGCAATCAAACACCAACTATTCAAAATTGAGGAATAACCTTCAACCTTGACTTTTTGACCAATATTATAATATAAATCCAACCAAGTATGATGTAGTGACTCATCCATAATAATAAAACCATCCACAAGATATTTAGTAACAAATGCCACTTGGCTATCCAAATATAAATCATATGAGAGGATAATGATCTTGCCACATAGGATGAAAATATCTTCATGACTTGCTTTCCAAGCTTTGCCACCTCATGCTCAAAGGATTGCTATGGATGAGGGCATGACACCCAAGCACCTTACTCATCAAACCAACCCAAGAGTCACCACCTATGTGTCATGATACTAGAGCTTGCCCAAGCCTATAAATAGAGCCACCCCTTCATCCATTTGCTCATCAAGTACCATGATACATGGGAACAAACACATAGAGCCACTCCATGTGATTAGCTAGGATCAAGATGAAGAAGCTAGGAGGTGGAGGCATGCCACAAGATGCAGGTTTATCAGATTTCCAGAAGAACAAGCTACATAAGATACCAAGGTAGAATTCCTAGGCAAACCATATATTTATAGGATCATATCATCATCTCTTGAGTAGAACCTTAGGCTATTAAAAGACATTTAGAAGTGAGAGAGATTATAGATGCTAACCATATCCATGTCCATCCTAGAGAATATTAGAGTAGTATTAAATCCTACTTGTTCAAAACAACCTTTAATCTTGGAGGTGAGAGCCATGTTCTATTAGTGAAACATAACCAAAGCTTATGCTCATATACTAATCTTAGTTGTGTATCACATGGGTAATCACCACTAAAACCCTAGACCACATCTGACTTCCAATCCAAGGATCACTTTGGATCATAAATAGAACCCTGCCATACCTCATGCCTATTTATACTTCAATTTAGTGAAGCTTATGCAAAACCCTAAACCTTTCACATAGGATTCACTCCACATACAATATTAAGCCCTAACTTGTGCATCATGGATCACAAGTATAAATCAAGCAAGTTATAATTAAACTTAAATGATATTTAAGTGATTAGAATGAAACCAATATCCAATTCTATTTTGTCTTCCAAGTAATTTATTTAGTTGACCAAATAGGAAAATATATCATAGTTGAACCATCACCTTAGCAAGTGAATTGATCAATGATGAGCTTGGGAATTATCCTAAGTAATTCAAGCTAGAAGTTGCTAAGCAAGATTAGTAAATATAGAGTTTATCCAACCATATTCTTAAACCATTAGAAATAATTCTTCACATAAAATCATGAACCAACCCCATCCTCATTACCATTTATTCTAAACCCTAGCCATAATTAAAATATATATGAACAATCAAAATTGTTAGGCACATTAGCAAACCTAATCTTGTGTTCACCATGCACATGTTAGAAATTTTCAAACCATTCAAATAGATTGGTTCCTAAATTAAAAATCAATTGAGATAAATATCTAAACTATTTCTATTTTAATTAACCCTCACAAAATATTAATCTAATCTTAAATTAAATATTTAGTTAAACAACAAAACAATGCAGTAAGCATTATTATCAAGTTATGTTAATATTTAAATAATTTAGAACCTCCAAACATAACCAGAATTCAAAATTGAATTCAAACAACAAAATAGAAAACAGAAATATAAAACAGAATTTTAAAAGAGAGAAAAGAGAGGGAAACTCACCTGTCTTGGACCGCAGCAGCCCACCACAACAACCCAACAGTCAGCCCAGTAGCAGCCCAGCCCAAACCAAATACCATTTCGGTTGCTTTAATAATCGTGCAAGGAGAAAACACTTCGTCGTCATCGTCTCCGAGCTCGACAGCGCGGCGGAGCCAGTAGGCCACGATCTCGTCGTCGATAAGCATGCCCCGGACGTCGCCAGACACTCAGAACCACGCCCAATCTCTCTCGCGTCCGAGCTTATCCGCGGTCGAGAAGATCTTTGCCAAACGGAAGCTTCCAGAGACCGCCACCTCCCGACCATGGCCGTTGCCGTGTCAAGGCCACAGGGCTTCCCTTGGCCTATAAATAGGTGGAGGGCATCGCCGTACACCCTTTGTTCGCCTCCGCCATTCCATTACTGCTCAGGCACCTTCTATCTCTCACACGCATCCACTCTCTGTCGCCGGAGTCGAAGACGAAGCCGACGGAGGAGGCCACCCCAGCCTTCGGCGCGTGGTCCAGGAGGAGCGCCTGGACTCCAGGATCATCTGGGAGGAGCCCAGCATCCGGGGAGCCGTGTGGAGGATCAATTTCCTTGTTCCCTTCTGCAGCACATCGCCGGGAAATCTCCAATCGTCGTCGTCTCCGTTGACCATTGCCGGAGCCGACCACGTCATCATGTTCAGGGTGAGCATACGCCTCTGTAGAGCTAGATTTCGCATCCTAGAACCTCCTGTAGCCTCCGATTCGATTCTCGCCGGAGTAAACCGCCGCAGCACCCCTTTGCCGGCGATGCTCCGATGAGCCCCCGTGGAAACCACCACCACCATTCGCTTCGCCTTGTTGTGCTCGTTCAGATGCACCTAGTCGCGCATCCAGGAGAGCCCTAAATCAGCGGCGCCACCGTGCTCTGGCCGCCGGCGTTTAAACGTCGGTGAGGTCAAAGGTCCTGGTCAACTTTGACCGGTCCTTGCTTGCGTGGCAGCCGATGTGGACACAAGCCCCACCAGTCAGTGCCTAGGGCTAGATCTGTCTCGGTACGTTTAGTATTTTAGTTGAATTTTTGAAAACCAGTAAATATCTGAAACTTTGCAAAATCATATAAAATTCATTTCAACTCAGAAAAATATGAATAATATATCAAAATGCTCACAAAAATAAACTCTATCAAAATAAAATATAAAATAAAAATGTGTGTAAAAATAAAAATTTACTTATTTTTATCTTTATTAATTATGTCTTTCTAATTGTTTTAAAAACAAATTGGATACAATAAATAATTAAGTTTCAAAATTAAGTCTTAGTTATTCAGTAAGTAAATAAAATGTTAAGATTTATTCTCTTTATCATATTCCCATCAATTAAAATATTAGTGGTAATTCATAAACCCTAATTTGCAAATTCCCATTTACCATTTTCTTTAAATAAAATAAAGCAAGAAAATACTAAAGGTTAATATTATTTAGGGTAATCCAAAACTTGTGTACTTAGATATCTTTAGTTGACAAGTTAAGTATTTTAAAAACTTGATAACAATTGTTAAACCCTAGTTGTTAATTAAACCTAATTAGGAGTTACCCTAATTATTAATTCTTGTGAAAATTAATAAAATGTCCAACCATTATTTATTTTGTTTCAAAGTAATTGGTTACCACACCTTTATTGTCAATTATTGGTTCAATAATTGTATCATAATTTAGAAACCCTAGTTCTACTATAAGTAAGACCTTGAAACCATTATTTTATGTGTTCATCATAAATTGTTTTAATTCTAAAACCCTAGGGGTTTAGCCCATATGATTATATAAGCTTCACCTATACCTATAAAACCCTAGTGAGAAACAAATGAATGCATGCTTATGATCCACTAGCATAAAACCAAGTCACATGAGATTATCATTTCATGTCCCTAATCTTAATTTAAAACCTATATGATTCCCTAGTGTCACTTGGGAGCAAACTCTAACTTGTTAATTGGATTAGTACCATTGATCACCACTCCTATATACCATACCATTAGGACCAACCTCAACCATCAAACCCTAGTAGAACCATAATGATTAACCCTAGCACCAACCTTGTGTAGCCATTCACAACACATGCTCCTATCCCACTAAACCCTATTTAGAAAATAATAAACCACTTAGCTTAGAAACCATTAGTGATTACTTAGTGAAGCAGTTGTGAAACCATAGTAAACCTAATAACAAACCTATGGAACCATCTTAATAACCATCCTTTGATATGATGTATATGGGAAACCATAATAATAACCCTACCAATATTTGCTACATATAAACCCATTCCAAGTTAAGAACCAACTAGTTCCTATTAGTAAACTAAATAAACCCATTAGTAATCCCTAGAAGCCCATAGCTCCTATTCGTAGTAATTCTTGTTCTTATTTAACCTATTCTTCGAAAGTTATTCTTTTGAAGTACAGATGTCAATCAAACCATAAAAGCCATAGTTCTTATTTGAAATACTTATTATTTCTTAATCAACATGTTCTTCAAAATTTATTCTTTTAAAGTAAAATACATATAATTCTCAACCATGCATCATAGAACTTAAAAATTGACAACTGTTCTTTACATATTGTTCCACCACTGTTCTTTATGTGTATGATTGTTATGATGCATTATATCACTTGTTTATGCTATTAATATCACCAACCCTAATAAGAACCTTGTTTGAGAACCATCCTAAAAGTGCAACACACACTAAAGAAATCTTTACAACTCATTCATCCTAAATCATCGAGGTTAGGTTACGCTCGGGACGATTGCATCTCATACTATGCATTATAGCATCTTTGCCAATTCTTTAAACATTGTCCTTACCGGACAATGATGGTATTTCAGAATTTGGAGTTATCACGTATCGAAGCTTTTGCCTGCATAATCTTGCAGTCAAGAAAGGCAAGTTCATCGCTTGCTCATGTCATTTGATTATTTTTATCAAATTATATGCAAAGTACTATACTTATCACTCCTGCATTGAAAAGCAAAGTATTATTTTACAATTATGAATATGACTATGTGGTGGGCAATGGAACCATGGTATGTGTTGATTGGTGGAGGTTCCATTGCAAGGGTACTATTCATCTAGGACTAAGTACCAATGCCGTCCAGTGATTCTAGCGCCGTACATATCGCGTTAACCATAAGATCTATAATGGCTCTGGGGAAGTCAGCTGTATCTTTTCCCTCTCGCATGCCAACGGACTGGTGATAAGGGTTGCCCGGATCAGTCTATCTTTGGTAAAGGTGGGGACATGTGGTCCTGCACAGTCTACCATTAGATACAGGAGAGGGTAGACTTATTATTGGTCTATGAAGGATTGTAAGGGTTGTCCGGATTAGTCTATCTATGGTGTATAGAACAGGGCACATAAGTTGTTCGGATCAGTCTATCTTTGGTAAAGGTGGGGACATGTGGTCCTGCACAGTCTACCATTAGATATAGGAGAGAACAAGTGCCTGTGTTAGTCTACCCATAGATATAGGAGAGGACATACTTACAAAAGGGTGGGTCTGCGAGGTCGCGGAGAAGGCAGTGATTGGCTTGGTTCTTATACCTGGCCTCACACCAAGGAAGTGTGGACGGAGCCTGCAGCCCGGTTGGCAACAAGGTTAAGTTCTCTTATGGGAAAAGTAACGCACCTCTGCAGAGGGTATCAAGAATTGTGACCGTCACTCCCTGTTGGAACTGCGAACGCGGCAGAAAGGAACTCCATGAAGTTCTAGTCAACCTGTGAAGACTGACGGGCATAGTTTTCAGAATAAAATAAACCTTTTGAAGAAATGTTTATGAAAACTTGCATTTGCCTATGACTTTCTGGGTGGCTGTAGCTAGTGCATGATACACCTATTTCCCTAATATGAACTTGCTGAGTACGCTCGTACTCATCCCACTCTTAAATCCCTGCTTAGCTATGGAGGCACCGGAGGATAAACTACCGTGGAACAAGAAGACAAAGGAGTCAACTGCAACAAGATGAAGAATCCAAGCAAAGAAGTCAATGAAGTCAACTGCTGCATCAACTAAAGTGGAAACTTAGACTAGTAATAGAAGGGAGTCTTTCCCTAATTCTAGCACCTAAGTAGCTAGATTTCTATAGCAAGCCTAGTAGCTCTTAAGCTTGAGTTAGCAATAAGTTAGTCTACGAGTCGTTCTTCTGGAACTTTATTTGAAGTTTTACCTCACTGTAAAGTAGGAGGCTGTGTTGATCTTCTGTAAACAGCTTGTGTATCCTTCTATAGACATACCTTGGACTCGCATATGTTTCTGTTGTACCACTCTGAGGGATGTAATATGAGTGGAACGGTGTTTCACTTGTGTTATGTCAACGACTTGTGTACTACACCATGCAGTGGTACGCTGGGTCACCACATTTTCCCTCAGAAAGAAACCAAGGTTTATCGAACCAGGAGGAGCCAAGAAGCACGTTGAAGGTTGATGGTGGCGAAATGTAGTGCGGCGCAACACCAGGGATTCCGGCGCCAACGTGGAACCTGCACAATGATACGTCTCCAACGTATCGATAATTTCTTATGTTCCATGCTACTTTATTGATGATACCTACATGTTTTATGCACATTATATGTCATATTTATGCATTTTCTGGAACTAACCTATTAACAAGATGCCGAAGAGCCAGTTGTTGAATTGTTTTTGGTTTCAGAAATCCTAGTAAAGAAATATTCTCGGAATTACGAAACTTTCGCCAGGGTCCTATTTTGCACGAAGCTTCCGAAGACCGAAGACCCAACAGTGGGGCCACGAGGCGGCCAGGAGGGAGGCCGGCGCGGCCCGGCCCTGGCCGCGCCGACCTGCCCCCGGGCCCCTCGTGTGGCCCCCGCGTTGACCTTCCGCCTACTTAAAGCTCCCGTCGCGAAACCCCCAGTACCGAGAGCCACGGAAACCTTACGCAGACGCGCCGCCGCGAATCCCATCTCGGGGACGGAGATCGCCTCCGGCACCCTGCCGGAGAGGGGATTCATCTCCGGAGGACTCTTCATCGCCATGATCGCCTCCGGAGTGATGAGTGAGTAGTTCACCCCTGGACCATGGGTCCATAGCAGTAGCTAGATGGTCGTCTTCTCCTTGTTGTGCTTCATTGTTGGATCTTGTGAGCTGCCTAACATGATCAAGATCATCTATCTGTAATACTATATGTTGTGTTTGTCGGGATCCGATGGATAGAGAATACTATGTTATGGTGATTATCAATCTATTGTTTATGTGTTGTTTATGATCTTGCATGCTCTCCGTTATTAGTAGAGGCTCTGGCCAAGTTTTACTCTTAACTCCAAGAGGGAGTAATTATGCTCGATAGTGGGTTCATGCCTTCATTGATACCTGGGACAGTGACAGAAAGTTCTAAGGTTGTGATGCTGTTGCCACTAGGGATAAAACATTGATGCTATGTCTAAGGATGTAGTTATTGATTACATTACGCACAATACTTAATGCAATTGTCTGTTGCTTTGCAACTTAATACTGGAGGGGGTTCGGACGATAACCTGAAGGTGGACTTTTTAGGCATAGATGCAGTTGGATGGCGGTCTATGTACTTTGTCGTAATGCCCAAATAAATCTCACTATATTTACCATGTCATGTATATGCATTATTATGCCTTTCTCTATTTGTCAATTGCCCGACTGTAATTTGTTCACCCAACATGCTTTTATCTTATGGGAGAGACACCTCTAGTGCTGTGGACCCCGGTCCTATTCTTTCCATAGCATACAATCTACTTGTTTTACGTTTTCTTTGCAAACATCTTCCACTCGATACGTTTAATCCTTTGTTACAGCAAGCCGGTGAGATTGACAACCTCACTGTTTCGTTGGGGCAAAGTACTTTGGTTGTGTTGTGCAGGTTCCTAGTTGGCGCGGAATCCCTGGTGTTGCGCCGCATCACATTTCGCGACCATCAACCTTCAACGTGCTTCTTGGCTCCTACTGGTTCGATTAAACCTTGGTTTCATACTGAGGGAAACTTGCCATGCGCATCATACCTTCCTCTTGGGGTTCCCAACGGACGTGTACATCTACGCGCATCAAGCACTTTTTTAGCGTTGCCGGGAGATCAAGACACGCTGCAAGGGAGTCTCCACTTCTCAATCTCTTTACTTTGTTTTTGTCTTGCTTTATTTTATTTACTACTTTGTTTGCTGCACTAAATCAAAACACAAAAATTAGTTGCTAGTTTTACTTTATTTTGTCTTGCTCTCTATATCAAAAACACAAAAAAATTAGTTACTCGTCTTTACCTTATTTGCCTAGTTTACTTTTTGCTTATTGCATTATGTTTCCTTTTAATTTCACCACAAAGGACATACCGGTAGGACGTGGGTCCATAGTTGGGAGAAATAATATAGAAGAATTTTTCAATCATGTTAGTATTACTGAAGATTTTGAAGATAGACACTTGGTAGAACTTGCACCTACCTATGAAATTGCTGCTGCTGCTTTAGTTCGCTTGTTGGAAACTAAATTTGTTAATCTCAATCCTATAATCCAACACATGTTTCTTACACTTGGTGATATGGAAGAAGGGGAAAAGAAAGATTTTGTTTTAGAAACCCTTCTTAGAGAATTTGGTGGTCTAGCAAGAGAGGCTAGAAAGGTTTTTGCTAAATTTAATATGCTAGGTTCTCATACCAATTTTATTGGTCTCCTTGAAAAAATGGACATGGATAGAATAATGTACACTAATAACATTAATGATGGAGGGAAATCAAAGCACCAATACCATGTAAACTTCTAGCTATGAATGACGCACTAGAAAATAACTATGCTTGGCTTGTTCCGGAAAATTTGTTCGATGAGAGTAGCAAGCCTAAGACTAATGAAAAGGGA
This sequence comes from Lolium multiflorum, assembly GCA_030979885.1. Taxonomy (NCBI): domain Eukaryota; kingdom Viridiplantae; phylum Streptophyta; class Magnoliopsida; order Poales; family Poaceae; genus Lolium; species Lolium multiflorum. Next base: position 99,482,368 of record CM061749.1, read on the forward strand.
GACGCTAAAACTTATATATCAAAGATACAATGCATTGTTGAGAAAACTCCCAACACCCCTGGTAATGATGTTGATGCTTCTTCATTCGATAATACTTGATTTGCACTTTGCGCCTAGCTTAAAGAAAAGCGCTTATGGGAGACAACCCATGTTTTTACCTACAGCAATTTTTTGTTTTATTGAGTCTTGGAAGTTGTTTACTACTGTAGCAACCTCTCCTTATCATGTTTTTGTGCCAAGTAAAGTTTCTATGTCAAAGTTGATGTTATATTTGGGATCGCTGCGCAGAAACAGCATTGCTGTCTGTCACGAATCTGGGCATAATTCTCTGTAGAAAATTCGAAAAAATCTGCCAATTTACGAGCGTGATCCTCAGATATACGCAACTTTCATTAGTTTTGAGTTTTTCCATTTGAGCAAGTCTGGTGCCATTTATAAATTCGTCTTTACGGACTGTTCTGTTTTTGACAGATTCTGCCTTTTATTTCGCATTGCCTCTTTTGCTATGTTGGATTTATTTCTTTGATCCATTAATGTCCAGTATCATGCAATGTCCAGAAGTGAAAATAATGATTGTGTCACCTCTGAATGAGTGAATTATTAATGATGCACTAACCCTCTAATGAGTTTGCTTGAAGTTTGGTGAAGGAGTTTTCAAGGGTCAAGAGAGGAGAATGATATACTAAGATCAAGAGGAGGAAAGCTCTAAGCTTGGGGATGCCCCCGTGGTTCATCCCTGCATATTTTAAGAAGACTCAAGCGTCTAAGCTTGGGGATGCCCAAGGCATCCCCTTCTTCATCGACAACATCATCGTTCCTCCCGAAACTATATTTTTATTCGGTCACATCCGTGTTCTTTACTTGGAGCGTCGGTTTGTTTCGTTTTGTTTTTGTTTGAATAAGATGGATCCTAGCATTCACTTTGTGGGAGAGAGACACGCTCCGCTGTTGCATATGGACACATGTGTCCTTAGGCTTTACTTAATGTTCAAGGCGAAGTTTCTTCTTCGTTAATTTGTTATATGGTTGGAATTGGAAAATGCTACATGTAGTAAAAATGTCTTGGATAATGTGATACCTATTGTTGTGCTCATGTTTAAGCTCTTGCATCATATGCTTTGCACCCATTAATGAAGAAATACATAGAGCTTGCTAAAATTTGATTTGCATATTTGGTTTCTCTAAGGTCTAGATAATATCTAGTATTGAGTTTTGAACAACAAGGAAGACGTGTAGAGTCTTATAATGTTTACAATATGTCTTTTATGTGAGTCTTGCTGCACTTGTTCATCCTTGAGTTTGCTTCAAATAACCTTGCTAGCCTAAACCTTGTATCGAGAGGGAATACTTCTCATGCATCCAAAATCCTTGAGCCAACTACTATGCCATTTGTGTCCACCATACCTACCTACTACATGGTATTACCGCCATTCCAAAGTAAATTGCTTGAGTGCTACCTTTAAAATTCCATCATTCACCTTTGCAATATATAGCTCATGGGACAAAATAGCCTTAAAACTATCGTAGTATTGAATATGTACTTATGCACTTTATATTTTATTAAGTTGCTTGTTGTGCGATAACCATGTTTCTGGGGAACGCCATCAACTATTGTTGAATATCATGTGAGTTGCTATGCATGTCCGTCTTGTCGAAGGTCTATCATTTTAGTGGTTGGAGCATGCAAAATTGTTAGAGAAGAACATTGGGCCGCTAACTAAAGCCATGAATCATGGTGGAAGTTTCAGTTTTGGACATATATCCTCAATCTCATATGAGAATAATAACTTTGCTACATGCTTATGCATTTAAGAGGAGTCCATTATCTGTTGTCCATGTTGTCCGGTATGGATGTCTAAGTTGAGAATAATCAAGCGAAAAAAATGCGAGCATTCTCCTTGGACCTTTGTACGGGCGGCATGGAGGCTTTGTGACACTTGGTTGAAACATGGCATGCGAAGACCCTGTAGTCCAAGTTAAGTAGGACGAGGTGCGCACTATTAGTATAGTATGCGTGAGGCTTGCAACTTGTAAGATATAATTTTCATAACTCATATGCTTTATTACTACCATTGACAAAATTGTTTCATGTTTTCAAAATAAAAGCTCTAGCACAAATACAGCAATCGATGCCTCTCTGAAGGACCATTCTTTTACTTTTATTGTTGAGTCAGTTTACCTATCTCCTTCCACCTTAAGAAGCAAACACTTGTGTGAATGTGATTGATTCCTACATACTTGCATATTGCACTTGTTATATTACTTTATGTTGACAATATCCATGAGATATACATGTTATAAGTTGAAAGCAACCGCTGAAACTTAATCTTCTTATGTGTTGCTTCAACACCTTTACTTTGATTTATTGCTTTACGAGTTAACTCTTATGCAAGACTTATTGATGCTTGTCTTGAAGTACTATTCATGAAAAGTCTTTGCTATATGATTCGTTGTTTACTCATGTCATTACCTTTGCTTTGATCGCTGCATTCATTACATATGTTTACAAATAGTATGATCAAGATTATGATGGCATGTCACTTCCTCGCTTTACTATCTGACGAGCAGAACTAACTGGGGACTGATGCGCTCCAACGTCGATAATTTCTTATGTTCCATGCTACTTTATTGATGATACCTACATGTTTTATGCATTATATGTCATATTTATGCATTTTCGAACTAACCTATTAACAAGATGCGAAGAGCCAGTTGCTGTTTCCTGTTTTTGGTTTGAAATCCTAGTAAAAATATTCTCGGAATTGGACGAAACTTTCGCCCAGGGTCCTATTTTTGCACGAAGCTTCCAGAAGACCGAAGACCTAACGAAGTGGGCCACGAGGCGGCCAGGAGGGAGGCCGGCGCGGCCCAGGCCCTGGCCGCGCCGACCTGCCCCCTGGGCCCCCGTGTGGCCCCCGCGTTGACCTTCCGCCTACTTAAGCTCCCGTCGCGAAACCCCCTACCGAGAGCCACGATACGAAACCTTAGACGCCGCCAATCCCATCTCGGGGACTCGGAGATCGCCTCCGGCACCCGCGGAGAGGGATTCATCTCCGAGGACTCTTCATCGCCATGATCGCCTCGGAGTGATGAGTGAGTAGTCACCCCCTGGACCATGGGTCCATAGTAGCTAGATGGTCGTCTTCTCCTTGTTGTGCTTCATTGTTGGATCTTGTGAGCTGCCTAACATGATCAAGATCATCTATCTGTAATACTATATGTTGTGTTTGTCGGGATCCGATGGATAGAGAATACTATGTTATGGTGATTATCAATCTATTGTTTATGTGTTGTTTATGATCTTGCATGCTCTCCGTTATTAGTAGAGGCTCTGGCCAAGTTTTTACTCTTAACTCCAAGAGGGAGTAATTATGCTCGATAGTGGGTTCATGCCTTCATTGATACCTGGGACAGTGACAGAAAGTTCTAAGGTTGTGATGTGTGTTGCCACTAGGGATAAAACATTGATGCTATGTCTAAGGATGTAGTTATTGATTACATTACGCACAATACTTAATGCAATTGTCTGTTGCTTTGCAACTTAATACTGGAGGGGTTCGGACGATAAATGAAGGTGGACTTTTTAGGCATAGATGCTTGGATGGCGGTCTATGTACTTTGTCGTAATGCCCAATTAAATCTCACTATATTTACCATGTCATGTATATGCATTATTATGCCTTTCTCTATTTGTCAATTGCCTGACTGTAATTTGTTCACCCAACATGCTTTTATCTTATGGGAGAGACACCTCTAGTGAACTGTGGACCCGGTCCTATTCTTTCCATAGCATACAATCTACTTGTTTTACTGTTTTCTTTGCAAACATCTTCCACTGATACGTTTAATCCTTTTGTTACAGCAAGCGGTGAGATTGACAACCTCACTGTTTCTTGGGCAAAGTACTTTGGTTGTGTTGTGCAGGTTCCTAGTTGGCGCCGGAATCCCTGGTGTTGCGCCGCATCACATTTCGCGACCATCAACCTTCAACGTGCTTCTTGGCTCCTACTGGTTCGATTAAACCTTGGTTTCATACTGAGGAAAACTTGCACGTGCGCATCATACCTTCCTCTTGGGGTTCCCAACGGACGTGTACATCTACGCGCATCACACAACACAACCAAAGTACTTTGCCCCAACGAAGTGAGGTTGTCAATCTCACCATTGTGGAAGATGATTGTTTGCGAAGAAAACAGTAAAACAAGTATTGCAGAGATTGTATGCGATGTAAAGAATAGGACCGGGTGCACAGTTCACTAGAGGTGTCTCTCCCATAAGATAAAAGCATGTTGGGTGAACAAATTACAGTCGGGCAATTGACAAAATAGAGAAGGGCATAACAATGCATATACATGATATGATAAATATAGTGAGATTTAATTGGGCATTACGACAAAGTACATAGACCGCCATCCAACTGCATCTATGCCTAAAAAGTCCACCTTCAGGTTATCATCCGAACCCCATTCAGTATTAAGTTGCAAAGCAACAGACAATTGCATTAAGTATGGTGCGTAATGTAATCGACAACTACATCCTTAGACATAGAATCAATGTTTTATCCCTAGTGGCAACAGACATCACAACCTTAGAACTTTCTCACTGTCCCAGTGTCAATGAAGGCATGAACCCACTATCGAGCATAAATACTCCCTCTTGGAGTTAAGAGTACAAACTTGGCCAGAGCCTCTACTAATAACGGAGAGCATGCAAGATCATAAACAACACATAAGTAATAGATTGATAATCACCATAACATAGTATTCTCTATCCATCGGATCCGACAAACACAACATATAGAATTACGATAGATGATCTTGATCATGTTAGGCAGCTCACAAGATCCAACAATGAAGCACATGAGGAGAAGACGACCATCTAGCTACTGCTATGGACCCATAGTCCGGGGGTGAACTACTCACTCATCACTCCGGAGGCGATCATGGCGATGAAGAGTCCTCCAGGAGATGAATCCCTCTCCGCAGGGTGCCGGAGGCGATCTCCTGAATCCTCCGAGATGGGATTGCGGCGGCGGCGTCTCGGAAGGTTTTCCGTATCGTGGCTCGCATCGGGGGTTTCGCGACGGAGGCTTTAAGTAGAAAGGGCAGCCCCGGGGGGGTCAGGGGCCAGACACTAGGCGGCGCGGCCGGGGCGGCCGCGCCGCCACCATGTGTGGGCCCCACGTGGCCCCTCTCCGACGGCTCGGGTGTTGGATGCTCTGGCAAAATAGGAACTGGGCGTTGATTTCGTCCAATTCCGAGAATATTTCCTTACTAGGATTTCGAAACCAAACAACAGAAATGAAAACAACGTTCTTCGGCATCTTGTTAATAGGTTAGTTCCTAAAATGCGTAAATACGACATATAATGTGCATAAAACATTTAGATATCATCAATAATGTAGCATGGAACATAAGAAATTATCGATACGTTGAGACGTATCAGCATCCCCAAGCTTAGTTCTGCTCGTCCCGAGCAGGTAAAACGATAACAAAGATAATTTCTGAAGTGACATGCCATCATAATCTTGATCATACTATTTGTAAACATATGTAATGAATGGAGCGATCAAAAACAATGGTAATGACATGAGTAAACAACTGAATCATAAAGCAAAGACTTTTCATGAATAGTACTTCAAGACAAGCATCAATAAGTCTTGCATAAGAGTTAACTCATAAAGCAATAAATCAAAGTAAAGGTATTGAAGCAACACAAAGGAAGATTAAGTTTCAGCGGTTGCTTTCAACTTATAACATGTATATCTCATGGATAGTGTCAACATAAAGTAATATAACAAGTGCAATATGCAAGTATGTAGGAATCAATGCACAGTTCACACAAGTGTTTGCTTCTTGAGGTTGAGAGAGATTGGTAAACTGACTCAACAATAAAAGTAAAATAAAGGTCCTCAAAGAGGAAAGCATCGATTGCTATATTTGTGCTAGAGCTTTTATTTTGAAAACATGAAACAATTTTGTCAACGGTAGTAATAAAGCATATGAGTTATGTAAATTATATCTTACAAGTTGAAAGCCTCATGCATAGTATACTAATAGTGCCGCAACTTGTCCTACTTAGCTTGGACTACCGGATCTTTGCAATGCACATGTTTCAACCAAGTGTCACAAAGGGGTACCTCCATGCCGCCGTACAAAGGTCTAAGGAGAAAGCTCGCATTTTGGATTTCTCGCTTTTGATTATTCTCAACTTAGACATCCATACCGGGACAACATGGACAACAGATAATGGACTCTCTTTAATGCATAAGCATGTAGCAACCATTATTATTCTCATATGAGATTGAGGATATATGTCCAAACTGAAACTTCCACCGTGATTCATGGCTTTAGTTAGCGGCCCAATGTTCTTCTCTAACAATATGCATGCTCCAACCATTAAGGTGGTAGACCTCTCTTACTTCAGACAAGACGAACATGCATAGCAACTCACATGATATTCAACAAAGAGTAGTTGATGGCGTCCCCAGAAGCATGGTTATCACACAACAAGCAACTTAATAAAAGATAAAGTGCATAAGTACATATTCAATACTACAATAGTTTTTAAGGCTATTTTGTCCCATGAGCTATATATTGCAAAGGTGAATGATGGAATTTTAAAGGTAGCACTCAAGCAATTTACTTTGGAATGGCGAGAAATACCATGTAGTAGGTAGGTATGGTGGACACAAATGGCATAGTGGTTGGCTCAAGGATTTTGGATGCATGAGAAGTATTCCCTCTCGATACAAGGTTTAGGCTAGCAAGGTTATTTGAAGCAAACTCAAGGATGAACCGGTGCAGCAAAACTCACATAAAAGACATATTGTAAACATTATAAGACTCTACACCGTCTTCCTTGTTGTTCAAAACTCAATACTAGAATTATCTAAACCTTAGAGACCAAATATGCAAATCAGATTTTAGCAAGCTCTATGTATTTCTTCATTAATGGGTGCAAAGTATATGATGCAAGAGCTTAAACATGAGCACAACAATTGCCAAGTATCACATTATCCAAGACATTTTAGAATTACTACATGTAGCATTTCCGATTCCAACCATATAACAATTTAACGAAGAAGTTTCAACCTTCGCCTTGAATATTATGAGTAAAACCTAAGGACATATTTGTCCATATGAAACAGCGGAGCGTGTCTCTCTCCCACAAAGTGAATGCTAGGATCCATTTTATTCAAACAAAACAAAACAAAAACAAACCGACGCTCCAACCAAAGAACACAAGATGTGACTGAATAAAAATATAGTTTCAGGGGAGGAACCTGATGATGTTGTCGATGAAGAAGGGGATGCCTTGGGCATCCCCAAGCTTAGACGCTTGAGTCTTCTTAAAATATGCAGGGGTGAACCACGGGGCATCCCCAAGCTTAGAGCTTTACCCTCTTGATCATAGTATATCATACTCCTCTCTTGACCCTTGAAAACTTCCTTCACACCAAACTTCAAGCAAACTCATTAGAGGGTTAGTGCACAATTAATAATTCACATATTCAGAGGTGACACAAACATTCTTAACACTTCTGGACATTGCATAAAGCTACTGGACATTAATGGATCAAATTCATCCAACATAGCAAAAGAGGCAATGCGAAATAAAAGGCAGAATCTGTCAAAATAGAACAGTTCGTAAAGACGAATTTTAAATGGCACCAGACTTGCTCAAATGGAAAAACTCAAAACTAATGAAAGTTGCGTACATATCTGAGGATCACGCTCGTAAATTGGCAGATTTTTTCGAATTTTCTACAGAGACTTGTGCCAGAATTCGTGACAGACAGCAATGTTGTTTCTGCGCAGCGATCCCAAATATAACATCAACTTTAACATAGAAACTTTACTTGGCACAAAAACATGATAAGGAGAGGTTGCTACAGTAGTAAACAACTTCCAAGACTCAAATATAAAACAAACTACTGTAGTAAAAACATGGGTTGTCTCCCATAAGCGCTTTTCTTTAACTAGGCGCAGAAAGTGTAAATCAAGTAACATCGAGTAGAAGCATCAACATTCTTATTTTTCATGCAAACACAACTTGTTGCAGAGGGTACTTTAGGTGCTCCATTATCTAGATTTTCTATGGTGGTGCTAGGGGTTTTAGCAATTTTAGGCCTATAATAATTCTTTTGTTTAGGCACTTTAGAGGCATACATGAATTTTTGCTCTTCACCCACATAAGCTTTCTCATGATACTTGAGGGAAGAGAAGGTTGAACCCAAGGTTCCCATAGCTTTTTCAAGTTCATCAATCCTATTGGTTTGATTATCATGGACAACACAAGTTCCTAGGACACTAATTCTTTCATCAATTCCTCCTAGGGATTTATCAAGTTCATCAGTTTTATCCAATAACATTTCCAATTTAGTTTCAATACTTGGAAAAATTTTCTCTATGGTTTCCAATTTTTTCATAACATCTTCAAGAGAGATTTCAATTTTAACTTCATTAACAGTGGTATTCCAACTAGACTCTCAATGATGCAACTAGCTTCTAAAGCGGGAGTACCTAGGAAATTACCTCCCGAAAGAGTATCAAGAACATACCTATTCCAACTAGATAAACCAACATAAAAGTTCCTAAGAAGGATAGTGGTGGAGTGTTTCTTAATGCACTTATGATGAGCATTACTAATTCTATACCAAGCATCTTTAAAACTTTCCCCACCTTGTTGCTTAAAAGAACGAACTTCAACTTCAGGATTACTCATTTTAGTAGTAATAAAAGTAAACTAAGCAAGTAGAATAAAGACAAGTAACTAATATTTTTTGTATTTTTGATATAGAGAGCAAGACAGTAAATAAAGTAAAACTAGCAACTAATTTTTTTGTGTTTTGTTTAGGTGCAGCAAACAAAGTAAATAAAATAAAGCAAGACACAAACAAAGTAAAGAGATTGAGAAGTGGAGACTCCCTTGTAGCGTGTCTTGATCTCCCCGGCAACGGCGCCAGAAAAAGAGCTTGATGGCGTGTAACTCACGTTCGTTGGGAACCCCAAGAGGAAGGTATGATGCACAGCAGCAGTTTTCCCTCGAAAGAAACCAAGGTTTATCGAACCAGGAGGAGCCAAGAAGCACGTTGAAGGTTGATGGTGGCGAAATGTAGTGCGGCGCAACACCAGGGATTCCGACGCCAACGTGGAACCTGCACAACACAACCAAAGTACTTTGCCCCAACGAAACAGTGAGGTTCTCAATCTCACCGGCTTGCTGTAACAAAGGATTAACCGTATTGTGTGGAAGATGATTGTTTGCGAAGAAAACAGTAAAGAACAATTAGATTGTATGCGATGTAAAGAATAGGACCGGGGTCCACAGTTCACTAGAGGTGTCTCTCCCATAAGATAAATGCATATACATGATATGATAAATATAGTGAGATTTAATTGGGCATTACGACAAAGTACCTAGACCGCCATCCAACTGCATCTATGCCTAAAAAGTCCACCTTCAGGTTATCATCCGAACCCCATTCAGTATTAAGTTGCAAAGCAACACAATTGCATTAAGTATGGTGCGTAATGTAATCGACAACTACATCCTTAGACATAGAATCAATGTTTTATCCCTAGTGGCAACAGCACATCACAACCTTAGAACTTTCTCACTGTCCCAGGTGTCAATGAAGGCATGAACCCACTATCGAGCATAAATACTCCCTCTTGGAGTACAAACTTGGCCAGAGCCTCTACTAATAACGGAGAGCATGCAAGATCATAAACAACACATAAGTAATAGATTGATAATCACCATAACATAGTATTCTCTATCCATCGGATCCCGACAAACACAACATATAGAATTACAGATAGATGATCTTGATCATGTTAGGCAGCTCACAAGATCCAACAATGAAGCACATGAGGAGAAGACGACCATCTAGCTACTGCTATGGACCCATAGTCCAGGGGTGAACTACTCACTCATCACTCCGGAGGCGATCATGGCGATGAAGAGTCCTCCGGGAGATGAATCCCTCTCGGAGTGCCGGAGGCGATCTCCTGAATCCCCCGAGATGGGATTGGCGGCGCGTCTCTGGAAGGTTTTCCGTATCGTGGCTCTGACGGGGGTTTCGCGACGGAGGCTTTAAGTAGGCGAAAGGGCAGCCTCGAGGGGGTCTGTGGGGCCAGACACTAGGCGGCGCGCCAGGGCTTGGGCCGCGCCCCCATGTGGGCCCCACGTGGCCCCTCTCGGCGGCTCGGGTGTTTGGATGCTTCGGCAAAATAGGAACTGGGCGTTGATTTCGTCCAATTCCGAGAATATTTCCTTACTAGGATTTCTGAAACCAAAAACAGCAGAAAAACAACTGGCTCTTCGGCATCTTTTTAATAGGTTAGTTCCAGAAAATGCGTAAATACGACATATAATGTGCATAAAACATGTAGATATCATCAATAATGTAGCATGGAACATAAGAAATTATCGATACGTTGGAGACGTATCAACGAGACGAAGGAAAAACCTCGGAGGGACCAGGAGTTGAAGTATAGTTGTCAAAAATCAACTGAAAACAAAGATTTCGACATCAATCATGGAACAAAGATAGATTTTCATTCATTCTCATAATATATACATGTCTATTACAAAAGAAGGACTTCTAGAGAATCACTGAAGCAATCATCGCCAAGAACACTACGGCGACAGTGCCAAAAGGGGAGACAAAAGCAAAAGTGGTCTACTTGACCTCCGGCTTTGAAGAACTTGGAGCAGGTGCTGGCTTATATCCAAGAGTGGCGAGAATCTTCTTGGAATTGGGCTTCGCCGCTTTAATTAGCGACTGCCACTTCTTCGTTTCGATTTTCCCCATGTCACCAACTCTCGACCAGTCGACTTGTTGTTGACTCTCTGCAATCAAGGCCATTGTATCTTCGACGCCAACCTTTAGTCCTTCTTGACGAAGTTGGAGTCCAAGGTCTTCATTGCCAGTGAAGTATTTGGCAAGATCAATGAAAACTGCGGGTTCCTCCTTTTTATGGAAGAAATAGGGGAAGAGCCGCGACAGGCCAGCTTCAGCTTCAGCTAGTCCGTTACGAGCTTCCGTACCATGGATCTCCAGGAGAGAAAGCGCGTCCAGAAGCTCGTCATCTTCAGGATTGTCCAGCTCGTACTCTTGGTGTGTTCTTCCTGCTTAAAGTATAAAAAAAGAGGGTTATCAAAAGAAAAAAGAGGGTTATCAAAAGGAAAAAAGAGGGTTATCAAAAGAAAAAAAAGGAGGCCAAAGCACGAAGCGAGAAAGCAACAAGGGGGTGAAGACTTACTAACAAAACGTCGACTCTGCGTTTCTAGTCGACTGAGGATCTCTTTTTCTCGAGCAGAATGCTGAGTTACATTTTCTTCTAGAGCCTTTTTTGCGTCGTCGAGTCTTTTTTGAAGATCCTCGACGGTTTTCGTGTGCGCACTCTCGCTTTGCTCTAATTCAATAGCGAGGGCGTCAGCACGTTTGTTGGCTTCTGCCAGTTTTTCTGCCAACATAAGACATATAAGCATTACAACACAAAATAGTGACAGGAGAAACTCGACAAGAAAAGCTGGACAGAACAAGTAGGTACCTTCAAGTTCGACGGCATAATCGCGGTACCCGATAAATTGGGTGCCGAAGCGGACGAGCTCTTTCATAAAAGGCTGAAGAGATTACAATGCAAAAAGGGTCAATATAGGAAGAAGAAAAAAGTTGACATCAAGGAGAAAAAGAGGGAACTCAAAACAAAAAGTCAATACAGGAAACAAAAGAATAATTTACCTCTTCCATCAAAGGAGTCGAGGAACAACCAGCTAATATGGTTGGTTCCTTACTTGATTCCACCCTGGCTCTCTTGGGCGAAGGAGCTCGAGGGCTTACAACTGGTGTTGAACGTTCAAGGTTTTGTGGAGGAGGTGAAGTTTCGCCGCCATCAGGACGAGCTTCCGAGACAACTAAAGTACGAGACGTGCTCGTTCGAGCAGTCTCGTCAATAGGTGCATCTTCTTCTTCGTCGTCATATAGCGACAGGATAAAATAGCAATTTCAAAAAGCATCGACAAAGGGAAAAATACAGTACATAGCAATTTCAAAGAACTCACGAGCTGACAAGAGCAGCATCATAAAGATCCAAAGTCTCTTCCCCGGCATTGGGTGCAGTTTTATCAGCAAGGGAAGCACCGGCTTTGGAGGTACCGGTGTCGACAGCCTCATCTCTTTTCCTTTTGCTCCTAGGAGAAGCAGCTGAAGGAGGAGAGCGTGTCGAAGAAGTTGCTTCAGCCTCGGCGTCCTTTTCAGGTGATGCCGCAGATTTTCGACAAAATGCGACTTCACTCTCAGGGCGAGACGTAGCCTGGTTGTCTTCAGTGACAACAGCCCTTTCTTCAACTCTCCACCTTCGGGAAGGGGAGGAAGAGGTGACGCAGTTGCGTGGTTCTATTCAAAGACAAGAAAAATATCGGCATGAAGTATTTGAAGGTAAAAGATAGAAGGAAAATAAAGACATGAACAAAAATATTACCTGCGGGAGTGCGTTGGTGGCGCTATATGGCGTCACACCGCAAGATGTCGGGACGTGTTTTTCTTGTTCAGCGACGAGATCTTCCGGACAAGTTTCGCTAAGTCATTGACGGACAAGTCAACCGACAAGCGATCCGCGCTTTATCGCCAGCATACATCCAAAGGAGGTTTTTGCGAGCTTGAAGAGGCTGCACCCTAATCCTAAGGAAATACGCCGTGATCTGGATACCCGACAATTCTTGTCGAGTATTCTGGAGCTCATGGATGCGAGTCATCGAGCCTCTGTCGCCGCTTTTTCTCGTCGGTAGCCTCTGCATCCCAGGATCGGCGACAAATTTTCTCGGCACCGTCAAAAGGAGGAATATTGTCTTCAACAGAGCCATGATTCTCTTCGCGGATGTATAACCATTTCTTGCGCCACCCTTGAACTGAATCAGGGAATTTGACGTCGAAATATTCGACGTCAGGGCGGACGCAGATCACAACGCCGCCTATGTTGTAGGCGACGCTGGAAGAGCCATTACGGCGACAGAGGAAGATACGTTCCCATAGGGACCAGTTAGGCTGGATCCCCAGGAAAGACTCGCACAATGTGATAAAAATAGAAATGTGGAGGATGGAATTGGGAGTGAGATGGTGAAGTTGCAGTCCATACATGAACAGCAACCCACGAAGGAAGTCATGGATGGGAGGGAAAGACCACGGATGAGGTGGTCGACGAAACTAACCCGATATTGCATCGGGGAGCTGGGTAGCTTTCTTCCTTGGGGAAGCGAATCGCATCTTGCTTCCCGCTGATGCCAAGCTTCTTCAGCATATTGATATCCTGCTGGGAGATCTTGGATCTCTCCCACTCCAAGTTTCCCAGATCTTCGGCTGCCATCTTTGCTTTGGGCGCGCTGTGCTTGGTGAGTTTGCGCGGTGGCATCAACAAGAGTGGAAGCAACGAGCGCGCGAGCGGGGGAGCACAAGAAATTTTGGGGCGCGTTGGAAAGCTTTTGCGAGCGAAAGTGATAGAGGAAGAAGACGATGGACTTAAATAGAGGTGCGGCGAAACGACACAACCGTTGGATAGGAACGATATGAAGCAGATGGAGTACACGTGGACAAAGGGTAAAATTGGATTTTCACTGAGAAAAGAAACGACAGAGGGCACAGTGCGTGCACCAGAAAAAGTGGAGGACGTGTGTCCCCCACTTGCACGACGTGTCAATCAGATGGGGAATTTGGACCCACAAGGCAGTGAGAGGAGCGGTTTTCGCATATCTCCAACACAGAAATCGTGGCTATCATCAGCAATGACGTCATTATGGTAAGAGAAAAACTCGACTAAGAAGCCGGGCGAGAATATCGACAACACAAGATTATTTCGAGAGCCTTTGATCAAATAATAAGTTTTTGCCCAAACGCTCGGGGGCTACTTTGGAAAAATAGAAAACTTTGAATATGACAATATAGAAATGGTGAGAGCCTATGACCAAATACAAGCATTTGTTCATAGCCTCGGGGGCTACTCCCATCGGGAGCGCTGGTCGCGCACCCGATAGATATAAAAATTTATCGAGAAGGATTACAAATATAGCGGCAGAGGATATTAATCTGTGGAGCCTACACCCAAGCACAAGTTCTTGGCTGTAGCCTCGGGGGCTACTCCCATCGGAACGCTGTTCGCGTGCCCGATGAATTTTGATCAAAATAAAGAAAAGAAGTGAGTATATTTCGAGTTACAATAACTCTACATATACTCCCATCGGGAAGACAAATAAGTCATCAAATATGACTCGATAAAATGTGCTAACAGCCGAAAAGCACTCGACAATATATTCTCGGAGCGCTATAAGTCGCGAATAAATCTCTGAATGCCGCAAAACTTTGCGAAGGTAAGACCCCAGATCCGTTCAGCGCCGTAGCACCGTCTCCGACGGCGGACTACTTTTTCCGTATCAACAGACGAAGAAAAATCCTAACGAACGCGTTAGGTACCCGATAAAATATGACTAGGACTCGGAATGGTAAGACCTTAAGCGGCACCTGTCGAAGTTTACACCATATCCCGAGATCATGTCCAGGGACGTGATCTTGAAGTAGGTTTTTGCGGATTGCCACTAGAGCAGTTAACTAGTACCTGATCCGTCGATGAACTAGCCCCAACTACCGATATCCCAAAATAATATTTGCATATCGAAAGATTATGTAATGAGTAAAATTGGAGATTTTCCCTGATTCTTCGATTCAAGAAAAATCTCGGGGGCTACTGACATAGGCATCCCCAATGGGCCTGCCAAAGATGGTACCCGGGGTTTACTAAAGGCCCAGGACTCGAAGAATAAGAAGACTCGGAAGCCCATTTAGCGTTAAGGAAAGATAGGTTGTATTAGGAAAGATAGAGATTTGTAATCTTACGGGTTGGGTACGAAACCCTCCCGAACTCTGTAACTTGTGTATTACGAAATCCTCGGCTCCACCCTCTATATAAGGGGGAGTCGAGGGACGGAGAAAGGATCGAGATTATTGTCAACGAACCCTAGTTTTCATAACCAGCGAGTACTTTTCGGCTGAAACCTTCGAGATCTACTTGCCCTCTACTTCTAGCAAAACCCTAGTCTACAATCTGTAGGCATTGACAAATTAATCCTTTGTCACCTAGCCTTGAGCAGGAGGGACGTGAGGTGGCGAGGTGGCAGGCGGAATGGGATGGGTCACTAGCATGTGGTACCTATATGTCGGCATCCGACGTGGCTTCGGTAACCTGTTGTGTTTGATGCTCCCATGAGGCTTAGCTCCTTGTGAGTTGGGATGTACCTTGAGTGTCGGACAGTTTATTGTGTGGCGCCGAACGGAACAGTTCTATAGAGGTCGTGAATGGGCATGGTATTCGTCATGCACCACCAATAGGGCTTTTGGGAGGGCTATAGGAAGTGCAGCTAGAGATGCTCTAAGGAACACAGACTATTGATTGCATGCACTAACTAATTTGGATACTCAGAATACTTTAGACCTGAGATCCTGAGATCGAAAAAGGGTGCAAATTTCATAATGCAGAAGCCAGGTCACAAACTTGTGTCCTATTTGATAAAATCGAATATACGGAAAACTTTAGGCATGTGATTCATGAAATGCCGCAACTGTATTAATTAGATATTGTGATGGCTAAACCTAACGGTTTGTCTATGTCTTAGTTGACTTGGATTGTTTGTGCAACTGCGGTTCTGAGAAAAGCGTTTCTGTTGCACTTTTGCAACTGAAGCACTTTTTGTGGACGAATGAAACTTAACAAATTCTTATTCAACTCAGACATAGAAAATTTAAAACCCTAACCCTAAGACATCTTAATTGTGGAACCATATTATTACATGCACTAAGAGCCCGATTGGTAGCTTGGAGGCCCCTTGGCTCGCATGGAGGGGCACAGTTTTTGGCCCGTTTGGTTTCCTAGGATCACCCGCGTTGTTGCATCGCACAATTCTCAAAGCATTGTTTTGCCTGCATCGAGAGGAACGCCCGATATGACCGTTTCCAGCAGGCCTGACACGTTGTCTTCACTCCTCTGCTCGATTGATGCAACCTCTGCACGTGAACTCGCTTATGCTCACTCTCTCTTACACTACTCCACACACCCTCTCTTCAAATCAACACAACAATATTTCAAATCAAAATAAGTTGTACATGAAAAAGATGCGTCTCGATGATATGAATCAATTCCGACAATCCGTTTCGAGTTTCGTCAGTCGTAAATCATCAATTTAGTGTACGAACTTTTAAGCGAATTTTGCCAAATACGTCGCACACGCTCAACCGTTTGAAATTTCCTTCGAGGAGTAGGCTCACCTCACCATTCCGGATGACTTTCATGTTGGTAGGTTTTTATTTCAGTGCACATACACAGATAGATATATGAATCGCTAGTATAGTGTAATTTGTACGTATGTGTGAGTATTGTTTAGAGTACTCTTGCTCAATTTATTGCTTGCCATCTTTATGGACATGGACTTGGTGATGATAGGTGAGAAGTGAGAGGTGATAATCCATGGTGGTGGCGGCATGGTAATGTTCGTCTCCGTGGTCAGCGACGTGGTGATGCTTGTGACGGGCGTGAATGACGGTATCATAATGGTGTTTGTCTTCGTGGTCGGCGACGTGGTGATGCTTGTGACCGGCATGACCGGCAGTTTCATGGTGGTATTCGTCTTCGTGGTCGACGACATGGTGATGCTTGTGACGGGCATGAACCGCGGTGTCATGGTAGTGTTCGTCTTTGTGGTCAGCAACGTGGTGATGCTTGTGACCGGCGTGATCGGCGGTGTCATGGTGGTGTTCGTCTTCGTGGTTGGTGACATGGTGATTCTTGTGACCGGCGTGACCGGCAGTGTCATGGTGGTCTTTGTCTTCGTGGTCGGCCACGTGATGATCGATGTGACCGGCGTGAACGGCGGTTCCATGGTGGTCTTCATCTTCGTGGTCGGCGACGTGGCTATGCTTGTGACCGGCGTGACCGGCGGTGTCATGGTGGTCTTCGTCTTCGTAGTCGGCGACGTGGTGATGCTTGTGACCGACGTGACCGACGGTGCCATGGTGGTTGGTTGCTTCGTGGTCGGCGACGTACGTGGTCATGCTTGTATGGGTGAGGTAAGGTCACCATCTTGTCATATAGGTGAGGCTAGGAAAAGCATGCGAGGAACCAAACAATGGAGGCTCATTTCTCTAGCCAGTGCAGAAATGAGCTGTCTAGGCGACCAAACAACATGACTTTTCTAGTACATGGTCCGTCTCAAACGTGCAGGTACTTTTTTCCCAGCGATGTAGTGGTGCAAGAAATCGGTCCAAACTACCAAATGGGTCCTAAGTGATGGAAGGGATTACCTATGCGATATATTTCAAACAACAACCTGAACGCGATGTTTCTCTCCGTCGTCCAACCATTTTGCGCCTCAGGTTCATTCATGCATGGCGTTGCCCGTCATACACGCGCGCCGCCGCGATGCAGACGCTTCGTCAGTATGCGAGGGAAAAAAATGGTTTGACGTACAGGGTTCGTAACTTTGTTCTTCCAAGTTGAAGTCAGCTGAACGTAGTGGCGGCTAGCTTCGGGCGAAAGGTCGTCTTTGTAATAATGTTTGAGTCGTGCTCCTTCGATCCTCCATGATGCTATGCTCCATCGTTTTTTGGCTTAGCTGTTTGATCTTCCACGAAATGAATGGTGTGTGGCTGTTACTGCATGACTACTTCATCATGCGGGCCGCGATGTTAAACTGATCTCGGTTAAAACAGGAAATGTCAGGTTTCAAAATTGCGACCGCCGACCGGTCGTCTAACGCAGCGTGGAAGATGCGGTAAATATGCACTCCCCTATGGAAGTACGACCAGCGCACGGCAGCGCCATGCTTGACCACAGCCACTGGGATGGCTGGTTTGCACACCAATGCATGATTAGTGCGCGAACGTTCCGGCTGAAGAAAATCTTCGGGTCGAAGTCAAACATTACTCAAACTTCACGCGATTACTTGCAGTCACACTAGAAGGTTAGTGCATGTACACCACCCGATATATATTTCAGACTCAAAAGTTTTTGTTTTGCTAATTTAGATCGGTTCGCCGATTGAAAATCCCTCATGCCAACCCCTGTCTGTTCAGATCAGCGGGAGCACCAGCGGACCGACGCATTTATTTTTTCTCTCACCATCATGGATGTTGTCTGGTCTTTTTTTTTTTGACCTTTTCCACGCAGCCTTCTGGGTCAGCAAAAAAAACCTCTGATCCGTCGCCCGTTTCACCATGGAAGGCTTGATCTGGTCATAGAGATCCTAGATCTGGGGCTAAAGAGGGCCTGGATCTGACGCACCTCTATTTCTTTTTTTATTTGTTACTTTTGTTCGATTTTTTTGTTTGTTTCAGATCCAGTTTCCCGTTGAATAAGATGGTCGGTTCTAAATATGTGTTGAATACAGTGGAGTTTTGTATATTCTTTGAACTTTCAGTGAAGATTCTTAGTTTTTTTGTGGATTTTGTATGAAGCCATTTTATTTCTATGAATTATGTATGAATATATGTTGATACCATCATAGATCCACTAAGTTTCAAGTTTATTTCATGTGGATTTCGGGATTTAGTTTCTAAATTCGTGTAGAACTTGTATGATACACTATGTGAGTATGGAATGAAACAGAGAAGATTGAGTGAATCTTCAAATATGTTATATGAAGTGTGTATGAATCTTGGAAGAAACAAGTGTAGAACTCTAAAAACATGATAAAATCTTTCAGAAACAAAAATTCATCTTTCTTCGGTTTCTACACCAATTAAATAACTGAAAAATGTTTGTGAGATGTGAGGGGAGACAATAAAAGGGCAGCATGTGCCGAGGTGAATCTTGTAAGAAACCCTGAAAAGTTAGGCGGCTAACTGCAAAATGCAATGGGCTGTGTGTTGGGGGCCTTCTTACATCAAGTTATGCATTTCTTCTACTGTAAATTTGTCCTATCTATCTATTATATTATTAAAACAACAAACAACCAACGGTTTAGATTAGTTAGGCATAAGCTAATCAACAATAAGGGCCAAGATTAGTTACGTGGTCCCGGTGTTGATTTAGATACGTGCATATTCCTCACGTCTACCGCACGAGACATATACCAAAACCATGCTCACGTTCAATCTAGGTTACAGGTCTAATCTGCCGCCGCCGCCTCCTCTCCTGCGGTGCCCAAGAAGTCATGTCAGCCAATCGACGAACTCCTCCAATGCGCCGTCGGCAGCCTACGATCTAAGCCTCAGGAATCAATACCAAAAAGGTGCTATCGATTTCATGGGCATGGCGCCATGGAGACCATCTAGGATGCAGCTTCACAAATCACATACTGTCGTCTACCTCGGCAGTCGACGGACCGGACAAGATCTTATCGGCGCCATCGCCGTGCTCCACGCAGCCGTGCACCTCGACTGCTGCCGGACGCAGCCGTGCACCTCGACTGCTGCCGGACCTGCACTGCCTATCCCCTGGGACAATGCTATGCCTCGCAGTACGATCGAGATGAAGGTTAGGCCTCACGAATCAATGCTATCGATGTCATGGGCATGGAAGCCACCATGGATGCACCTTCACGTACAGGGCCCTCCTCAGTCGAGGCGGCATTGCCGTCTTCCGAACAGGTAGTTCTGCAAGGGACAATGCATCATATATGCCGTGTGCCCGCCCAACCTCAGTCCACGTCCACGGAACAGGAAGATCAGAGGAGCGGTGTGCAGTGCACACATGTTTATCAGAATTTGGATCTCGGGAGACTGACGCAGCTGTAAACATATGTGTATGCGCTGACATGCCTTGGGGGATTTTGATGATACACTTTGCTTAATTCTAGATGTAAGTATCTACTACTAGGCTGGCGTGGAGAAGATTCATGTGTTGTATATGATTGATTAGGAAGATTCAGTTCCACCAAAGATATTCTCTGTTTCAAGCAACTTTCTACGGTTTTCTTTACTGGATCAGCAATTTCAGTTTACTCTCACCCATGATCCAATAGAATATCAGTATCTTGGGAAGCACAAACTATATTCCGTTCTAATGCTGAACTTCTGGTAGAGCAGTATTATTTGCAGAGAAAGAATAATATGCATTCAAGATATCAAGTATGAGTACTATTTTCAGATACCACGAGATACAACATTGATTCTGAGGTTATTCTGTTAATTCTTTTCCTGATTTTCTATCTTTAAGATCACTCCAGTGACAAGGATATTAAATTTTATAGTAATTGCTAATTTTATTTCGTATGTTGCACAGAACTATCCGCGACATAATGATCCCTAACTTGATGATTGGCTGAATGGCTACGGGATCTTTCTGGCGAGAATGCATAGAACATAGAAAAAGAAATAAAAGAATGCAATAACTATATGCAAGGACTAGATGGAGAGCACTGGCCTGGTGAGTTGGGTTGGCTGGTGAGTTGGGCGGGCATGATGCACGGTAGAAGATGTGTCAGAATCCAGAAGGTAAAATAATTCACCATGAAGTGTAATGTGAATAGTTCTTAGTCTACATATTACATATTAATTTATATTTACGTCACTCCACTGATGATGCCATTAATTTTTAAATAATCTTTTTGATTAGTGTGCTGCACAATGAAATCCTAAATTTTCATAGGTCATTAGCTAACCATTAAACTAATTTACAGGTTTATTTGTTCTAAGCTCTCCCATAAACATGAAAAAGGATTACACTTTGTAAATATGGATACTTTGATCATAATAAAATAAGCATGATGCAGTTTATAATGCTTATTATAGTAAAAGGATGGTTCATTACTGTAGTGGGTAAAATATTTCATAAACAACATATAATAAGTAAAAAAATCTGAATATTCTATTTTGACCTTCATGGATGCATAAATTTACATGATTAAGTGTTACTCAAATAGTGGGCACGAATTTTTTTTTGGACACTATCAAACTTATGATGCTCAAGTAAGGGAGGTGGATTAATACAGAAAAATACAGGGTAGATGTAAGGTCGAAGTACGAAAGAGCATGATTATACAAGGACATCATACACCCAAAATGACACGTAGACCTATATGCATGCATACAAACTCAGTCAACTTGAAAATATAAGAGACATTGCAACATCGTGAGGGGAAACACACAGAACAAAACAAAAACTATTAAATATTCATCCATATGATGATAGTAAAACTCATATATATCTCTCTGTGTCTTTTCCATCATCATAATGAACTCAATTAGACGGCATTGTTAGAGATATTATAATTTACATGTTTGCTGAACAAGGAGCCTAATCAGCAAGGAACGTCACTTTTGAATTCACCCGGTATATCACCGATGTTTGTTAATGTTTCTGAAGATGGAAAATTAATATTCCTTGGAGATAAATTGATTATTGGAGTTTGGGTTTGCCAAAATTGATTCGTGGAGTTTGTGTTAGAAAAAAAATTATTGTCTAACAACTAGAAAATATAAAAGACCCTTGCGAAGAATAAAATTGTTAGAGTCATCTTCTGCATAATATACTTGAAAGTTACAACAACTCAAATTCAAGTTACTTATATTTTTTATTTTTAAGATGTCAAATAGTTTTATAATCCAGGTTGAAAAGAGTTAACGGTAAGGAATCCCTTTATAAACTGTTTATCATAAATAAACTTAATTTATTTTCACTTCTTATTTCTCTTCAAATGTTCAAAAAATGGTGTAAAGAATAATATAAATATATTAAAAGTGGAGATTTAAACAATCTCATTTCTAGCCGCGCAATTTGCGCGGGCCATTCAGCTAGTTGTATAGTAATGCAGATACAACAGTGATGTGAAGTGTGCACAGATGTTCATGAAAAATAGGAGGATGAGCAATGGGCACTTACACTGTCTAACTGTCTTTTAATAGGTTCTGTTACGTAGATCTAACAGTGATGTCAAGTGTGTATAGATGTTCATGAAAAATGGGAGGATGAGTAACGGGTAGTTTTGTGCCTTTCTGTTTGGTCCGCTGCCAGTACAAGCACACCAGTCGCATGTGCCTTTTCGGCCCGCGACTACTAATAGCAGCCGCGTGCATTCAGATGGGTGCGCTGCTAATGGGTGTGCATCTATAGCGTTTTCCTACTAGTGCCAGATAGTATTTTTACTGATAACTCACAAGGCGAGCTCGCAGCTATGCAAAATCTAACTATCTTGTAACTTTTATCCTACTATATAGTAATGCAGATACAACAGTGATGTGAAGACTATACAGATGTTGATGAAAAATGGAAGGATGAGCAGCGGGAGCAAAAAAGTTGAGGTTTGTAGCACACTTACACTGTCTCCTTGTCTTTTAATAGGTTCTATTATGTAGATCTAACAGTGATGCGTATATACGACCACTTACATTGTGAAAGCAGCAACCACGGGATAAGGATGAGCCAATGGAAGAGATTGATCGAGGCCACGTTTGGTAGCCTGCACCGATTTTCTGCATGACTGCGCCAGCGAGATGGACTCACCTGCGCGTCATGAATGGACCATGGGCCATGAAAGCCGGGTCGTCTGGTAGCCTGTGCGGCCTTTTGCGCGCCGGAGAAGGAACTCAGGCCCCACCGTTTGGTTGCATGTTTACATTACTTTCTTCCCTGCTCGTGCAGCCCATAGCCTGTTTGGTTGCAGGTAGCTCAGTGCTATGGTAACCCCTTCACTTAGAGTGGTGAGGTTACCCAGTACTGAATAACGCACACATCAGATTCAGTTCATCACAAAAGGTGATGCTAATACACAACAACTACTTAGTGGGTGATGCATCACGAGCGAAGCAACTACTTCGTGATGCATCACAGGTTCATCACACGAGGGGTTAGTTTATACCACCTCGAACAAGTTCATCATTACAGACCGGGGATCAGGTTGTAGCAAGTCCTAGCTAATGGAGGGATACAAGATCACCTCCCAAAATCAGCGGATCATGACGAAGGAAGCAGAAGCACTAAGCAGGAAACTGGTTGCGGAGCCAGGTCCTAAGTCAGCTCCTCCTCTCTAGTGGTTGCAGCTTACGGTAGACGGCATACTATGCTTCATTGTCTACAATGAAATCGATAGCTCTGACCAGCAAGTTAGGCTAGAACAGCTGCGCCTTGCACACAAACCGGGGAGTGAAGATCGTCTTCATCTGAGCGTAGTTCGTGATTGGGGTGCCGACGTACTGACGGTGCTTCGGGTAGCGCTGCAATCCACAAGGAACAACTGTTAGTGCGGACGACATTGACAGATCTATGCAGGAACTCAATGAGGCTTCGTACCTGGATGTACTTGTCCGCCGTCCCTTCATCACCGCCGTAGAAGCAACAACCATCTTCGCTCCAGTCCAAAATGCGATCGGATTTCATCTTCATAATGACGCTCCACTTCGTCCTCCAGTTTTTGATGTGGTTGTACAGCTGAAGAGTGGTGACATGTACGCCGGCGAATGCAAGAACATCCGCGGCTACCTTCTTCATCTGCTGCTCTTTGAATCCCATGTTGAAGAATACGCCGCTACGGACGAGATGAACCAACCGGTTCAACACAAGCTCTGATAGCTCAGTTTTGCAAACCAGGGTCGGTTTGCTTGCAATCAGACATGGTTGAGCATTCACAGTTGGTGCAGACAGATCAGGGGAGCCCAAAGGTATGATCGCCTACATGATAAACACTAGCAGATCAATGAACTAGCACTACCACATGGACATCCTTAAGCACTAGCAGATCAATGAACTACCACATGGACATCCTTAAGCACTAGCAGAACAATGAACTACCAGTACAACATCAATGAACATCGAGATAGGTAAGAGCGGCATTACAGTCAAAGGAGACACACACAGCACCGAGGTCGGGGAAGCAGGGGACCCTGGCGAAGATGCAGGCAGCACCACCGTCCTAGTGGAAGAGTCAATGGCGAGAACGGTCCCCGTCGTAGAGTCAGATGGAACCTGGAAAACCTCCACCGGCGACGAAGGAATGTCCTACAATGGATTTGTTCAGACCCTGATTGCGTACCCAAAAGATCTAGATCTAAGGCTAGGGTTTGTGGAAGCTTACCACAACCGAAGTCATCGACGCAGAGGAAGAAAATGACCATCCGCGGGCAGTACCCGCCGCCACAGCCGCCGCCGTCACCGCCGCAAGCCTCGCCGACCGTGCGAGTGAGGTAGAGCCGGCCATGTCGCTAGATCGGGAACGGTGGATGAGCTCGAAATGGGGGGAAATGGAGGATTTGGATTTGCCGGTGAGAGAGTCGCCCCTATATACGGTGGCGAAAATTCAAGCGCGGTGACCGAATTCATCCCGCCGAGATTTCGCCGTCCCGTGCGAGCTCCTGCCATCTCCCGCGGTGGCTCTGCGAGGATGCCGCGTTCTCCACTTCTGCTGAAACGAGGGTGGCTCGCTAGAAACGGCCGAACCGGGCGTTTCTCCAGGGCCTGGCCCGAGGGTGCCTTGAGAAGCGGTTCGTGCAAGAACGCGGCCTCAGCCAGGTAACCAAACGGGCCGAAAAAAAGATGGACCGATGCGAGCCAAGGGACATGCAGACTACCAAACGTGTCTCAAGTAGTTTGTAAACTTGCAGGTGCTGCTTCCAAGTTGTAACACTGCTTTCAGCAGAATTATACCCCACCATAGCATATCGAAAGGCCGCCGGTGGATCGTCGGCATCGGTGGTAGCTCAACCGAGAGCCGCTACGGCCCGGGCACTATCATCTTCGACACCGAGAAGCAGTCGGTGATCCGGGGATCGGAGCCTAGGTCGATCAAGAGCTACCCGATCCTGCTACCAATCGGCCACAAGATCTACGCCCTGGCCCGAACCCCCTCCGTGGTGGGAGGGCTCAACTTCGTGCCCTGGTTCGAGGTCCTCGACCTCTCGAGCGCACGGGAAGTCGACGGCCGCCTAACCAACTGCAAGTGGATGCCGCCTGAAGCGGCCGCCATTCTTTCCCTGGGAACTCACCCTAGGGGATTACCTTTGTCCGACCAGTGTTACCGTCAAGTCCTACGCCGCCGTGGGCTCCTGCATATTGGTGTCCGTGACTGGACATGTGGGCACCTGCGTTTGACACCAGCTCCAACAGGTGTTCGACGGCGGATGACAAGAACTGCCTGCCGTTCGTCAACGGAGCCATCCCGCATAGCCCTGGGATCTTCCTCGGCTTATCGAGGGCCACAAAGGCCATCGCCGGATACAAGATTAATGCCGATGGCGACGCGAAGACGCTGTCTGGTTGAGATTTCGATGGTGTCGAACTTGGAAGAGGAAGACCTGGCTGCGCGCAGCTACAATTTCCTTTCCCTGGGGATTGACAAGGACTTCTGCTTGATGAGTAGTTGGCGCGTTGATGAACCGCTAGACCCCCCCCCCCCCACATCTCCAGGCGCACATCAGGGTGAGGACGTACAAAACAGATGATTTTGTAGAGTCCGAGGAAAAATTCTTGGTCGTCAACAAGCAGTGGATGCAGGTTTACAAGATCCGCGATTTGAACAGGACACTAGATGCGCTCTGTCTGGCTAGCGTGGTCTCCATATGAATGAGTAAGCCCTTCCGATATTTGTCCAAAATCCATAGATTAGTTAAGAAAAAGTACATGGGTTTCTGAATTTTTATGATAGTTTCTCACATTTTATAATAGATTAGTTAAGAACCAGTACATGGGATTCTGAATTTTCATGATAGTTTCTCACACATTATAATATACCCCTCTCACCATAGACATGGACTAGATGGACCATGCGCGTCTTGCCGCGCCGACTTCCGATCCTGCGATTAGATTATTTGCCGTGGTTTTAGATCTGATTCAGCCATCGTCACCATTGGCGAGAAGTTTAAGCATATTGCACATTTATTGATTTATTGCAAAAGTATCGAGCCAATAACATAGTATGCATGCATGTTGTATCATTTGAATGCAGGAGACCATCCTTGACCTCACCGTACCTTATAAGCAGACAGTACCTTATAAGCAGACACATTACAGATAGACCGTCTACATTGGCGTTCCTTCTGCAACCTCAAAATTCTTTTTGAGTTAAATGGCATCTGATTGAGGGAGTACAACCCTGGGCGAGATATCTTCAGTGGTGAGGAGTGAGTGCGCCAAGACTGAGTTTTTGGCTGGTGCATTTACACACGTGTAGCTTTTGTGTTGTTCTTTTGTGTTGTTCCTGCAGTTTTGTGAAAGAGGAGGTGGTGCACAGCTGTTTGTAATGTGTTTATTTGTACGTGTAGCTCTTGCTGGTGGGCGCGCGTATATTTGGTTTTTGTGTTTTAGTTAATTTCTGGATGCGGGTGTTGAGTTTGGCCCGTCCAAGAATTAAGTTGCGCTTTTTTCAAAATGTGATAACCTAATGCTTTAGGATTTTCTTCTTTTACGGAGGTAATCACAGAATATATACAGAAGTGATTATATAGCAGGTTCTTCTGCAATGGATACACACTTTGCGTGCGGTCCCATTGACTTGGAGTGGCGGCTTTGATCCTTTTTAAGTATGAAAATACATTGACAGTGCACTAAAATCTAATGAATGGCTTTGGAATGCACTTCAATCAACTCATCATAGTATATGAATACCATTTAACCCAAAAAGAATTGGATTTGCATCCAAAATATGTCCATCATACATATTGACTGGTAAAGAAAATGCAGGTATGAAACAACTTTTGGTAATTAGGCACAAAACATTTAACTGCCTACAAAATGTATCGAGTAACTTTAGTACGATAGCGGTAGTTTGAGCTCCTCGTGATAGGCGAGATAAAGCACTCATATTTACCAATTTGCATATCATGTAAGTGATGTTTTTTGAAAGAGAAGTGATAATCCAACAAAAAGAACATACATAGGTGACCTACATAAGTCCATAAAACAAATTGTTGTTGTTATAAAACAAAGTAGCAAATTGCATGGGAAAGTAAAAAAAATGTAATTGGAATCAGTCAGAGGGGGCTACAAAAGGCTACAGTGGTCTAGCATAAAATTAAACAGACTAATTTAATAGGCAACAAACTGGTTCAAGTGTGTTATCAGCAAAACTAACCAATGACATAAGTTGAAACGAAAATAAAGATGTGGAGTGTAATATATTGCTTAAAAGGTGCACACCACATTTAAACAGAATTTCACTGGCAAGTAACAGTGTTGAGAACTTGGATCGAGCACCCGGAACCTTGACACCAGATCTTAGTGCTTATATTCATGGGCCTATCCAAAATCCTGAGGAACATATCGTCACTAAGATTAACCAGGAATATATGCACCTATTAATTCGTACTTCACATGCCTTGGTTGAAATTAAAGAAATACCTTTTCCTTTGTGCATTCTTCATTTAACAAAATGAAAATAGTTTCAACTTAAATATACTACTAAGTAAGAGGTTCCTTAACAAATGATCTACAAAGTATTACATAGTTGCAATGGTTAGGTCATCATATATAGCCAAGAACAGGGATCAATGCTACTGTATGTTGATTTCTACATGATACATAGTAGGACACACAATTTACCGTTATTCTTATAAATAAAAACGCGGAAGAAACCCACTAAATACTACCGTATGTTGATTTTCTACATGATCCATGTGTCTGATTAAGCAAAGACTTATGTGTAAAGCCCTCAGTTCAACTTTCCTACCATGTGGAGCTGAAATCTACCCTTTCAAATGACGAACCTTGAGTATATTTGAAGTTTTCACCCTCTACAACTTAACAATACAACTCATGAGTACCATATGAGCAAGAGCTTTTCATATATCCAGACGGTCAAAGGTAGATAGTGTGCACATTCGTTATTATCACCACATTGTTAGAAGTTTTAACTTTTCTTGTATTCTATTACCCTCACCCTTGATGGTAATTTTCTTATCAAAGAAAGGGTTCATTTCCTCTTGAGTTGCACTTTAAAAAAATATTGAAGAATAACTTGGTAGTCTTCCTATTTAATATTCCCAGAAACATCTGGCTCTGAACCTAGGTGTTCTTTCGTTTGAAGTAACAATATTTGCTAGTGTAGCTGGAGTACCCCACATTCTCTCGCGAGAAGCTACATTTTTAGTCACTGAGATAGCACGGACCACATGTGGAGGCATCTAAAAATCATACATAGTCCCTGGGAAGAATATATATAACTCATTTTAGTTCAATCAAACAAGCATAAATATTGATATTGCACAGTTGCACTTATATCCATGTCATCTGAACTTCTAAGAGTGAGTTCAAAAAAAAAAGATGTCACCTCTCCTATGCTAGAATTCTTAATTTCTTGTGTGTATATTGAATCTAACATGGATGAATGAATTATAAGTTTAGTGCAAAACAAAAAAAAACATCACTATGCCTATTGTTGGCAAGTAAAAAAAGGCAGGTACATACGGATATGGCATATCAAAATCTGTCTAAACTTGCCTAAATAAGTTTTATGGAGTAAACTTATGAAGGTACAGCAAGTAGATATCTGTCTTGAAGCATATTTACTTTTCTTTTTGAGAGACAAAAACTTGCTCACATAAACAGATAGATTACAATTCTCATACGCTTGAGAGGTTATTCAATGAAAACTAAAACTAATAGTTCTGCCGGTCCAGAAGAGGCAAGATAACATTTAGCATTACTTAAGTACTGGTCATAGAACCACTTGCCAACACGGTCTGAATCTGAGCATCAAAACAAAGAAATACCAACACTAAATCATACCAAACATCCTCTCAGCTGCCCAGAACATAGTAGATGCAATATCCCTCATCTGACGAACTGTAGATGTGTGGATGATTGAAAGAACATTGAGAGCTACATGGTACAAATTAGAGGAAGGTACACCTGATCGAAAAATATATTCAGCAAGCATCTAATGTCACTCCGAATGGTGCCATTGGATCCATAGGATATAAATATTCACCAGTGCGTAGAAAAAGACACCCATCAGATCCCTGTTCGCTAGAGATAATTTTTAAGATGAGTTGGTTCGTAAAAGTTAAAATAATATGTTAAACTATGATCTTATGTAGCACATCCGTTTTATTGATAGTATCCTTTTACTTCTGGATGGTTGTGTCAAAATCTAGTATGTTGTCCATCCACTTGATCACTATCTGATTTTATTTTGCTTCAACTATAAATTTCCTAGGTTCCCATTGTTTCTTCTGTTCTAGGCTAACCAAATTTATGCGTCACAAATTTCTTCTTGTATCGGACTTGAAGGCTGTATTGGTCATCAGAGTAAATCTATGGTCTGCAGGTAAGTAATTTTTTTAGATTGGTTAATATCAATGTTGGATAATCTCCCTAGAAGAAAACATTATCTATCTGAACTTCATGGACAAATTAATAGCAACAACGTATATATGCTTTTCCCTATTGTTTTCATTAGACCAAGAAAAATACTTTTACTTATGACAACCCTAAATAAAAAATTATTGCGCACTCTACGACTTATAAAAGGAAGTAACTTCTTCTAAATAAATTGGTGAAGAAAAATATCAAAATGTAGGAGAAAGAAATTGGGCCTTGGTCCCACGAAAGCAAGTAAAGGATAGAAGGATAAAAGGCCAACATACCCGTACATCGAAGCCCACTAGCGTGATCCGCCCGCACAAGTTCTGAGGCCGCCCAACCACTCAACAAGATGTCGATGACACCCCAGCAGCACACGCAGCCACCGCCCGCCACGCTGCTCGCCAATTCCACCCACTGACCAATCTCACAGAAGAAAGAAAATTCATAAAATGTTTCATTAGACCGACACATAGGATCTAGCTACTCCTGAACTACATAAATTTTGAACTGAAGCTTCTAATATTGAAAGAACAGAATAATAATAATATTGTACATAACTGCTAAATAATTCCAATGATGCACAAGAAGTCATGTACAGTTAAATTCATAAGTTAATTGGTAAGTTTCTACTAAAGGTTCAAAACTTTTGTGATTCAAACATTAGAAAACTTGGAAGAAACTAAAGAGTGCTTACTTTGCCACAAACCAAACGAACTGCAGAATGTTGTTTGAGATATTGCGGCCATAGGAATACGAAGTTTACCACATCTATTCTTGCACAAGTAGCACATATTCAAATATAAAAGCATGTATCACCAATTAAGTCTTTCCACAAGGACTATGAACCCCAACATGTGGTGCACCTCTAATTTTCATTCAGTATCAAGGCGTGAGGCACTTCCCTTTAATATCTTGAACATCAGTAGATGTTCAGCGAATGGATAGAGAATTAGTATACATAAGAGTCAGAAAACTGAACATAATTTCCAACCAAAGAATCGCCTTTGGAAAGAAGTAAATCATTACAAAGGTTATATGATCTCTAGCTACATGAGCAAAAGTATATTTGCTTCCGCATTATGATCAGTACAGTTAAACAGGTTTAGAAGCTACAAGGTAGTCAGATTCTATGATCCCAAATTCATCTTGAGGATAAGCAATCGAGTGTATATGCACACATAAGTAGGTACCTGCTCTAGTTTAAGAGAAGATCATGGAAAAATTGTCAGGCTACCATACTTGCTTGATATCATGTGAATCAGAGTCCAGATGTACTTATTTTTGTGATTTAATTTCTCTGATGCCATACACAAGAAATTCTCTCTAATGTTTGCTCAGTTTTTTTAGAATGCCACGGGAGTACTTCAGAAATACAAAATTCACCAAAACAATTACATCAAAATCGAGACAGTGATAGAACAATTTTGTAAGTTACTTACAAAGCAAAAACATAGGCAAGCATAGCCAAAGAAAGAGAACACAATCCTTAAAACACAAACAACCATGCAGCTTCACCAGGCGGTGATACAAATGAGAGCAGGAGCATACATTTCAGACATCCACCGAGCAGCAGCAGAAACGGTGTAGATACATTTCAGACATCCATGATGCACACAAGAAACAAAGCAGATCGGCAACTGTCAATAAAAAATACGAACAGGAATAGCCACCATGCCTTCCGTTGGATCCCACCGCCCGCCTTGACCCCTCAGTCCCCCAGCTGCTCACCACGGTGGAGATGCCACCCGCAGTGCCGCCTGAAGCCACCAGTCCCCAGATTACCTGACACCCAAATAGATGCGGCGAAGTTCACCGACGATGCTGTCGTCGATTCAGCCCACTGAGACCGCCCACCTCTGACCTCTCGCCTAGCCACCGGGGCCGCCCGCCACAAATCATGCCTCAGTTGGCCAAATCTGCGGCTGCCGCCGCTCGCCGTAGACGGCCGGCCGCTACCGGCGACCAGTTGGGGACGAAGACTTTGAGACGCGGGATCTGGTGCCTAGGGATAAGAGGAGGAACTACGATGGAGCAACGAATCAAGAATTCTCTTTAGTCTTTATACATCGGCTGATTGGCCCGCTTGACCCAGGAACCGCCTTAGAGCAAGTGTAACAGGCCCCGTATATTTTCGCCCCGTATAACACGAGTAAAGGGCCCTGTATCCAGTTTTCGCCGGCCAAAAACTTGGATGCTAGCTTCTGTTTTACGGGGTGGGGATACGGGCTCTGCTAGCTCGTCCGAGTTTCCGGCCCCTCAAAACAGGGTTTTAGACAGCAATTTGCACAACAATTTCACATCAAACATAGCACATCCAAAATATGTGATGCATAATTCATAGTTTTAACATCACAACACGATCATAGGCAATGTTCAAGCCACGGAATTCCCAAATGTGATCAACCATCAACGGATCCATCACCACCGGCGCCACCGCTCGCCGGAGACTCACCTTGATCACGAGCTTGACGCGCAGCCTTCTTCCTCGCAATGATGTCCGCCTTGGTCTCCTTCCACCACGCCAGCTGATCCTCTTCCATGCCGTCGGTGCGCATCATCATGATTTCCCTCTCCTCGGCCAAGAGCTCCTTCATGGCCTTGGCTTCTTTGGCTGCGATCATCTTCATGTCAAGCTCCTTCCTTGCTTGCACCTTGGCAAGCTTCACCACACTCTTCTTGTCGGTGATGAGGAGCTTGGTCTCCAACGTCTTCATCGTCAATGCCTCCTTGGACTTCATGAGTTGATCCAACTTCTCCCGGAAGCTAGCTGCTTCTTGTTCTACCTTGACCCTCTCCTTGGCCTTCTTGTTGCCCTCGGGCTTGCCGGTGTTTCTCCCACTCATGTCCTCCGCTTCATCATCCATGGTGAGAAGTGCCTCCTTCTTGCACTTTGGCTCGTTGTCCCTCAACTTCCACTTAGGAAGATGTTGAAGGATGTTAAAGCAATGTTGGAATTGAAAGTCCTTGTTCCTAGAGCCGGCCATTTCCTTGTACCTTTGTTTAGCATACTTGGGCTGCTCAACAATAGTATGAGGAGATGTTTCCACATCATGAACACATAATATGGATAGCTTGCATCATCAACACAAGGAAAACTTACATAGTCCTCCACGCATCCACTAGGGGGGTTGTCGGCCACTTGATCCATGGCAGCACTCCAACGAGAACAAGCCGGCTTGATGATGTTCCATCGGCCTTCAAGTGAGCGGTAGGATCTGTCCGCCATGCTCTTCGTGCGAGGCTTCAGCTGGTGGTACAGATCCTCAATGCGCTGCCAGTAGCGCTTGCCGCCTTGGTCCACTCCGGTGCACGCATCCATCCCCACCTTGCTCCAAGCTCGGACCAAGATGGTGTCTTCGATCTCGCTGTAGTTCGCCGTGCGTGGCTTCGGCGTCGATGAACCGGCGGCAGCCGGATCAACCTCAACCACCTCCTCCTCGTCACCCTCATCCTCCTCCTCCTCATCAATCTCTTCGATGTTGCACTCGGCATCGAATGCATCCATACCGGCGTCCAAATTCACCGCGGAATCGTTGAGCATGTCCATGTAGGATGTTGTGGACTCAACATCGAACACCTTGTCTACGTCAATGGTGGATGGCGGCGGCGCGAGCGGCGCATCGGACGGAACGGAGGGAGGAGAGGGCGTGGCCTTGGAGGGCGGTGGAGGCGCGAGGCCGATGCGGTTGATAGCCTTTGTCCGCACCTTGGCCGGCGGGACGCCTCCCCGGCCGCCTTGGTCTTCATCCTGGCCCCCTTCTTGGCAGCCGGCGGGGCTTGGGCCGGCGAAGCTGCGGCCGGCGCTGCTGCGGCCGCCGACGCAGGTGCTTCGAAGAATACCTTCGGAATCCTCTTCCTCTTCGACGGGATGGTGGCGGAGATCATGGCCGACACCGCCCCGGCGTTCGGCGCAGCTCCGACGGCGACATCGACCACCGCGGGCGGAGGAGATGCATCGCCGGCGGCAGGCGGCTCTTGCGGACGGTCCATGGAGCGGGATCCGGCCGGGAAGGGCGCGGGGGAGGAGATCGGTCGGCGGCGGCGGTTGGCTTCAGCGAAATGCCGCGAGTGTGGGGTTGGCCCACTATTCCGCTCCCACCCCGCACAAGTAGGGGGCGACGACCCGCCCCGTAGTCGAAAACAGCAAAAATCGATGCGGGGGCCGTTTTTACGGGCGTGCTAGACGGCCGGGTAGACGCGAAACCCTCAAATCGGCGGTTATTATACGGGTTTGCCCCTTTTACGGGGTCTGTTAGACCTGCTCTTAGCGCCCAGCTCACGAACCGTCATGCGAAGTGGGCCCAGCGAAAGGGACCTGCCGATCGACCAGGAGGGCTGGGAACCCTGGGAGCTTAGAGCTCTTTAGGGATTAGCAAACAACCATGCTGGGCAGCAGATATTTGATTCAATAATATGCATGTGATATTTTTTTTTACCGGGATTTTTTTTTTTTTTGACGGGATATGCGTGTGATATTGTGACTTGAGACAAGCGTGTGTGCACTACTGGGCAGCAAATTTATAACTAAAATTGGAGCTACTGTTTATGTACATAATCTGGTGCAGCTATTTCCCAAGTCTGAATTTGATAGATTCATATTACAGTTTGACTTCTGATCAGGTTAATCAGCTGTTACGCTTGAGTTGTTCGTTGCCAAACTCAAGCAAGAGCGCAACTGCGACACTGTTTTGTCAATGCATGGTCTAGTATTGAGTAATGTTTTCTGTAAGAATATTGTGACTTGTAAGCCCTAGGAACTAGAATCAGTCGACCTTTTTGCATATAGTGATTTCGGAAATTTTGACAGAAAGGACCACATGCCCCAATAAATTGTCAAGAAGGACCCTGTGAATGAAATTGCCAAAAAAGACCACGTCTCCATGGCGGCACGCCTGCTAGGTGACACGTGGAACATGCCACCATCAGCTCTGGCGGCAGGTCCTGTCCTGCCGCCATCCTATGTGGCGGCACGTTTCCCGGATACGGTCGCTGTAGAGCGAGGTGGGCCCTGCCGCCACTGAATGTGGCGACACGCTGAGCTGGCACGTTGCCACGTCACCAACGGTGGCACGTCGCCACTTCATCCCACCACAGCCAACGATGGCATGGCCCACCACATCGATGTCATCCTGCTGCCACACCCAACGGCGGCACGTCACCACATCATCATGTCGACACAGCCAATGGCGGCAGGTGCCGCGTGTCGCCTGGCAGGCCCTGCCGCCACGCAGAGGTGGTTTTTTTTTGGCAATTTCATTCATAGATGGTCCTTCTTGACAATTCGTTGGAGAATGTGGTCCTTTCTGTCAAAATTTCAATGATTTCGGAGATAGTAAAATTATTGGTCATCAACAAGCACTGGATGGAGATGTCGTCAGGAATGAGACGATGA
Source organism: Lolium multiflorum (assembly GCA_030979885.1). NCBI lineage: Eukaryota > Viridiplantae > Streptophyta > Magnoliopsida > Poales > Poaceae > Lolium > Lolium multiflorum. The sequence continues at coordinate 99,517,042 of CM061749.1, forward strand.
TGCTAGCCATATTCCTTTGAAATCTCGCGATGCTTCATTCTAGTGCAGTAAACAAGATAATCCCTCGGTGCAATAAAATTACCGTCGACTATTGAAGCCGCCTTGGCAAATGCATCTGACGGGAATAAAAGGATCCGTAACAGCATCTTCATTGGCGCCTCCCAAATAGTCGCCAGCAGGGTTGTCGAGTGCTGTAGATTTAGGGACGTTGTTCCCACACCGGCGCCTCCCATACGGCGGCCCCCCAAAAAAAAATTTACAATATTTTGAAACAACATATCAATCACATTTTATTCATACTATATTCAATTAGTCATACAATCACACAAATAGTACTTAAATTATTCATACATCAAACAAATAGGACTTAAATTATTCATACAATCAAAAATGGAAATTAAATTATTCATACAATCAAACAAATAGAAATAAAATCATGCATTGTTGCCGGCTCCTCTCCTCGCTCACAAATGCGCAGCTAGATCCGCTTGAAATTGAGCATAGACACCTGCATCTCGAATTTCATTATGCATGTGAACAAAAACGGCAAATTCTTGGATACATGCTCTACCTCAGCAAGAGGGGCAATTGATAATCATATTGTTGATCATCATGCACAGGTTCATTGCGCTCGCTCTCAATGATCATGTTGTGCACTATTACACATGCGTTCATCACCTCCCACATCTGAGACTCAGACCAAGTGAGAGCAGGGTACCTGACAACGGCGAAACGCCGCTGAAGCACCCCAAAAGCACGCCCAACATCCTTGTGTGCTGCTTCCTGGCATGTTGCAAAATAAGTGTCAATCTCCGAAGATGGAGCCGGAATTGTCTTCACAAATGTAGCATACATCGGGTAGATACTATTGTGGGTATACTTTATGGGTATATCAACGACATGGCTCGGATCCGGCAAGCCTGTGGCCCATGCGATGATGGTGGCATGGCCCATCGGGCGGCCTACTTGGTGATCGTGAAGGATGAAGTCCAGCCAAAGAACGAGAGCTGGATCCCAACCGACTACGAAGAAGGCCGGATCCGTGGAGGCCCATAAAGTATCCGGATCTAACGACCATGAGGAAGGCGGATCTTGACGTCACGGCAAGATATTGTACCGTAGTTAGGCAACTTGTATTCCGGCCAGACTCTCCATGTAAACCCTAGATCCGTGCGCCTTTATAAGCCGGATCTCGGGAGCCCTAGAGGCATAACCACAACCATTGTAACAACGCAAGCGCTGGATAATTCTGCATACAGCAGAGGCCCCGTCATCGCAAGGTGGTTCCAAGCTGGGTAACTCGCACCACCCCATTCCGTGTGCACCCGCCCTATGGCTTCTACTTCTCTCCCCCTCGTGAGGATCCCTCCTCCGAGGTATTGTCAATTAGGCAACGAAGGTACGCCACCGTGGGCCTGAGGCGTCTAGGCCGGAACCGGGCCGCCGCCATGGGAGCTACGACGACCGATCGCTGTGGGGCGCGTACTCGCCGGAATTTTCCGATCGTCCCTCCGGACGAATTCTGGCTCAGGGACAAACCCCGTCAAGCTCTCCATCGTCCCAATCGCCGGCATCCACATCTTCATCGGCGAAACCGTCGATTCCGACGGAAACGCAGTAAGTAACGCTGACGCGTCCGCCGCCGAGTTGGACGTCGCGAAGATCCGATCGAGTCCAGGAGCTTCTTAAGGAAGGTTCCGCCTTAGATCAGAAAATCAAAGCCCACCCAATCCGCCGATGTGAGGAAAACGGAAACACCACGGCATCCGCCCGGTCTCCGTGTTAGGAGAAGCAAAGGTGTCACTCCTGCACTTCTTGGCCCATCAGAGACGCCCTCCACCAGGACGAGGCCGATCCTTTGCAGTTGAGGCACCTGGAACAACGTTCCGGATTGCAAGAAGCGACTGAGACAGCGACGTCCGGGGCAAGAGGAAGCTGAACCCCGAGGAATCAATCCTTTCAGAATTTGAGCCCAATCTCTCCACGATGCCTCCTCAATAGGCATGAAGAGTATAATCGCTGGACAAGAGCCGAGATCGGGGGAGAACAGCGGCGTCTCATCCAGAATACAAGAATTCAAACCGCAGCTCGAGGAACTGGAGGCGGTGAGCAAGCTGAAGTAGGAATCACCAGCCAGTGCAGGTTCTGGCAACCAGAGGACCGCCGGATCAAGAGGAAATCAGATTAAGACCTACTCCGACCCAGACCATCCAATGTAAGGTCTCCTTAGATCGGGCACGACCACAAAAGGATGTCCTGTCACCAGAAAGAGATGGTCGAGCAAGCGCGCATGGATTTAGTCGCGCAGTCCGATATTCTCTCAACAAACCAATAACTCCCAAGGAGGCTGCAATCCGGAGGCTTTAGAAGCCAAAAGGCAGGAGATGCTGGCAACAGCTTAAGGACTGCAGCCGCAATGATGGAAGAAAGAACCTTAGCTGCAAACTTTGTGGACCACTCCCTAAAAAAGGATCGTGAAGTCGACGAAATGATGGCGACAGTCAAGAGGCTCCGAAAGGAATGGGAGGAAAGGATAGCCTCTGCGCAGGCGGAGGCTGATAGGATCGCTCGAGAAGCCATCCCTCCCCGTAGGATTACCTTTGCAACACCCACAGAACAACAGCCGCTCGCAACCCCAAATGATAACATGAAGAATATCATGGAGCTCCCGTTAAAAGAAGGACGAAGAGATTGACATCAACTACGTCCGGAAGCTCGTTGCTCAAAGAATGCAAGAAGAGAGCAAGGCGTATACTTCGCGCAGGTTGGAATCCAATCCGGATCACTGCGTATCCACCGCGCAGAAGGACGCCCGTATCAATCGCCACCCTGATGATGAATCGCGCACCGGTTCCACGGAACGCAGGAGAGAAGCCAGAGAACATCCAAACCCGATCCCGGTTCCTTCGGATTCAACTCCGAGAGACCCAGCAAAGGGCAAGGGTCCCATGTATACTGGCAGAGACAAGTACCGTGTTCCTTCACCGCCACTCCCGGCTTCGCGTCCTCCGCTACTTCGACGTCGTTAGCCCCGCCAACACTCAGCTCCATGGGCCAGGGAATCAACATCCGCGATAACATGCCGCCTCCTAGGGACAGGAGCAGGAGCGCACGCCGGAACCACGCAGTAGGGTCGAACCAAGACTGCGAGCCGAGCCTCGTCTTGGAATCAAGAACGCAGCCTCGAGCCTCCGCAGTAAGCCAAGGGACGCGGAGCCTGTCCGCGCATGAGGAGCTGAACGAAGAGCGCGCACCCGAGCCACGAGGAGCCGGAAACGACGGAGGCGACCACTCACTCGGAGGAAGGAGCCACCGGTCGAGCCACCGCGGGAACCACGCCGAGAGTCCGAAGGCGGAAGATCATCTTACAGCCCCCCTCGCAGATCTCCCTCGCCACACCCAAGGGAGGCGGGAGGCAGGAGGCGGAGGTGCAGAGCCGTGAGATCCCGTCTCGCCAAGATCACTCGCGGTGGTCCCCGCTGGGATGCTCCTGGAGCGCTCAAACGAGCGTTGCATCCGACTACATTGGCCCAAGGTGCTTTGGCCGATGATCCGAGAGGGAACCAAAGCAAGAAGCTTAATCTGAGCTACTGTAGAAACCCAAGCATTATGATGAGCAGCGAGAAAGTCGCAGACTGATTGAGGATTACTACAATGTGCAAGAATCACGAGGAACTCTAATATAGCTCGCCGTATGTTCAGCTTGTACCTTATTGGTCCGCCTCGTGTTTGGCCTGACTTTGAGGAAAACACTATCTTTGCTGGTTGGACCTCGAAGAAGGCTTTCGAGAAACCACTAGGCACCTACAGACCGGCCACCACCAGTCGCGACCTTGCTGTGCATCTTAAGAAGGGTGAAATATCCGTGGAGCTTCCTCACCCGATGGTTGGCAACCGTAAACGCAGTGCGAACGTAGATAACCGCATGCCAATGAACGCTTCATTGGTGGTTTGCAAAGGCTGGGGTCAGCTGCGCCACAAGCTTACCTGTCTGGTGAACGCGAACAAGCTCACTCTTGACGAGATGATAAATATCGCCACGATCACACCGCCGCCGATGACGATGCAGCAGCGGAGATCTCATGAGCCTACAACCCATACCCCGCACTAACAAAAGAAAACCGTGATAACGGCATCGCAACAAAGAATAAGTTTTAAGAACCCCCCCCACATTCGTAAGGGCGGAGGATCCACATGGTCGCCATGACGTTCCAACGCGGAGGTTCAGGAGGCGGAAGAGGCCGCGACGTGGAGGCGGAGGCAGCTGCAGCCGCCGACGAGGTCACCGCACCCGGATCCCGCGCTCCCAAACGTACGAAGAATACAGGGACATGCCGTGCCTGGCCCATCTGGATCCCATGACACAACCACCCAAGGTCAATCGCAACTGCAAGTGGGTCAACGATCCGAAGAACGACCCGAGGCAGGATACAAAGCGAGCTCCGGGAAGCACCCCCACGCGGCAAAGGAGGCAAAGGCAAGAACAAGGACAAAGAAGAGGACAGTCTGAAGCCATGGATGAGGATGACGCTTCGCCGGAACCCAAGGAGTGGTACCGTAGCTACCGTTCAACTCTCTTTGGTAAGCAGAAGAGGTTCTGGAACTTACCACACCTTCCCTTGAAACCCAACTGTCCACAATAAAAATCGGCGTCCTGATCTGAACGCCATAGCCTACTGCTGCAAGATGTCATGGTCGGAGAAAGCTCACTTTTGACAGGTCGGATCACCCGGTCGTCATCCCCAAAGAGTGCCGCTCTGGTTGTAAGTCCCCGCACAGACGGGTATGACTTCTCCAAGTGCCTTATGGATGGAGTGAGTCAGCCCGAACATCATGTACTGGAGATCATGTTAGAAAGGAACGCATGAAGGAATGATACGTCTCCAACGTATCAGAGCACTTGGTTTCCATGCCATACTATTGATGATACCTACATGTTTTATGCACATTATATGTCATATTTATGCATTTTCTTGAACTAACCTATTAACAAGATGTCAAAGAGCCAGTTGCTGGTCATTGCTAGTTTTGTAAATCCTAGTAAGGAAATATTCTCGGAATTGACCTGGGAATTCGCCTGTGGTCCTATTTTTGCAATGGAGCCTGTGAAGACCGAAGAGATATCTAAGTGGGGCTGCTTAGGTGGCCAGGACCATGTGGCGGGCGCGCCTGGCCTCGCCGCGCGCTCGTCACACATCCTGGGCCCCTCGTCAGCCCCCGACTCTGCCTCCGTCTACAAATAGCCTCCGTCGCGAAACCTCCAGTGACCGAGAGCCACGACACGGAAAACCTTCCGAGATTGCCGCGCCAGAATCCCCATCTCGGGGATTCAGAGATCGTCTCCGGCACCTCCGCCGAGAGGGGGATTCATCTCCGGAGGACTCTACACCGCCATGGTCGCCCCCAGGGATGAGTGAGTAGTTCACCCTGGATTTATGGGTCCAGCAGCAAGAGCTAGATGGTCGTCTTCCTGTTGTGCTTCTGGCTGTTGGATCTGGGGAGCTGCCCAACATGATCAAGATCATCTATATGTAATTCTATATGTTGTGTTTGTTTGGATCTGATGGATGGAGAGTACTATGATTATGGTGATTATCAATCTATTGTTTATGTGTTGTTTATGATCTTGCATGCTCTCCGTTATTAGTAGAGGCCTTGGCCAAGTTTGTACTCTTAACTCCAAGAGGGAGTATTTATGCTCGATAGTGGGTTCATGCCTTCATTGACACCGGGGACAGGGAGACATAAAGTTCTAAGGTTGTGATGTGTCGTTGCCACTAGGGATAAAACAATTATGCTATGTCTAAGGATGTAGTTGTTGATTACATTACGCACCATGACTTCACTGCGCAATTGTCCGTTGCTTAGCAACTTAATACCGAATGGGTTTGATGATAACTCGAAGGTGGACTTTAGGCATATGCAGCTTGGATGCATGCCTGTGTACTTATTTTAATGCCCAATTAAATCTCACCATATTTATCATATCATGTATATGCATTGTTTTGCCTTTCTCTATTTGTCAATTGCCCGACCGTAATTTGTTCACCCAACATGCTTTTATCTTATGGGAGAGACACCTCTAGTGGAATCAGACCCCGGTCCTATTCTTTACATAGCATACAATCTACCGCAATTGTACCGTTTTCTTTGCAAACATCTTCCACCCGACAGTTTAATCCTTTGTTACAGCAAGCCGCAGATTGACAACCTCTTCGTTGGGGCAAGTACTTTGGTTTTGTTGCGCAGATTCCCACGTTGGCGCCGGAATCCCTGGTGTTGCGCTCGCATCACATTTCGCGACCATCAACCATCAACGTGTTTTATCTCAAATGTCTGGCTAGCCTTGCCTCATACCGAGGGAACTTGTTTATACGCATTGTACCTTCCACTTGGGTTCAGCAAACGGACTTGTGTACTTTAATGCCAGATCAAGTTAAATTTCCGGGCGCGTTGCCGGGGAACCGAAGAAAGTTACACACAGAGAATAGCTCTCACTCAATGCCTAAATTTCCGGCGCTGCTGTTTCTGGAGATCAAGACATCAAGGAGTCTCCACTTCAATCTCTTTACTTTGTTTTTGTCTTGTTTATTTTATTTACTACTTTTTGCTGCATTTAAACAAACACAAAAAATTAGTTATTTGCATTATGTCTTGTTTGTTTCATATCAAAAACACAAAAAATTAGTTACTTGCATTTACTTTATCTAGTTTGTTTTATTTATTGTCCAAAATGAATACTCCTGAAAATACTAAGTTGTGCGATTTCAAAATGCAAATAATAATGATTTCTATGTACACCTATTGCTCCACCTGCTACTACAGCAGAAAATTGAAATTAAACCTGCTTTACTAAATCTTGTCATGAGAGATCAATTTTCTGTGCTAGTCTGATGATGCTGCTGCCTATCTCAATAATTTTGAACTTTGAGAAATGCAAAAGTATAAGGATGTAGATGGTGATATTATTAAATTGAAAGTGTTTCCTTTCTCATTAAGAGGAAGAGCTAAAGATTGGTTGCTATCTTTGCCTTAGAATTCATTCATGGACTAAATGCAAGGATGCTTTTATTGGTAGATATTATCCTCCCGCTAAAATTATATCTTTGAGAAGTAGCATAATGAATTTTAAACAATTAGATACTGGAACATGTTGCTCAAGCATGGGAGAGAATGAAAACTTTGGTAAAGAATTGCCCAACACATGGACTCGACTACTTGGATGATCATCCAAACCTTCTATGCAGGACTAAATTTTTCTTTGCGCTTTGTGGAATTTATTGGATTCAGCTGGTTTGAGGTACCTTTATGTCCATCACATTAGGCGAAACCTCTTGATGATATGATGATAAATTACTCCGAGTGGCACACGGAAAAGCTCCACAAGGTAAGAAGGTAAATTGCTGAAGAAACCCTCCTTGAGTGATGGTGACGACAGAGCAGTCTGATGCAGGTAATGTAGATCTAATGTTGATCCAAATAACGCTCCTTTAGCTTCATTGGTTGCTCAAGAAGAAAATGTTGATGTGAATTTCATTAAAAATAATAATTTCAACAATAATGCTTATAGGAATAATTCTGGTAACAACTATAGGCCATATCCTTCTGCTAATGGTAATGGTTATGGTAATTCTTATGGGAATTCTTACAACAATAATAGGAGTGTACCCTCTGGTCTGGAAGCTATGCTTAAAGAATTTATTAGTACACAAACTGCTTTTAACAAATCTGTTGAGGAAAAGCTTGATAAAATTGATACTATTGCTTCTAGAGTTGATAGACTTGCCTCTGATGTTAATCTTTAAAATTGAAAGTTATGCCTAATAATGATATTGATAATAAGATTACCACTACAGCAAATGCCATCCAAGTTAGAATTAATGAGAATATAAGATTAATGGTTGAATTGCGTGCTAGGTGGGATAGAGAAGAAAATGAAAAACTAGCTAAAGAGAATATGTAGCTAAAGTTTGGACTATTACCACCACTAGTAATGCTAATTCTTCACATGTTGCTGCACCTCCCACTATCAATGGTAAAATAATTGGTGTTGGCAATGTTTCTACCCTAGTGCAAAGCGAACAAACTGCCTGAAATTGCTAAAACTGCTGAAACTGCTTGTGATAAAACTGCTGAAATTTTTCCAACCTTGGGAACAATGATCCCATTGCTGTAGTTCATAATGATTTAGATTTTGATGATTGCTATATCTCTGGTTATAAAGTTCTACAAAAACTTACAAAAGTCCCAATGCTAGTGCTATAAATTTAGCCTTTACAAAACATATTACAAATGCTCTTATAAAAGCTAGAGAAGAGAAACTAAAACTTGAAACTTCTATTCCTAGAAAGTTAGAAGATGGTTGAGAGCCCATCATTAAAATGAAATTCAATGACTTTGAAAGTAATGCTTTATGTGATCTTGGTGCAAGTATTTTTGTTATGCCTAAAAAGATTTATGATATGCTTGACTTGCCACCATTGAAGAATTGTTATTTGGATGTTAATCTTGCCGATAATGTTAAAAAGAAACCTTTGGGGAGGATTGGTAATGTTCGCATTACGGTTAACAACGTTGATTTTGTTGTCTTGGATACGAATGCAATGCATCTTGTCCTATTGTGTTGGGAAGACCTTTTCTTCGAACCGTTGGTGCTGTTATTGATATGAGAGAAGGTAATATTAAATATCAATTTCCTCTCAAGAAAGTTATGAACACTCCTAGAAAGAGAATGAAGTTGCCTTTTGATTCTATTATTAGAACAAGCTATGATGCTGATGCTTCTACTCTCGATGTTACTTGATTTGCACTTTCTGCGCCTAGCTGAAAGGCTTTAAAGAAAAGTATGGGAGACAACCCATGTTTTTTACTACATTAATTTTTGTTTTGTTGAGTCTTGGAAGTTGTTTACTACTGTATCAACCTCTCCTTATCATGTTTTTGTGCCAAGTAAAGTTTCTATGTCAAAGTTGATGTTATATTTGGGATCGCTGCGCAGTAACAGCATTGCTGTCTGTCACGAATCTGGCACAGTTCTCTGTAGAAAATTCTAAAATCTGCCAATTTACGAGCATGATCCTCAGATATGTACGCAACTTTCAATAGTTTTGAGTTTTTCCATTTAATCAAGTCTGGCCATCTTGTACCCGTCTTTACGGACTGTTCTGTTTTTTGACAGATTCTGCCTTTATTTCGCATTGCCCTTTTTGCTATGTTGGGATTCATTTCTTTGATCCACTAATGTCCAGTAGCTTTTCTATGCAATGTCCAGAAGTGTAAAGAATGATTGTGCTACCTCTGAATGTGTGGTAATTATTACTCATGCACTAATCCTCTAATGAGTTTGCTTGGTAGTTTGGTGTGAAGGAAGTTTTCAAGGGTCAAGAGAGAATGATATACTATGATCATGAGGAGTGAAAGGAATGAAATCTCTAAGCTTGGGGATGCCTGTAAGTTCACCCCTGCATATTTTAAGAAGACCTGTTCTAAGCTTGGGGATGCCTGGCATCCCCTTCTTCATCGACAACATCATCAGTTCCTCCCCCCGAACTATTTTTATTCAACACATCTTGTGTTCTTTTACTTGGAGCGTCGGTTTGTTTTTGCTTTGTTTTTGCTTGAATAAGATGGATCCTAGTATTCACTTTGTGGAGAGAGACACGTCCGCTGTTGCATGTGGACAAAATGTCTTAGGCTTTACTCATATGTTCAAGGCGAAGTTTTTTCTTCGTTAAATTGTTATATGGTTGGAATTGGAAAATGCTACATGTAGTAATTTAAAATGTCTGGATAATGTGATACTTGGCAATTGTTGTGCTCATGATTAAGCTCTTGCATCATATGCTTGTACCCATTAATGAAGAAATACATAGAGCTTGCTAAAATTTGATTTGCATATTTGGTTCCTCTAAGGTCTAGATAATATCTAGTATTGAGTTTTGAACAACAAGGAAGACAGTGTAGTCTTATAATGTTTACAATATGTCTTTTATGTGGAGTTTTGCTGTGCACTTGTACATCCTTGAGTTTGCTTCAAATAACCTTGCTAGCCTAAACCTTTTATCGAGAGGGAATACTTCTCATTTCATGCATCCAAAATCCTTGAGCCAACTAATATGCCATTTGTGTCCACCATACCTACCTACTACATGGTATTCCTCCGCCATTCCAAAGTAAATTGCTTGAGTCCTACAATTCCATCATTCACCTTTGCAATATATAGTTTATGGGACAAAATAGCCTTAAAAACTATCGTAGTATTGAATATGTACTTATGCAATTTATCTCTTATTAAGTTGCTTGTTGTGCGATAACCATGCTTCCGGGGAACGCCATCAACTATTGTTGAATATCATGTGAGTTGCTATGCATGTCTGTCTTGTCTGGAGGATCTATCATTTTAGTGGTTGGAGCATGCAAAATTGTTAGAGAAGAACATTGGGCCGCTAACTAAAGCCATGAATCAGGGTTGAAGTTTCAGTTTTGGACATATATCCTCAATCTCATATGAACAATAATTGTTGCCATGGCTGCCATACTAAGAGAGGTCCATTATCTCTGCTGTCCATGTTGTCCCATGGATGTCTAAGCTAGAATAATCAAAGCGAGAAATCCAAAATAAAAATGCTAGCTTTCTCCTTAGACCTTTGTACAGGCGGCATGAGGTACCCCTTTGTGACACTTGTAAACATGGCATGCAAACATCCGGTAGTCCAAGCTAAGTAGACGAGGTGCGGACACTATTAGTATACTATGCATGAGGCTTGCAACTTAGTAATTTTCATAACTCATATGCTTTATTACTACTGCTGATAAAATTGTTTCATGTTTTCAAAATAAAAGCTCTAGCACAACAATAGTTATGCTTTCTTTGAAGGACCATTCTTTTTATTTTTATTGTTGAGTCAGTTTGGTCCATCTCCTTCCACCTTGCTAGCTACAAAACACTGTGTGAACTGTGTACTGATTCCTGCATACTTGCATATTGCACTTGTTATATTATTTTTATGTTGACAATATCCATGAGATATACATGTTATAAGTTGAAAGCAACCGCTGAAACTTAATCTTCCTATGTGTTGCTTCAACACCTTTATTTTGATTTATTGCTTTATGAGTTAACTCTTATGCAAGACTTATATTGATGCTTGTCTTGAAGTACTATTCATGAAAAGTCTTTGCTATATGATTCATTTGTTTACTCATGTCATTGCCTTACCTTGTTTTGATCGCTGCATTCATTACATATGTTTACAAATAGTATGATCAAGATTATGATGGCATGTCACTTCGGTAAATTATCTGTTATCGCTTTACCGTCGGGACGAGCAGTAATCCAAGCTTGGGGATGCCGATACGCTCCAACGTATCGATACTTTCTATGTTCCATGCTATTTTTATTATAATACTTTACATGTTTTTAACATTATATGTCATATTTATGCATTTTCTGGAACTAACTCTATTAACAAGATGTCAAGAGCCATTATTAAGTTACTGCTTTTGGTTTCAAATCCTAGTAAGGAAATATTCTCGAATTGGACGAAACGACCAGGGTCCTATTTTTGCACGTAGCTTCCAGAAGACCGAAATGGGGCCACTAGGTGGCCAGACCACAGGGCTGCGCGCCCCCCTCGGCCGCGCGGCCCTGTGGTGTCGCCCTCGCGTCGCCCCCCGACCTACCCTTCCGCCTACAAATAGCCTCCGTCGCGAAACCCCCAGTACCGAAAACCACAATGAAAACCTTCCGAGACGCCGCCGCTGCAATCCCATCTCGGGATTCAGGAGATACCTCCGGCACCCTACCGGAGAGGGATTCATCTCCCGGAGGACTCCTCACCCCATTATCGCCTCCGGAGTGATGAGTGAGTAGTTCACTCTGACTATGGGTCCATAGCAGCAGCTAGATGGTCAGTTTTCTCCTTGTTGTGCTTCATTGTTGGATCTTGTGAGCTGCCTAACATGATCAAGATCATCTATATGTAATTCTATATGTTGTGTTTGTCGGGATCCATGGATAGAGAGTACTATGATTATTATGGTGATTATCAATCTATTGTTTATGTGTTGTTTATGATCTTGCATGCTCTCCGTTATTAGTAGAGGCTCTGGCCAAGTTTGTACTCTTAACCCCAAGAGGGAGTATTTATGCTCGATAGTGGGTTCATGCCTTCATTGACACCTGGGACAGTGACAGAAAGTTCTAAGGTTGTGATGTGCTGTTGCCACTAGGGATAAAACATTGATGCTATGTCTAAGGATGTAGTTGTTGATTACATTACGCATCATACTTAATGCAATTGTCTCGTTGCTTAGCAACTTAATACTGAATGGGGTTCTGATGATAACCTAAAGGTGGACTTTTTAGGCATAGATGCAATTGGATGACGTGTCTATGTACTGTCGTAATGCCCAATTAAATCTCACTATATTTATCATATCATGTATATGTATTTTTGCGCTTTTCTATTTGTCAATTGCCCGACTGGTAATTTGTTCACCCAACATGCTTTTATCTTATGGGAGAGACACTTAGTGAACTATGGACCCTGGTCCATTCTTTACATAGCATACACCTACTGTACTTGTGTTTACTGTTTCTTGGAACATCTTCCACTCGGGAGCACGTTTAATCCTTTGTTACAAAGAAGCCGGTGAGATTGACAACTCCACTGCTTGGAGCAAAGTACTTTGGTTTTGTTGTGCAGATTCCACGTTAGCGCCGAATCCCCGGTGTTGCGCCGCATCACATTTCGCGACCACCAACCTTCAACGTGCTTCTTGGCTCCTACTGGTCGATTAAACCTTGGTTTCATACCGAGGGAAACTTGCTTCTATACGCATCATACCTTCCACTTGGGGTTCCCTACGGAGTGTGCATCTACGCGCATCAAGGAACAATGCAAACACAAACACTCCATCGAATTTCATGGTGTGGTTCGGTAAGAAGGCAAACTCGGGCAGCATCAAACTTCCTGGCCTTCTGCGATGTGAACAACTACTGCAGAGATGATCATGCTTGAAGTAGTGCCCCTTCAAAAGCCCTCACCACGTGATCTTCACAGGCTCCACCACCACAAGTTCCACGCCGTGGCATGCTACATCTACAACAAGCTCAAGATTCCGGGCCCTAACGGTATGATCACTCGTGTCCGGAGACTACAAGAAAGCTAGGACCGCAGGAAGGCGAGGCCGCCTTTGCAGAATCCGTCATATCCGGAGAGGAGCTGCAAGGCTACAGAGCCGCGGTGGATCCGAATGAGATGCATACACCAAGAAGCAGATCTCCGAATAGAAGACCTCGTTCAAGGCCGTGATAGAAACCAAGAAGCATGACCTCGCTGAAGGTGACAGCTCCAAGCAGGTTTCAGTCGGAGCTAACATGGACCCCAAATAGGAAAGCGCACTCGTCGATTCCTCATAGCTAACATGGATATCTTCGCATGGCAACCTTCAGACATGTCCGGAGTACGAAGGGAACTCGCCGAGCACTACCTCTCAACATAAATCCCGGTGCAAAACCGGTGAAGCAAGCTATGCTAACACTTTGGAGACAAGAAGCGCCGCGCCATAGGAATGGAATTAGCAAAGTTACTAGAGGCAGGATTTGTAGTAGAAGTTATCCATACCGATTGGGTCCGAAAACCCCGTCCTTGTACCCAAAAGAATTAAATACTAAGAATGTGCATCAATTACTCCGGCGTGAATAAGCATTGTCCGAAAGATCTGTTCCCTTTGCTTTTGCCGCGCATTGACTAAGTCATTGATTCGACGGCAGGGGCGGAACTTTTGTGTTTTCTTGACGCATATTTCGGGTATCATCAGATCCGGATGAAAGAGTCCGACCAAAAGGCGACCTTCTTCATCACACCCTTTGGCACATACTCGCTATGTTACCATGCCTTGGCTTGAAAACGAGTGCCACATACCAACGACGATGCAAACAGCCCAAGGACCAGATTGGCTGAACGTGCACGCCACGGGCCGATCTACATCGCGGTCATGACCCGAAAGGGATCCAACTTGATCAGACCTCAAGGAAACCTTTGATAATCTCCGACGGCACAAGATGATGTTAAATCCGCCGAAGTGCGTCTTTAGGACCAAAGAGGAAAACCCTTGGCTTCATTGTTTCTCGCAGGGGCAGTTAACCCGGAAAAAAATCAAGGCTATCCTGAACATCAAAAAGATCAACTTGTCTCAAAGATGTGTGATACGTCCAAAACGTTTGCAGCAATTAGTAGATTTGTTAGCCGTCTTGGCTAGAAAGCCTTACCTCTATACAAGCTGCTGAAGCAGCTGCATAAATTTGTCCTGGGATGAGGCAGTGTACTTACACTTCAGAGTTGAAGAACATACTTCCTCCCACCTATACCGGCAGCTCCAGCTGAGTCGTAGCCTATGCTCTCACATGCTGCCACCAACAAAGTTATCGCTCAACTGGTGGTGCGAAAAGGAAGAAGGATATGAGCACGGAGTCCAACGGCCTGTCTATTACATTAGCGAAGTCTTGACGGAATCCAAGTGCAGGTACCCTCACTTTCGTGTCAAAGGTTTGGAGTTTTCCCTAGGCAGCCTAAGCCGAGACATCATCAGGAGCACTCAATGACAAACAGGAGCAAGGCTCCCCTGCAACGGGATCATCAACAACTCGACGCAACAGGGCGGCGAGCAAAATGGGGCATTGAATTATCTGCCTTTGACATCAATTACGAAGCCGAACTGCAATCAAGTCTCAAGTTCTAGCGGATTTCATCGCAGATTGGATCATAATCGCAGGGGCACACCCGTGTTTAACCCGAAGCCCGGGTCATGCACTTGACTCGATCCAAGCAACATCAAGGCTCGGGGGCTGGAGTTACCCTGAAGTCACTCATCGGAGGAAGAACTGCAAGACGTTCTGCAGATTCACTTCCAAGCTACCAACAATATGGCGGAATACGAGGCTCTACTACATGGTCTGCGCATCGCTAAGGAAATTGGGATCAAGCACATCATATGCTGCGGAGATTCCGACCTGGTGGCACAACAAGTAGCCGGAACCCGGAACGCCAGAAACTCCGTCATGGCGGCTTACAGAGACGAAGTTGACAAGATCGCCAAGTGCTTCCTCGATACGGCTGGCGCGAAGAGACGATAACATGCAGCAGAGCAAGGCTGCTCCAAGTCGGATCCCATAGGAAACCAATTCCGCCCTGCATTTTCCCCGGGGAGCATCTTCGGTACCCTCCTGAAAGGGCGCAACCCGGAAAATCCCGATCCGGCAGCCCGGTTAAGAAGATGAATCATTCCGGCTCTCGACTCACCGTCGATCACCTCATTGATCGAAAGGTCGGGAGGACGAGGTCCACGACGACAGCCGACCCAGCAAGATCCCACACAATTGTTGATGGACAGTTTACAAACGAAGTGCAAACGGGGTGTATTTCTCAAATGCGTCTCAGTCAAGATGGCATTGAAATCTCTCAGAGAGATCCATGGATTATGGCATCATGCCGCTCTGTGTCCTCTATTGCAAAGCTTTTCATAGATTTTACCAATACAACTAAAGAAGATGTCGAGAAGTCGGGTAAAACTTGCCGGGGTTGTTTCAGATTAATGCCCAACCAAACGCTCCAGCCCAAGAGCTGAGGACCATCCCTATCACCTGGCCGTTTGTCGGGGCTCGATATGGTTGGTATGTTAAAGAAATCATCTCCTGGTGGTCATTAATACTCTCAATGCTATTGACAAGTTCAAGAAGTGGATCGAGGCAAAGCTGAGAAAAGCTTATTGTGCTATGTACTAAATTGTTTTGTGCCTCAGGATTTAGATTCGGCATCCCACACAAGATAATTGGCGATACACAGTACGAACTTTTGCGGTGAACTCATGATTACTCGGATGAAGTTGGGATCCGCTGACCTGTGCATCCGTGGCCCATCCACAATCTAATTCAACAAGTCGAACGAGCTAAATGGCCTTATACTAGCCTAATCAACCGCTTGAAGAATCGTCATGGTCGCGAGCCGGAGCTTGGGCTGATGAGCTAGACTCCGTTCTGTGGAGTTTACGAACTACTCCTAACAGGTCAACCGGATTTACTCCTTTCTTCCCCGGGTATATGGATCCGAAGCGTGCTCCCACTGACATCATCCAGATTCACCGCGAGTTTCCGCCAACAATGAAGAAACTGCTGACGAGGCTCGACAGCTATTTGTGGACCTGATCGAAGAAGCTTGGAATTTAGCTGACCAACGCTCCACCATTTATCAGCAGAAGCTCTGAGCTATCATAGCCGGCGAGTTCGGAACCGCTCGTTCATGGTCGGAGACTTAGTCCCCCGCCTGCCATGTGAAAGATCACAAGTTGCAATCTCCATGGGAAGGGACCTTTGTCGTCAAAGAAAACACTACACAACGGATCCCTATTATCTCGATTTCCGGAACTGAAGGACAGACCCGCCAACCGGCACCGAAACGAAACGAGAGGATCCGGGTGATATATATGATGAAACAGATCGTTCCTGAACATAGCACAAACACGTCCTTTCCACACTTAGCGCTTTACGCATTACATACCTTGTAATATCTATGAATACATGATCAATGAAATAAAGCTTTTTGGTTCACTCTTAGAGTCTTTTACCTCCTTTTAATTTTTCATTTCTCGGATCGTGGCACGTTCTTTCCGACTAAAAACTGAGCTGGATCTTTCGCCTAGGCGTGTATGAAAGTTGTGATTTTCAAAATCGTCTCCTTTAGGACGAAGTTTTCAAGTTTTCTCGCGGAACTTTTCTCTCTGCAACCCATGGATTCCCGGGTAGCGACTTCCGCACTTGGCCGGGGGGCTTGTTTCCGCGGTTATTGACGGATTGCCATTGGGCTCCGTCGCCGCAGGCGAGCGTTTCCGGCGCGAGTTCCTGCCTGGGGGAAGGCCGATAAGGGGTCAAAAATTATAAACCAAAGCACTTGCTTTAAAGAAACAACACATGCAAGTAATTTAAAACGGATAGCAAGATAAGTATTTTCCGCCCACGCATGCATGTTTGTCGTTCCTAACTACTTAAGAATTTAAGTCATATTACAAACCCTGGCCAAAATGATGCATTATTTTTTCCTGCAGGACATAAGTTTTCACTCCGCCTTGGACGGAGAAGCATCGCCCTCTGGATCTTTCTCCTTGGCGTCCTCAGCCGGAGACGATACATCTTCCTCACTCTCTTCTTCTTCTGTCCTTGGGTTCCTCTTGGGGAGCATCCTTGGAGCTGGTCCAGGTAAACTGAGTTCCGGATTCCGCAGTCGTGGGCTTCCGCGCTGCGCTCTTTTGTGTTCGTCTGTATGGGCTCTCGTCTGCCAGGAAGAACCACCTTGTCGAGAATTCTTCGTGGACGATCCCTCCGCGGGGCGATGCGTGGTGTCATAGCCACTTACCGCGTCTAGAAGCGCACCGACATCTGCTGTCAGAGGAACACCAGTAGTTCCAGATCCATCTCCGGGTTATGCGCCAAGCACATAGTCAAAGTCATGGCAGCCGCGCCTCGGGCTGATGAGGCTTGCAGATCCGTCACCAGTTCCGGAAGTATGTCCATTTTCTTGACCAGTTTGCGCAGACCGCAGGTGCGGCTCTTCTTTAGCGACAAATTGTGGCATAGAGGCGGAGATGAGATATTTGCAATCATCGCCAGCGAGAGAAAGGAGATCATCCCGGGGAAATTTATTCCGACGTCTTTCAGAATATCCAAGCGGCTCTGCACAAGATACAAGAATAAGTATAAAAGTTGAGAATAAAAAATATACATCAAGATAAGCAATTCCGGTTACAAGTACCCAGGAGGTTTTCGGACAGCAAGTCCCAATGGCGCTCCGCTGTCTCCATGTATTTCCGGAGTCCATTGAGTTCTTTTTGCTGCCGCTTGATGGTCTCGCTATCAACATTTTTCTTTAGCACGAATTCGCCCTTTTCCTTGATGAATTCGGAGTTTCTCTCCGCCAGCTGCTTCTCGGCCCGCTCCTTCTTTTGCTCCGCCTCCATCAGTTTCGTTTCCAATTCTTGGTACGAGGATCTCAAGTTCGGAGGAGGTCGTAGCCAAGGAAGAGGATGCGCCTATAAGGATTCAAGTCAAACACAAGTTCAAAGTCGGAATGTGAACTCATAACAAGAGAGGGCGGAAACCAACCTTGGGCGTCCGCCAGTTGTTTGTTCAGTTCTGCGTTTTCATTCTTAAGGGTCTGGATATTTTCCGCTTGACCCAAGGTAACGCGGCGCTGAGGCAATATTCTTGTGTAGCTCATAGTGCAGCGCCTGCTGTTCCTGTAAAAAACGATCAGAGCAGGAGTAAAAATTCCGCCTACTATAGTAGGGTCCTTTGAAGCATCATTGCCGGAATCCCTCCGACATCATGCTTGGGGGCTACTGCGACATTTTAAAATCTTTCCAAAAGTGGTTTTACTCTAAAGCATCTAAGCGATAACTAGTATCTAGTTTCCGCCTACATGCTTGGGGTCTAGAGTACCTTTTGCTTGCAGATAAGTTTGTCGAAGAACTCGCAGGTATCTTCTTAAACTCTTGGATCTCCGACGTCGCGGCATCCGGTTCCTTTCGGGGTGCGTTGTTCAAACATGGCGTTGAGCATGTCTGCTCAAGTCTCCGCCCTCCGCCTCGCCGCTTGTTGAAAAACTTTAGAGCATATGCCTGGGGTGGGGGCCGAGGTCAGGGCCGGACTCCAAAGTTTTTCGGAAAACAACGATGTCACCGCCGGCTCCGACCTTCCTGAGGAAGTAACCTCAGCCTCTCCTTGGCCTTGAACTTCTGCTTCGTCAGGGGCCTTGGCCTTAGGATCCTCTCCGCCCACTTTTTCGCCGACTGAATTAGCCTCCAGGAGGTTTAAGGCAGAGGGGGAGATTGTTCCGCCCGAGGAGGAGACGGGCGGTGGAGGCGGAAGTGCTTGGCGGAGTTGGAGTCGGAGGACCAACCGGAGACTTTTTCATATATTTTGTGATGGGCTCTTGGCTGGTGGTTCGGGTGGCAGCGGTAGTCGGAATTCTGCGAACAAATAAAAGAAGATCGCATAAGAAACAATTGCATCAAAGTAGAGACGTGCCATACTCGGAAACTTACGGGGCGCCAGGGATGATGGGGTTGAGGCTGGGTTGTCATTGTGTGGCAAGCATCTTCAACGTCTCGCTCCGCTTTCCCTTGAGTCCACGAGGGGCTTGATGGTCTTGGGCTTCTTGGCGGAGGCCTCGCTGCTGGCTCCGGCTTCGGGCTGGAAGCTTTGGCGCGGGGACGTTTCGAAGGTCGGGGGGCTGCCTTGCGGGCTCGTCCCTTCCTCCTCTTCGTCATCCGGAACTCTCCGCGTGTTGTCGCCACCGATGGGGACACGAAGTGCATGGTGCGAAAGTTTTCTCCGCCAAAGTATCGAGCTGGAGGAAAGCTATTATATGTTAGTCAACATCCAAAAATCCAGAAGTTTGAAGTAACGATGGACCGAGCTACTGGAGGACACCGGTTGTTTGTATAAATATCTCTGATTAATCTGGGATCAAGACCCCGGCCCATCTTCACGAGCCTTGAATCTCCTCTCTTGAGAGAATCACCCTAAGGTCATGGCGGGTAGCTCGAGCTGGTCGTCCGCCTCCCGCATATGCCAGGACACCCTGCATTGTATGCAATGGCTGATCCGTCAGAACGAAATGAAAGTCGGGCCTGAGTTCCGGTTAGCCTGCCATGGACTAGGCCAGAGATTTCTCACACGTCTTCTCCAAGATAGGAGTTAGGGCGAGCGAAGGGACGAAGCTCCAGGCAAGTTCTTCCGGAGGCTCGTTGTTGAATTTGGGCAGACCGTCGTGGATCTCCGGAAAACGTTCTTCTCGTAGAACCATCCGGCGTTCTAGTACCGGACGGATTCGTGCGAGTCGTGGAGGTGGATACATGGGCTGTGCCTGAGCATGAACGTCATGCTCCCAGTTCAGCATGGCTTTGTCCTTTCGTTTCCTTCTTCACTGGAAGAAAACTGCCAATTCTGACGTCTGGTCGATCTGGATGCCTTCGCAGCGTCGCGGCTGGAGAGCAGTATGTATGAGTTGGGGCAGATGTTGTGGGGTGAAGCCCGTACGTGTTGAGGATGGAGAGAAAGAATTCCGAGCAGGGGAGATAATCCGTGTTCCACCCAAGCTTTGGTCATGACAACTTCTCCGGCTCCGGGCTTACGACGGGAATGCGTATGAAGCTCCAGTGAGCGGAGATCATACCTTTGTTTTGAAGCTCTCTAAGCTCCGTGTCGGTAGTTTCACAGGGCCCTCGTTCTCCTTCGCGGATCCGAGCCTTGGATGCCTTCTTGTTTTCCGTCCCTGGACCTTGGCTGCCATTCTAGTTTGACCTTGGAGTTCTTCTTCAAGTTCTTGAGCTGTTGGAACTGGCCCATTGGCAATCGAAGAGGTTGTAGAATGGCTGTTGAGCAAGTCTAATGCTCAAAACATGTGTGTAGATAAGGGTCATGGGATCCGACATTGAGCTCTAATGAACCGTGATCCGGCTATCTTGAGAACTACCAAAGGCAGTGTGAATCGACAGCATGCTTCATGCACTCATGGGTAAAGTTTTTTGAGTAACCGGAAACTACTCTAGTCTACTTCTTCTTCTACAAGTCCGCACGACTGGTCATCAGACGGCGGACTGAAACAGTTCTATGAGGATGAAGGTCGTCGAGCTTGCTACGAAGTGACCCGCGCGACCACGAAACGGCGGCGGGAGAAATTTCCCGATCAACCGAAACGATCTTGGCGCGAGGGGAAGCTTGAGGCGACGGTGCGCGAAGTTCTCTGTGGCGGAGCTCGCCGGAGTTGAGATCTGATGGGCGGCACGGCGCGAGGAAGAAGATGAAGTGGTGAGGAGGTGAAAAGAATGAGAAGTTACCGCGCGTGGGGGTATTTATAGACCTCGCGCGGAGATTCGCGTTTCGGAGAAACTGAACGGTCTCGCCGTTGGATGCTTGACGCGTGTCTCAGGTTAAAAGCGGTAAAACGACGTGGAGGTAACTTAACTGTGCACTCCCGAAATTTCCGGCTAGAGATTCGCATCTGAAAATTTGTTGCGAGAAATTAGGAGGTTGTGCGCGGGAAAGATGGAAACTTCGTTACATTGTCATTATTGAAGGACATATGATTTCCGAGAAGATGATGTCGGAAATAAGAAAGTTTGGAAGCTCTTCAAGATTCTCTTCGGTTCTAGTTATTTGCAGAAGACTCGAAGAATGATGAATCTCGGATAACTTCGGGGTACTCTGTGGGTATACTTTATGGTATATCAACGACATGGCCCGGATCCGGTGTCTGTGGCCCATGACGGATGGTGGCATGGCCCATCAAGGCTCAGCCTGCTGTTGATCGTGAAGGACAGTCCAGCCCAGAACGAGGAGCTGGATCTCAACCGACCTACGAAGAAGGCCGGATCCGTGGAGGCCCGATAAAGTATCCGGATCCAGCACGACCATGAGGAAGGCGGATCCTTGAGACGTACACCGCAAGATATTGTACCGTAGTTAGCAACTTGTATTCCGGCTAGGATTCTCCATGTAAACCTTAGATCCGTGCGCCTTTATAAGCCGAATCCCGGGAGCCCTAGAGGCACATCCACAACCATTGTAACAACGCGTAGCGCCCAGACACCTGCATAAGCAGCAAGAGGGCCCTGCCATCGCAAGTGTAGTGTTCGAAGCTGCAACTCGCGTACCACCGTCCTGTGTGCACTCCGCTATGGCCCCTACTTCTTTTCACCCTCGTGAGGATCCCTCCGAGGAGTCAATTATACACCGGGTAGACACCATCAGCTAGATAGTACCCTTGTTGTATGCGTGGTGATGACCCACAATTATAGGGGATCGCAACAGTCTTGAGAAGTAAAACCCAAATTTATTCATTCGACAACAAGGAGGTAAAGAATACTTATAAGGCTTAATAGCAAGAGTTGTCAATTCAGCTGCAATCTTCGAAAGTACTGGTAATAAAGTGGGTGATGTGAAAGCAGCAGTAATATGAGAGCAATGGCAATAGTAACACATCAAAAGTAGCACAGAGGAAATGGAACCAGAAAATATTCCAGTGCAGAGTTGACTGTAGAGAATTGATGATGACAGAACGACCGGGGTTCCCAGCTATCTACACCAGTGGTAACTCTCCAAATAACAGGTGTTGGGTGAACAAATTACAGTTGGACAATTTTTAATTGTGAGGGCATGACAATGCATGCTATGATAAGATAAAAGTTACTATAGTATTTAATTGGGCATTATAACATAATACATGTACCGTAATCCAACTGTGTCTATGACTAATAATCCACCTTCGGGTTATCATCCGAACCCTTCCAACATTAAGTTGCAAGCAACAACATTATCGATTAAGTAAAATGTGTAAAGTAAACAATAGAATCATCCTTAGACAAATATTGTTGTTCTCTCCTTAGTAGCAAACAAACACATCTACAATCTTAGAAGTTATTTTCACTTTTCCAGAACTAGATGCATGAACCTACTATCGAGCATAACTACTCTCTTTGAGATACATGCAACTACTTGATCGGGGTAACTACAAGTACCGGCATGCAAGATCTTAAATAAAAGTAGTATGATAATATGATGAATAATCTGATCACAATTCCAAAAACTATCGGACCCCAACAACACAACACCAATTACATCATATGGATCTCAATCATGTAAGGTTGCTCATTAGATCATTGTATTGAAGTACATGAGAGAGAGTACCAATTAGCTACAGTGAGAACCCGTAGTCCAGGGGGGAACTACTCACGAACCGTCATGGAGTCGCAGTGGAGGCGGTTGAGTCGATGGAGATGGCTCTGGGGGTCAATCCCCGTCCCGGCAGGGTGCTGGAACAGGAACTGCTGACCCCCGAAACTCGTCTGGACGATGACGGAGACGACAGAACTTTTCGTGGACGGAGGCTTGTTTTCAGGGTTTTCTCGTCGAAGGGAATTTATAGGCGGAAGGGCGAGGTCGGTGGGCGCCAGGTGGGCCCAGACCACCCCTAGGCGCGGGCCAGGGCCAGGCCACGCCTAGGCATGGTCTGGCCACCTCCTGGCCCCCTCCGTCTCTCCTCTAGACTCCGTCTTCTTTTCGGTAAAATAGCAACTTTGGATTTTGTTTCGTCCAATTCCGCAAATATTTTCTGTACAACTTTTCTGAAATACAAAACAGCAGAAAACAGAGAACTGTCACTGTGGCATCTTGTCAATAGGTTACTTCCGAAAAATGCATAAAAGTGCCACAAAGTGTAATCAAAACATGTTGGAATTGGTGTAAAACTAGCATGGAGCATCAAAAATTATAGATACATTTGCGACGTATCAGCATCTCCAAGCTTAACTCCTGCACGTCCTCGAGTAGGTAAGTGATAACAAAGATACTTTTTGGGGTGATATGAGGCCAACACAATCTTGATCAAGTTATTGTAAAAGCATTGTGAGCTGGGATCAAAATACTCTAAACATAGGCATGATAGATATAATTCAATAGAACGTAGCAACTATGTTATAACATTAGAAGTAACTCAAACAAAAGATCATGAATAATAATGCACTGAAAGCAACTGTTTGTTTATGGGCATAGCGAAAACATAGCAAAGTGGTATTCAGCTTGTCCTTTATGAAGTAGCAAAAGATAAATGGCAGGACACCATTAAAATTTATAGGGTGACTAGATACAAATAATTTGAGAAAAATCAATAGTCATAATCATGAATCAATCAATATTAAATTTTGGGACTATGCACATTGCACTAAGAATGACAACTATGCTTTCTTAGTGGTGCATAAAGTAAGAATATGAAGACTCAACATAAAAGTAAAAGAAAGGCTCTACGCAGAGGGAAGCAAGATTACTCATGTGATGGAGCTTTTTATTTTGAAAGTAAAAGAAGCGTTGAAAAAAAATTGAGAGGTATGCATGTCTATGTCAATGAATGACATCAAACAATCTAGTATCCTTTCATATAGTGGCCTCAAGAGCGGCTCCCATGTATTTCTCCATACCATTATTTAGGATCTCTCCAGTATATAATATGCGGAGGATTATTTGTTTATTTTATATTTTATTTGGGATGGGCACCAAGTTGCCTTGCTCTTTTTGCAATATTAAGGACTTTAGCACATTATTCATGCTAGTCAAGTTGTGAAGTCATGAAAAGACAATAAACCATTCAATACTTCCTCATGAGCTAAAACAAAACATAAAATAGGTAGTAATATTTGAAGGTTTAAAGGTAGCACACAAGCACTTTACTTTGGAACAGTGAAATACTACATATAGGTAGATATGGTGGACACAATTGGCACTGGTTTTTTGGTGGTTGGATGCACTAGTAGAGCTCATACTCAATAGCTAGCAAAAGACTGGGAGCGACCAACCAAGAGAGCAATAATGGCCATAATCATGCATATGAATAAAATATTATTAATCAAAGCATAAAGTGATATTACAAGTCAAAATTTATATGATCATAGAGGCTTTAGGTGATTGATGGTTTGTAGTCATAACATGGTGTAAGCATGTTCCAAGTCAACCCAATAAATCATCAAAGGAGAATACCACAATACTATGCTTTTGTATGATGGAAACAACACATGATTCTTTCAATGGCGCATTAAGCACTCTCAGATATTTGAGAAAAATCATGCTAAAACAATAATTACTAAGAATATGATAAGAATAACATCCAACATGGCATGCCAAATGATACGTCTCCAACGTATCGATAATTTCTTATGTTCCATGCTACTTTATTGATGATACCTACATGTTTTATACATTATATGTCGTATTTACGCATTTTCTTCTCGAACTAACCTATTAACAAGATGCCGTATGCCAGCCTCGTTTTCTCGTTTGGTTTCGTAAACTTAGTAACGAAATATTCTCTTAATTGGACAAAATCAATGCCTGTGTTCCTATCAGTTTTGCCCGGAAGCATCCGTAACACCCGAGAGCTGGGTTGTAGGGGGCCCCGTGGCCCAGATGACATGGTGGCGCGGTCAGTGGCTGGGCCCGCGCCACCCTAGGGTGTCGTCGCCTCGTTGACCCTTCCTGCGCCGGCTCTTCGCCTATATAAAGCCCCGGCATCGAAAACCCTATTAAGAGAAGCCACGAGACGAGAAAAGTTCCAGAGAGCCGCTGCCATCGCGAAGCCAAGATCTGGGGACAGGAGTCTCTTGTTCCGGCACACCGCCGGAGCGGGGAAGTGCCCCCTGAAGGCTCCTTCGACACCGCCGCCATCTCCACCGCCATCTTCATCATCGCCGCTGCTCCCATGAAGAGGGAGTAGTTCTCCATCGAGGCTCTCGGGGCTGTATCGGTAGCTATGTGGTTCATCTCTCTCCTATGTAGTTCAATACAATAATCTCACGAGCTGCCTTATATGATTGAGATTCATATGATGATGCTTGTAATCTAGATGTCATTATGCTAGTCAAGTGGGTTTTACTTATGTGATTGATACGTCTCCAATGGTAAAGGTGAGTGCTGGTGTGCACCGTGTGGGTCTCTTAGGCTATATTTCACGAAGTACTTATTCACCTGAAGAGCGTAGTGAAGTGCTTATTTATATCTCTTTATGATTGCAAATGTGCATCGTATCACAATTTATCTATGTGCTACTCAGGTTTGTTAAAGTAGTTTATTCCTCCCGCACGGTGTAAAGGACAGTGCGAGCACCGTGTTAGTACTTGGTTTATGCTATGACCGCGATCTCTTGTAGATTGCGAAGTTAACTATTGCTATGATAATATTGATGTGATCTATCCCTCCTACATATGCATGAAGGTGACAGTGTGCATGCTATGCTAGTACTTGGTTTAGTCTTTTGATCTATCTTACACTTAAGGTTACCTAAACATGAGCATTATTGTGGAGCTTGTTAACCCGGCATTGAGGGTTTAATCCTACAAAATGTGTTCATCATCCAACAAAAGTGTAGAGTATGCATTTATCTGCCTGCTATGTGATCAATGTTGAGAGTGTCCATGTGAAAGTCTGGTGTCCCTAGGCCTTGTTCCTAAATACTATTGAGTTACTACTGGTGCCATTGCCACTGTGTTACTACTGCTGCAATACTACCACCATCAACTACACGCCTAAAGAAGCTAATTTCTCGGCATGTTTGCTATCGCCATATATTCATACCACCTCGTATTTCACTATCTCGCTCGAACTAGTGCACCTATTTGGTGTTGGGGACACAAGAGACTTCTTGCTTTGTGGTTGTGGTTGCATGAGAGGGATATCTTTGACCTCTTCCTCCCCGAGTTCGATAAACCTTGGGTAATCCACTTAAGGGAAACTTGCTGCTGTTCTACAAACCTCTGCACTTGGAGGCCCAACACTGTCTACAGGAAAGGAGGGGGAACGTAGACATCACCAAACTCTATGCCACAGTCTAGACAAGCTTCCTTTTGCATCATTATATGCATGGAATATTTTTCTCGTCTCTAACACCAATAAATTTATTTGAAATAACTCTCAGAGATGAAGAAAAATATGGACCAGAGAGCTAATAATACATAAATAAATAATACTAACGAGCTCTGAACAAAATAAGAATGGAAAACCAAGAGCTAAACACAGTATTAGCAAACTAGAACACTAAGAGTGAAAACTAGAGTGTTCCATGCAATGAAAATGGAGCGTGTCTCTCCAAAATAAATATGTTGGGGTCCAACCATATGCTACAGCAAACAAAACTAAACTGAACTAAAAACACAAACAAAGACGCTCCAAGAACAACACATAACATGTGAAGCAATAAAATATAGCGTATTGAAAGATGGTCTGATATTTTTGTTGATGAAGAAGGGGATGCCTTGGCATCCCAAGCTTTGACGCTTGTACCTCTTGGATATTTCTTGTGGTGACATGGGTATCCCCTGCTGTCCACAACCGGCGTGGTTGACGTGGAGGTTTGATGGCGGTTGACGGCTTGATCGAGTGTCTTGATTCGTTCCCGGCAACGCGCCATAAAAATAGTCATGTGGTAGTCAATAAATTTCCTTGTATTGTAAAGCATACGTCCGCCGGGAACCCCAAGAGGAAGGTAAGATGCGCACAGTGCAAGTTTTCCCTCATAAAGAAACCAAGGTTTATCGAACCGGGAGGAGCCAATGGCTGCACACATGGTGGAGGAATGTAGTGCCGCGAACACCAGTGAACCGCGCTAACGTGGAACCCAGTTAACACAATCAAAGTTACTCTGCCCCAACGTAATGCTGAGGTTGTCAATCTCACCTCTTTTGCTGAACACAAAGAATTACGATTTAGTGGAAGATGGTGTGTTTGTTTGCAAAGAATAACAGAGAACAAGGGATTGCAGAGAATGTATTCAGATGTAAAAGAATGGACCTGGGGTCCACAGTTCACTAGTGGTGTCTCTCCAATAAGATAACTAACATGTTGGGTGAACAAATTACAAGTGGCGATAAATTGACAAATAAAGATTCAATACATATCAACGATGATTACTATGTGATTTAATCAGCGAGATTACGACAAAGTACATAGACCGCTATCCAAACATGCATCTATACTAAATAATCCACCTTCCAGGTTATCATCCGAACCCCTTCCAGTATTAAGTTGTAAACAAAAGATAATTGCATTAAGTATGGTCTGTAATGTAATCAACACAAATATCCTTAGACAAAGCATCGATGTTTTATCCTAAGAGCAACACACATCCACAACCTAACTTTCTCGTCATTGTCCCGATTAAATGGAGGCATGAACCCACTATCGAGCATAACACTCCCTCTTGAGTTACAAGTATCAACCTGGCCAGAGCCTCTACTACAACGGAGAGCATGCAAGAAACATAAACAACACATATATGACAAGATTGATAATCAACTTAACATAATATTCTATATTCATCGGATCTCGCCAAACACAACATGTAGTATTACTACAAATAGATGATCTTGATCATGTTAGGCAGCTCACAAGATCTAAACAATGATATTACAAGCGGAGAAGACAACCATCTAGCTATCGCTATGGACCCATAGTCCAAGGATGAATTACTCACGCGCATCAATCTGGAGGCGGGCATGATGATGAGCCCTCCGGTGATGTGGCCCCCTCTCCGACAGGTGCTCTGAGGCGACCCCCGAATCCCCTTGAGATGGGACTGCGAGGGCGCCTCTCGGGAAGGTTTTCCGTACGTGGCTCTTGCAGACAGGTTTCGCTACGAAGGCTATTTGTAGGCGGAAGGGTAGGTCATGGCGGCACTAGGGCCACACAATAAGTTTGATCAGGGGCTTGGTCGCGTCGCCTGGTGTGTGGCCACCTCGTGGCCCCACTTCGTCTCCCTTTCGGCCCTCTGGAAGCTTCGTGTAAAAATAGGCCCTTGGGCGTTGATTTCGTCCAATTCGAGAATATTTCCTTACTAGATTTCTGAAACCAAACAACAAAAAACAGCAACTAGCGCTTCGGCATCTTGTTAATAGGTTAGTGCCTAAATGTATAATAATGTTGTAAAGTATGTATAAAACATTCAAGTATTGAATAAAAGTAGCATGAACATAAGAAATTATAGATACGTTGAGACGATCAAGCATCCCTGCTTAGTTCCTACTCCTGCTTCTAGCAGGTAAACTATAACACAAATAATTTCTGAAGTGAGATGCTACCAACATAATCTTGATCAACATTATTGTAAAGCATATGAGATGTATGGAGTGATCTGAACAAAAGATTGCTAACAAAGATAATGACTAAGCAAATGAATCATATATAAAAACTTTTCATGAATAGTACTTTAAGACAAGTATCAATAAGACTTCATAAGAGCTAACTCATAAGCAATAAATTCAAAGTAGAATGCATTGAAGCAACACATAGGAAGATTGAATTGCTTTCAACTTAAACATGTATATCTCATGGATACTCGTTCAAGATAGAGCAATATAGCATGTGCACACAAACATGTAAGAATCAATGCATACGCTAATACAAGTGTTTGCTTCTAAGATAGAGAAATGGGTAGACTGACTCAACAGAAAGTAAAAGAATGGCCTTTCAAAGAGGAAAGCATCGATTATTTTTGTGCTAGAGCTTCTGTTTTGAAAACATAGAAACAATTTGTCAACGGTAGTATTAATTCAGGCATGTGCTATAGTAATAGCTACTCCTACAAGTTGCAAGTCCATGCAGAGTGAATGAAATAGTGCTCGCACCTTGTCCTACTTAGTTCGGAAACACGGATTATCGTTGCATAACATATGTTTCAACCAAGTGTCACAAAGGGGTACCTTATGTCACTCAGTACAAAGGTCTAAGGAGAAAAGCACGCATTGGATTTCTATTCATTATTCTCAACTTAGACATCCATACCGGGACAACATAGACAATGTATAATGGACTCCTCTTTTAATGCTTAAGCATTCAACAAAGTTAATATTCTCATAAGATATTGAGGTTGTATGTCCAAACCTCTTTCTTGCATCACATGGTCATAGTTAGCGGCCCAACGTCCTCTCTAACATATGCATACTCAAACCATTTGATCATGAAATCGCACTTACTTCCAGACAAGACGAATATGCATAGCATCTCACATGGATATCCAACAAAGGTAAAGTTGATGGCGGCCCCAGAAATGAAACAACAAGCAACTTATAAGAATCAGAGACACATAACTACATATTCATTACTACAATAGTTTTTAAGTTATTTTGTCCTATGAGCTATATATTTAAAGATAAAGAATGAACTAAAGGAAATTGCAATTATTTCAATGGGATGGGTGAACATTACAGATAACAGGTGAGACAGACAAATGGCATGTGGGTTTTGGTCAAGGTGTTTGATGCACGAGAAGTATTTCTCCTCTCAAAAGACAAGGTTTAGGCTAGCAAGGTTATCTGAAGCAAACACAAGTATGAACAGGTACAAAGAAACTCACACAAGAACATATTGCAAGCATTTATAAGACTCGTCCTCTTGTTGTTCAAACACTTTACCCAAAATATCTAGACTTAGAGAGACCAATCATGCAAACTAAATTTAAACAAGCTCTATGGTAGATCTTCATTAATGGATTAAACTAAATGATGCAAGAGCTAAACATGACTTATGAGAGCTCAAACAATTGCCAGTTATTCCAAACCATATGCATTTTCTCTAGATTCCAAACTAAATAGCAGAAGCTCTAATCTAAGCAATTTTTAGCCTTCTGCTTTTAGAACATTAAAAGCACACAATTAAGAACACAAGTGTCCCATATGAAAAAGTGGAGCGTAATATCTCCAATATAAGGATGGTGGGATCCAACTTTATTCAAACTAAAACAAAAATAAAAGCAAAAAGATGCTCCAAGTAAAGAACATAAGATGTGATGGAACAAAAATATAGTTTCACTAGAACCTGATAATGTTGTCGATAAAGAAGGGGATGCCTTTGGGCATCCCCAAGCTTAGATGCTTGAGTCTTCTAAAATATGCAGGGATGAACCAATTGGGCATCCCAAGCTTAGACCTTTTCACTCTCTGATCATAGTATATCATCCTCTCTCTTGACCCTTGAAAAACTTCCTTCACACAACTTCAAGAAAACTCATTAGAGGGTTAGTGCATAACCAAAATTCACATATTGAGAGGTGACAATCATTCTACACTTTGGACATTTCACAAAGTCTGAAAGTTAATGAACAAAGAAACTCATTCAACATAGCAAAAAGCGGCAATGCGAAATAAAGGCAGAATCTATCAAAACAATGTCTGTAGAAAGATGAATCTCGCGTAAGTAATTTAATCTAAGCTCAAATGGAAAACTCAAAACTCAATGAAAGCTGCGACATATCTGAGGATCAATGAATTTGCAGATATTTTAGATTTTTTATGTGACTTCATGAATTCAGATGTATAACAATGTTGCTTGCAGTAATCCCAAACATAGCATCAACTTTAGCATAGAAACTTTACTTGGCACAAAACAGATAAGGAGAGTTGCTACAGTGGTAAACAACTTCAAAACTCCATACAGTAGTAAAATAAAACATGTGTTATCTCCAAGAAGTGCTTTTTCTTTAACGCTTTTCAGCTAGGCACAGTAAATATATGGAAGAGATTCAGAAAAGAACACCATCATAACTTGTTCTAATAATAGAACCAAAAGGCATATTGCCATCTTCTAGGAAGTGTTCCATACCTTTCTTGAGAGGAAATTGATATTTAATATTACCTCCCCTCATATCAATAATAGCACCAACAGTTCCAAGAAAAGGTCTTCCCAACACAATAGGACAAGATGCATTGCATTCGATATCCAAGGCAACAAAAATCCCTGCCTCACTACTACCTCCGTCATTACCAATCAAGATGAATAACAGAAGCTCAAGTCCAATGAAGTCAGGATTGGACCAATGACACGAGCTCGTGCGAAGCTACTTAAACAACAAGTGAACTTGTTCCTAAACGATACCTTGATTGATGAGAGCTTTATACTACCTAAGTACTATTACTTATGTAACGTATGAAGAGGAGACAAGCATCGCATCTATAGAGAGGAGCACCAGATTTTAAGATGGATTTAAGCCAGACATGAGCTGGATGCACAAGATATCATGACGCACTGAGAGGAGCTTTGAAAGGTGCGAGAGGAGAAGAAGAAGTTCAGGCTGGTCCGTAACCCGGCTGACTGCCGCTACGCTCGGGCCATCCTAAGTTCTGGCCTGGCTGACCGGTCATTAACCGTCGCCAACCGGAGGAAGTCGATTCACGAAACCGAAACTTTGCATTTCCGGTTGCCGACCGTTGACCGGACCACACTGGACCGGCCGATCCACAGCCCGGTCGACTGATTCTGCACGGGACCACCCGGTCTGCCTCGACCAGATCTATTCTGGGACGGTTATTTTCGTACTTCCTTTGACTCAGGCCCGGCCCCGGACGCCCAGGATAAGTCCCCGGGACGCCCACAAGCGTTTTATCTTTCACGTTTAAGATAAATCCTAGTTCTTAGTTGTTTGCTCGGCAAACTATTGAATTCCCTACACCATATTGCTTGGATATTGTGTAGATCCTGAAGTGATCTGCTGTTCCATTTGGAATTAGACGGTTGCAACTTACCGCTCGTGGTCATGCACATGCAGTGCTGTGTGGGAGCGTGAACATCTGCAGAAGTTATAGAGCTGTTGCATCTGCGATAGGGACCAATCGAGATCTCGCTAAGGCCATACAAGTTATCATCCACTACATCGTCGTGTTTCTCCGCTGCGCCATCATCCCGATCATCGCCCACTCACCGTGCTTACAGAGAAGATCGAGCCACCCCCTTATCATCTTGGCACGTACTCTGGGGCTTTAAGCCATCCACAATCCACCCTATAGTTGAGTTGTGAGGTTTTCCTATCCAGAAAAGCCAAAAAAGTTAGGTTAGGGTTTGCCATAGCCATAGCTTGCACTAATTTCTGAGTTTTAGTTGCTTTTCGTAGTTGTTTTATGTAACTTTATCTTTCTTCTAGTAGAATTGTTAGGTTTGTGCTTTATCATCTAGTTTATCATATTGTGTCAGTTTTGTTACTCCGAGTCCATAGCGTACAGTGTGTTTGTTCCCAACCATAGACACAAATTTTCGAGAGCGATCAGGAACTTCCCCCTGCAGACTAGTTTACTCACTTTCGACAAAGGTCATAGGCTCAGGCTGTATCTTGTTAATGTTATCATGATGAGTCACAAACTGCAAAGAAAATAGAAAGAAGCAAAAGAGTTACATAAATGTGTATGTTAAAAAAAGAAAATTCAAAGAAAGTGTCGTGCTGAAGTTGAATCAAGTGAAAGGCCTAAGTTTCTTTATCGCACCCGTAGTTGAGCAATCTTGCGCCTGTCTCGTTGAGCTTTGGCTCTCTCTTGTGCATTGCAACCTTTTCCTCCATATAGTTGCATTGCCCCATTATATCGCCTCGTGTGAGTATCTGGTTGTTTACGGTCACGCTAGAGCTTGTTATTGGTGCAATAGGCAGCCACCATAGCCCACATATACCCCTCGCTTTCGTCGGTGATTGTTCTTATACCTCATCTGCCACACTTGTGGCACTAGTTGTTACCAAGTGGTAAGCAACACCACCTCCATTTGGAACGGTGCATTTTTCTTATCGCTTTGAGTGAGCGAGAGTACCACCATATATTTTTGATTATGTACTCAACTTACTAATTCCAGGTCTGCTAGTGATCACATTTGTTAACCAGGAGAACAATATCTCTAGATATTATTAATCGAGGAGTTTGAGGCTTTCGTAATGAGATGCGACGTGAATTCGCTTTCTGTGATGATGAGCTATATGGGCTGATTTAGATCACAAATTGATGCTACTAATGCAACTGCACATCGGATTGGCTGATCAAGTAACTGATATACAACGTAACATTGCGTACATGCCTACATCGCTATTGAGGTGAACTGACCTGACAATGAAGAAGATGATGAAGATCCTAAGCTTGAAGATGATGCACACAATGGTGTGCCTCGTGGTCATCGTCCTCGTGGCTGGGTTCCACTTGGCCGCAATGGTCGGGGACAAGATGAAGAAGATGGTTTGAAGTTCTGCATACCCAAGTTTGAAGGAGGAGATGATGTTGAAGAATATCTCACTTGGGAGCTCGGCACAGAAGCCAGAGCTACATCCCAACTACTCGAAGATAAGAAGATCGTTTGCTTCTTCCGACTTGATGGTTGTGCACGGTGTTAGGACTTTTGGTTCAGAACGCGACGAAGATGGTGCACAACCCATCCGGGTATGGCTGGCGGCAATGAAGGAGGTTATGATTGCTTTGTGCCTACAAAATTGCGTAATATATTTGATGTTTAACATCATTGAGTAATGTGGGAAGACCGTTGATGAGTACTACATGGAGATGGAGAGGCTTATGCAGCGTGATCGTCCGTGAGTCTCTAGAGATGACAATGCAGCGTTTTCTTCATGGTTGAAGTATGATGTTAAAGGCATTGTTCGTCATTACAATTTGCTCTACATCAATATGAATCAATTGTTACATCATGCAAGAGAAGCTGAATCACATGCATTCAAGAAGCAAAGGTTAAAGAATGTACACGGGAGTTGGATGCTTACACCTCAAGGCACTTTCATACGAAGAAGCTGACAAGGCCTGTTTTTACTTACTCGCTTAAGAAACCGGTCTCCAATGTATCTAATGCAAAGAAGTCCAAATCTGCTACAAGTACGAAGTGGTTCTGGTGTGTCTACAACGCGCAACCGCGATATGCTTTGCCATACATGTGGAGGCAAGGGTCACTTCAAGAGAGATTGTCCTAACCGCAAAGTCATGTTTATCAATGAGGACAATGAGCATGAGACCGGAGATGATGTTGATCCAAATGCTCTAGGACAATGATGACTATGACACTGATGGTGAAGATGGCTATCCTTCTCCGATGTCGCACCATTGTTGTGTCGCAGCTTGCTCTTAATGTGTTGCCTAGTACATACAGCGCTGCAATTTGTTCCAAAACCAAAGCTTTAGTTGGTCCTAAAAGGCTTGTAAGGTCATTATTGATGGCGAGTTGCCGAATTAGCAAGCAAGGAGTTATGCATACCAAGTTGAAGTTGAAGTATCTACCGCCCGCATCCATATTATATTCAAAGTGGTTGAGCGACAATGGTGGGATGAAGGTAAACCACATGGTGCTGTTGAGTTTGCGAATGGACCGTATAAGGACTGCATTGATTTTGATGTGGTTCCTATGACGGTTGTCACCTCTTATTGGGTCGGGCCTTGGCTCTAAGGACCTGCTCGTGTAACACAATGGCTGTCAATAAGCATATCACTTGAGTACAAGGGAAAATTAACTTACGCCCTATGTCACCACAACAAATTGTCAATGAGTCTCGTCAAGATCAAGTGAATTGGAGGATGCACCGATAGGCGAGAATTGTAATGTCGGAGTGATATAACTTAAAAGAGAGAGAGTGAATTCCTTAGTCTCATTAGCTACCAAAGAAGACATGAGAGAATTTAGTGAGGACTTCTACGGCTGTCGCCTCTGTGCTGTGGCTGTGGGTACGGTTTTGGTTTCTAACGACATGACCCTCTTCCTCTTTGGTGTTTCTAATGTTTTGCAGGAATTCGGCGACGTGAGCTCGAGGAGGTACCCGAGGACTACCACCATTGCTAGGTATTGAGCATCAAATTGACTTGATTCCCGGAGCATCGCTGCCCAATAGGGCGTCATATCGCACTAATCCCGAAGAGACGAAGGAGATACAGAAGAAGTACAAGCGCTACTCGACAAAGGTTATATCCGCATAAGCCTTAGTCCTTTTGTTGTTCCTGTTATTCTAGTTCCTAAGAAAGATGGTACATGGCGTATGTGCGTAGATTGTAGAGCTATAAACAACATTACTATTCTATATCGTCATCCTATTCCCCGTTTAGAGGATATGCTAGATGAATTGAGTGGTGCTGCTGTTCTCTCTAAAATTGATTTGCGTAGTGGTTATCATCAAATTAGGATGAAAGAAGGGGATGAGGGGAAAAGCCTTTAAAACAAAATTTAGTTTATATCAGTGGTTAGTAATGCCTTTTAGTCTAACTAATGCACCTAGACACCTTCATGAGACTGATGAATCATGTTTTGCGTGAATTTATTGGCAAATTTTGTGGTTGTATTTTGATGACATATTAATCTACACGCAATGAATCTGATCATACTATACATATTCGACATGTTTTGCAAGTGTTGCGGGATAATCAACTCTATGGTAATCTTGAGAAATGGCACATTTTGCAAGATAAGGTCATATTTCCTAGGTTATGTTGTCTCTAAACATGGAGTAGAAGTAGATGTGTCTAAAATTGGAAGCTATTCAAAATTGGCCTACTCCTATGAATGTGAGTCAAGTAAGAAGTTTCCATGCTCTAGCTGGGTTTTATTGCAGATTTGTGCCCAACTTTAGTACTATTGCTGCACCTTTGAATGATTTGACTAAAAAGGGTGTTGTTTTTGAGTGGGCGCAGCCCAAGATCATGCTTTTGATGAACTTAAGAGATTGTTAACTTCTGCACCGTTGTTTGCACTTCCTGATTTCAATAAGCAATGAGATTGAATGCGATGCTAGTGGTATTGGAATTATGCTGATGCAAGAGGCTCTAATAAGAGCTTTCTTCTGAGAACTTTTCTTTGTGCTAAGTTGAACCAGTCCATATACAAAGAATCATGTTTAATTAGAGTTCTCAGGTTTGGCAAACATTACTTCAGGCTGCATGAATTTATCATACACTGATCATAGGCTTTAAATACCTGAAAGCCCAATCTACTTCGCATAAGCGTCCAGCTAAGTGGGTTGAGTTCATTGAGTCTTTTCCATACACTATTAAGCATAAGAAAGGAAAAGATAATATTGTTGCTGATGCTCTATCTAGGAAAGATATGATTAACTTAACTTGATGTTAAAATTCCTGGTTTAGAGATTCTATGTGATTTGTATGCTAATGATCATGATTTTGCTGAGCCATATCGCTTATGTGCTCTTGGAAAAGCATGGGAAAAATATTTGATATACATGATGGGTCATGTTTTAGGTTAAACAAATAAGGTGTGTTCCAGAATCGTCTCAGGCGCTTGCTCTTATTATATGAACCATGCTGGAGGTTTGATGGGTCACTTTGGGCGCGAGAAGACGCTATGTTCTATTCACCACTTTTATTGGCCAAAGATGAGGCGGTATGTGGATAGATATGTGAAGAGATGCATTACTTGCAATAAGTCCAAGTCCAAGCTGAAGCCTCACGGTTTGTATACTCCTTACCGCACCTACTACACCATGGGAGGATATTAGTAATGGATTTTGTAAGGCTAATAATGCTGCGTACTAAGAGAGGTCATGATTCTATATTTGTGGTAGTGATAGATTCTCTAAGATGTCCCACTTTATTGCTCACAAGAGCGACGTATGCGTCGATATTGCTAACTCCGCTGTGGAGATTGTCATATGAGTCCGAAGACTATTGTTTCGATCGTGGACGTGAAGTTTATGGAGCCACTGGAAGACGCTGGAGAAAGTCAGACGGTTGCTCAAACCAATTGTCATCCCCAAACCGATGGTCAAACCGAGATTGGTGAATAGAACATTGTCACAACTGCTGAGATCCATGATCAAGAAGAACTTGAAGGAGTGGGAAGGTTTGCCGCATGTGGAGTTTGCTTTACAACAGGGCGGTACATTCTACCACAGAGCTATGTCCTTTTGAGGTGGTTTCAACCCATTACTCCACTTGACTTGTTGCCTTGCCCATACATGAGAGAGTTAATATGAAGGCATCCAAGAGGGCAGATTGTGTGAAGAAGATTCATGAGAAGACTAAAGAGTTGATTGAGGAAGAAAGGCAAGAGCACAAGTCAGCAAGGATGAATAAGAAGCGAAAAGAGATGTTGTTCAAGCCTGGTGATTTGGTCCGGTACATTTTCGCAAGGATAGGTTCCCGAAGCCGAGGAAGTCTAAGTTGAAGCTTG
This sequence comes from Lolium multiflorum, assembly GCA_030979885.1. Lineage (NCBI taxonomy): Eukaryota > Viridiplantae > Streptophyta > Magnoliopsida > Poales > Poaceae > Lolium > Lolium multiflorum. The sequence continues at coordinate 99,554,555 of CM061749.1, forward strand.
TGGTGATGGTCCTTACAAAGTGCTTGCCAAGATTAATGATAATGCATACTGAGATCTTCCAGAGATGGTTTCAGTAATTCTTTCAATGTTGCCGATTTGACACCATATGACGGAGAATACCTTGGAGCGTCGGGGGACGCCTTTTGAAGGGGGAGATGATGAGGACATCTCACTTCACTACTATCGTCATTACCAATCGAAGATGAACCTGTCTGTGAAGCCCAAGTCCAATGAAGTCGGGATTGGACCAATGACACGAGCCCGTGCGAAGCTACTTAAACAGGTGAACTTGTTCCTAAACGATACCTGGATTGATGAGAACTTTATACCTAACTTATTACTTATGTAATCATCAGGTATGAAGAGAAGACAAGCATCGCACGAGTAGGAGAGGAGCACTGGACGTGAAGATGACGTGAAGCTGAGACATGGAGCTGGACATGAAGATATCTCATGGACGCATGAGGAGGAGCTGGAGGGCGCAGAGGAGAAGAAGTCCACAGCCGGGTCCAGAACCCGGCCACCCAAGCCGCTATTACTGGCTGCTTCGCCCGTCTCGCCCGCTTCACCGGGCCGCCAACTGCCGCCAACCGCCGCTAACCGGAGGGAAGCCTCGTGACCGAGATTTAAAAACCGGAAACCTCGATTTCCGTTGCCGATCGTTGACCGACCACGCATCGGACCGCCGTCCACACTCGTCGATCGATTCACCGACCAGTCCGAACTGCTCCACCGTGACCATTCGGCTCGTTATTTTCGCATTTTTGATTTCCGAGGTCGCCCCGTGACACCTATAAGTCCCCTGGGACGCCCCACAAGTTGCTTTAGACCACGTTAAGATAAACCCTAGTTCTGTTATTGTTTGGTTTCAAAACTATTGAATTCCCACACCATATTGCTGATATTGTGTAGATCCTGCTAAGTCTTGTGGATCACTTGCTCCATTGGGAATTAGATTTGCAACTCATCGCCTGCGGGTCGGCGCTTACGTACGCAAGTGTGTGTGGAGTTGCGAATATCTTGTAGGTTGAGAGCTGTTGCATTCGCGACCATGGACCAATCGAGAGATCTCGCTGCGCCATACAAGTTATCATCCACTACATCGCCAGAAACGCTTTTTATCATCCACATCATCACCCGTTTTCATCGAGAAGATCGGCCACTCCTTATCATCAAGACAACAAATCAACGGGACAAGGCGCTATTGCTAATCTTAATACAAACACATTATCAATCCTCCCCAAAGTTTCTTTTTAACATTATCAACAAGATTAACATCTAAATAACAATTCTTCAATGGTGGCAAGTCAAGCAGATCATAAATCTTTTTAGGCATAACAGAAATACTTGCATCAAGATCACATAAAGCATTACATTCAAAGTCATTGAATTCCATTTTAATGATGGACTCCCAACCATATTCTAACTCTAGGAATAGAAGCTTCAAGTTTTAATTTCTGTTATCTGGCTTTAATGAGAGCATTTGTAATATGTTTTGTAAAGGCTAAATTTATAGCACTAGCATTCTGGACTTCTAGCAAGTTTTGTAAGAACTTTATAACTCCAGTAATACGACAATCACCAAAATCTAAACCATTATGTTCTATTAATGGAATCAGCTTGTCACCAATATTATTTTGAAAAATTTCAAAGTGGGGCTTATCACAATACAAATAATAGCTTTCAGCATAATTTTGCACGCTTTGCACTAGAGTAGAAACATTGCCAACACCAAGGTAGGAGGTGCAGGAACATGTGAAGAATCAACATTAGTGGTGGTAATAGTCCATAATTTAGCTACATTATTCTCTTTAGCAAAGTTTTTCTTTTCTTCTATCCCACCTAGCATGCAATTCAGCCAACATTCTAATATTATCTTTAGAACTTGATGGCATTTGTTTTAGCAAACCCAGCATCTTTAACTTCCTCGGCATAACTTTCAATTTTAAAAGATCAAAATCAAGAGCAAGACTATCAAACTTAGAAGCAAGAACATCAATTTTACCAAGCTTTTTCTTCAACAGCTTTATTAAAAGTAATATAGGTACCTATAAATTCTCTTAAGCATCATCAAGACCGTAGGTACACTCATTATTGTTGTAAGAATTAACATAACCATTACCATTATTAAAAGGATATTATAGTTGTTGTTATCATAATTATTCCTATAAGCATTGTTGTTGAAATTTTTATTTTTATTGAAATTCACATCAACATTTTCTTCTTGAGCAACCAATGAAGCTAAAGGGACATTATTAGGATCAATATGAGATCTACCATTTGCAAGCATAGACATAATAGCATCAATCTTATCACCCAAAGAAGAGGTTCCTTCAACAGAATTTACCTTCTGTTTTGAGAAGTTCTTCACAGCCATTCGGGAGTAATTGCTGATCATCATATCAATAAAGTAATTTAAAGGCGCGCCCTGTGCAGATGGACATAAAAGCACCTTGTACTGAATCCAATAGGTTCCTTCAAGTAGTCAGTCCATGGTGGGATAATTATTTACCAAAGATTTCATTCTCTCCTAAGCTTGATAAACATGTTCATTATCAAATTGTTTAAAATTCATTATGCTACTTCTCAAAGATATAATCTTACCAGAGGATAATATTTACTAATAAAAGCATCTTTACATTTAGTCCATGAATCAATACTTTTTTTAGGCAAAGAAAGCATTCCTTAGTTCTTTCTTAACAGAGAAAGGAAACAATTTCATTTTTATTATATCACCATCTCTACTTTTGCATTTCACAAAATTCAACAAAATTATTAAGATGGCATATCACTAAAATAACACACAGAAATTGCTCTCTCATAACAAGATTTCGTAAAGCAGGTTTAATTTGATAGAATTCTGCTGCAGTAAGTAGCAGGTGGAGCAACAGGAGTACATATAAAATCATTATTATTTGTGCTAGTGAAATCACACAACTTAGTATTTCTAGGAGTACCCATTATAACAGTAGTAAAGTAAACTAAGCAAATAAAGCAAAGACAAGTAACTAATTTTTGTGTTTTGACATAGAGCAAGTAAACAGACAGTGAATAAAGTAACTAATTTTTTTGTGTTTTTAGATATGAAGCAAACAAGACAAAGAATAAAGTAAAGTAAAGCAAGACAAAAACAAAGTAAAAGAGATTGGTGAGACTTCTTGCAACAGCATGTCTTGATCTTCACTTCGCAACGGCGCTAAAAATAGGCCGTCCACAATCGCGCGTGTTGACGTGGAGAATGATGGCGGTTGACTGGCTTGATGGAGTGTCTTGATTCGTCCCCGGAATGAGCAGTGTGCTGGCATGTAGTCAACAACTTCCTTGCGACGCAAAGCACACGTCCGTTGGGAACCCCAAGAGGAAGGTATGGATATGCACAGCTGCAAAGTTTTCCCCGTAAAGAAACCAAGGTTTACCAACCAAAGAGGGGATGTAAGAAGCACGTGAAGGTTGTTGGTGGAGGAATGAAGTGCGGCAACACCAGGGAAACCGGCGCCAACGTGGAACCTGGTACAACACAATCAAAGTACTTTACCCCAACGTAATACTGAGGTTGTCAATCTCACCGGCTTGCTGAAACAAAGGATTAAGCGTATCGAGTGGAAGATGGTGTTTGTTTGCAAAGAACAAAAGAGAAGATTGCAGTAGAATATATTCAGATGTAAAAGAATGGACTGGTCCACAGTCACTAGTGGTGTCTCCAATAAGATAACTAATATGCTGGGCAAATTAAAGTGGCAATTGACAAATAAAGACTAATACATATCAACGATGATTACTATGTGATTTAATCAGCGCATTACGACAAAAGTACATAGACCGTTATCCAACATGCATCTATGCCTCAAAAATCCACCTTCAGGTTATCATCTGAACTCCTTCCAGAGGATTAAGTTGTAAACAACAGACAATTGCACTAGATACGTAATGTAATCAACACAAATATCTTAGACAAAGCATCAATATTTTATCCCTAGTAGCAACAGCATATCCACAACCTTAGAACTTTCTCCTCACACCTGTCCCACATTAAATGGAGGCATGAACCCACTATCGAGCATAAATACTCCTCTGAGTTACAAGTATCAACTTGGCCAAGCCTCTATTAGCAACGGAGAGCATGCAAGAACATAAAATAACATATATGATAGATTGATAATCAACTTAATATAATATTCTATATTCATCGGATCCTACCAAACACAACATGTAGCATTACAAATAGATGATCTTGATCATGTTAGGCAGCTCACAAGATCTAAACAATGATAGCACAAGCGGAGAAGACAACCATATCTAGCTACTGCTTATGGACCCATATTCAAGGATGAATCATCATACGCATCAATCCTATATGGCATGATGATGAGTTCCTCCTGATGGCCTCTCTCCGGCAGCAGGCCGGAGGGCGACCTCCTAATCCCCCCGAGATGGGATCACACGGCGGCGCCTCTGGAAGGTTTTCCGATCGTGCTCTCGGCACGGTTTCGCGACTAAGGCTATTTGTAGGCGGAAGGGTAGGTCAAGTAGGCACGAGGGGCCCACACAACAGGCCGGCGCCAGGGCTTGGGCTGCGCCAGCCTCTGTGTGTGGCCACTCGTGGCCCCACTTCGTCTCCCTTCGGTCTTCCTGAAGCTTCGTGTAAAAACAGGCCCCGGGCGGTTGATTTCGCTCCACCTTGAGAATATTTTTACTAGGATTTCGAAACTAAAACAGCGGGTAAAAACAAGAATCGCGTTCGGGCATCTTGTTAATAGGTTAGTGCCGAAAATGTATAATAATGTAAAGTTATGTATAAAACATTCAGGTATTCAAAATAAAAGTAGCATGGAACACAAGAAATTATAGATACGTTTGAGACGATCAACCTCAAGCTTGAGCTTTTTGTCCATCCTTCATTTCATCACATCATTCTTCTCTCCCTACACTTGAAAACTTCCTTCATACAAAACTTAACACAATTCTCATTAGCAGCATTAGTACAATCGAAATAACAAATCCACTTGGTTTAGTTCTAACATAAATCAAACATTCATTTAAAAGATTTAGCTATTGTAGCCATTTCTTTGAAAATCTCCAACTATCAAAAGAACTCAAAAAACAAGAAAGAGATCAAGCGGAAAATACAAATAGTGATAGAAATCTGTCAAAGCAGAACAGCATGTAAAGATCTATTTTTTCCAAAAATCTTTTGTTGCTCATCTCGAAAAGCGGTCAACTAACGAAAGTTAGATAATAAACTGGGCATATGCACAACGCTTGGCAACTCAAAATTCCGCTCTGGCTATTTATACGAATTTTTATGGTGACAGCACAGAATCTGTTTTCAGGATAGCAACTTCCCGGCAACGGCGCCAGAAAATAGTCTTAATGACCCACAAGTATAGAGGAGCGCAACAGTCTTCGAGGAAACTAAAACCCAAATTTATTGATTCGACACAAGGGGAGGTAAAGAATACTTATAAGCCTTAACATCGGAGTTGTCAATTTAGCCACACTGAAAGCACTAGCAACATGGTGATGTGAAAGCAGTACAATAGTATGAGAGCAATGGCAAGAGTAACACAACAACATTAGCAGAAAGTATTCTAGTGCAGAGTTGACTGGTAGAGCAATCATGATGATATAAGGACCGGTTCCTACCTATCTACACTAGTGGTAACTCTCCAAATAACATGTGTTGGGTGAACAAATTACACTTAGAGCAATTGATAATTGTGAGGGCATGACAATACATGCTATGATAAGATAAAAGTTAATGTAGTATTTAATTGGGCATTACAACATAATACATAGACTGTAATCCAAATGCGTATATGACTAATAATCCACCTTCAGGTTATCATCCGAACCCTTTCAGTATTAAGCAACAGATTATCGCATTAAGCAAATGTGTGTAAAGTAAACATAGAATCATCCTTAGACAAAACATTGTTGTTTTCTCCTAGTAGCAACAACAGCACATCTACAATCTTAGAAATTATTGTCACTCTTCCAAAACTAGAGGTATGAACCCACTATCGAGCATAACACTTCTCCTCTTGGAAATACATGCAACTACTTGACTGGGTAATTACAAGTACCCAGAGCATGCAAGATCTTAAATAAACGATAGTATGATAATATGATGAAAAATCTGATCACAATTCCACACTTTATTGCATCCCAACAAACACAACACCAATTACATCGTATGGATCTTAATCATGTAAGGAGGATCATGAGATCATTGTATTGAAGTACATGGGAGAGAGAGTGCCAACTAGCTACAGCTAGAACCCATAGTCCAGGTGGGAACTACTTCACAAACCGGGTCATGGAGTCGGAGTGGAGGTGGTGGAGCCGATGGAGATGGCTCCGGGGCAATCCACGTCCAGCAAGGTGTCGGTCAGAATCCGACCTCAGAAACTCGTTCCCCGGGACGTATGACGGCGCGACGGAAATTTTTGTAATGAGGCCCATTTTTTCGTAGTTTTCTGCCGAAGGAATTATAGGCGAAAGGGCGAGGCCGGTGGGCGCCAGGTGGGCCCAGACCACCCCTAGGCGCGCGAGCCAGGGCAGGCCGCGCCTAGGCATGGTCCTGTCAGCCTCGGCCCCCCTTCGTCTCCTCCTGACCTCTTTTCGGTAAAATAGCAACTTTGGCTTTTGTTTCGTCCAATTTCGAGAATATTTCCTGTACAACTTTTCTAAAATACAAAACAACAAAAAACAGAGAACTGGCACTGTGGCATCTTATTAATAGGTTAATTCCAGAAAATGCATAAAAGTGCCACAAAGTGTAGACAAAACATGTTGGAATTGGTGTAAAACAAGCATGGAGCATCAAAAATTAAAGATACGTTTGCAACGTATCAATAGCCATTTACCTCAAAGTTCCGATAGGAGCTTGTCCCTCAGCTAGTCTGGAAAACACCGGAGAGCGTTGCGGCACGTTGATATCATTGTTTGTTCCTGCCATGCCAAAAAATGCATGCCAAATCGAAAGGTCATGGTCTGCCACCGCCTCAAGAATGACAGTGTACTTCACCAAGATGTCTTTTGTAGATCCTCCATTGAGTAAAAGGGAAATTCTTCCAGCGCTCCAATGCATATAGTCAATGCTTCCGAGCATCCTAAATCCTCTTGTCGCATTTTTTTCGTGATCCGAGTCAGGATTATCCATTTGGTGCTCTCTAAATAGTCTTTAGCAACACCTATGACGGCTCGCAAATTTGTAGAGTCTCGGACATGTCGACCCGCCCATCCGTAGATAGTCATTGGTTGTATCTGGAGGAGCTCCGTATGCAAGACAACGCATTGCAGCAGTGCACTTCTGAACTGAGGTGAAGCCCCACAAACCTGTGCAATCTTGCTTGACCATGAAGTAGTTGTCGTACTCTCTGATGTCGTAGACAATCTTCAAGAAAAGCTCCTTGTGCATCCTAAACCGGCGCCAAAATTCCTTCGGCGAATGAGTCGCGTCGTCGTTGAAGTAGTCGGCTTCAAGCAGCATTGCGCCGGCTTGACGATGTCGGTTGATGTTCCTCCTCTTGCCGGGCTTTGAGCCGCCACACCGAAGCAAGGTGAAGAAAGGTTGTCGAACGCACAACATACTCGTCAGAATCAGCGGCTTCTGTTTCCGCCAGACAGCCTCAACGTTCAGCTCCTCCATGAGACAGCTCGGGCATGGGTAGTAGGTGGGGAAAGCGGTGCGTCTAGCTACCAGGCGGAGCCCACGCTTGTTTTCTGACGTGTCGCGAGGCGCCAACATGCCCGATCCGCGCCCTCTATGAAGGGGCCGGCAAGGGGTTGCCAGGGATTCTATTGGACTCGAAAACTAGTCCGCGTCTTTTAGGGCGCACCGATGCGAGCCCAAAATCCACGCCGGCCCCAAAACGCTATCGGGGCCGCTATGTGACGCGCCGGTGGAGATGTTGTAAGTTCCACCATTCACTTTGACAACATATTCTATAGAAGTGTGGGGCCTCATAGACGAATTAACCCAACCGATATCAAAGCTTAGCCTCATAAGCACATGCTACCATGTCAATTATGAGGGCATATAAAGCATGTTGCCTTTTTGTTTCTTCATGGTGTGCATGAAGTTATAAGGTATAAGGACATTGTGTAATAAGCCTCTCCGGCATAAAGGCGCTCAGCGGCTAAAAAATAATAACAGTAATATAGTTTTCATGTACCTTTGATATACTTTTATAGACCATGTTACATTAACAAAAAAATTGTAATTATTTAAAAAATCATGAATTTAGTTCAAAATATATCCATGCACAAAGTGAAATAGAAAGTAAAAGAATGTATTTCACACACACGAAATAAAAAGGTAATGAACAGAAAAAAAAACATGAAGATGAATGTTAACTAAACATTGAACCAAACATAAGATAGATCAATAAATATAAAGTACGAAGTAAAAAGATAAACAGAACGGACTAGAAAAAACATCAAAAGCAAAACGAACAAGAAGGAAACACCCATACCTTGAATCGGGCCGAGTAGTATCTGCGCAGAGCATCTTTGGAAGCGCATATACACCACCCTAGTGTGGGCGGATAAGTGCCGCACAACCAGGAAGCTTGTTGGGTCGGCCCAGCGTTGTGCTTTTTTTTTTTGTCTTTTGTTTTTCTTCCTTCGCTATTATTTTTTCTGTCTGTTGTGCGTTTTTAAAATTTTACTTCTAAATCTATTTTTTATTTTTTTTGTAAGATCTAAATATTTTTAAATACTGAATATTTTTCGAATATGAGCATTTTTTGAGACTGAACATTTTTAAAATTTTGATTTTTTTTAAACCTTGAACCATTTTCAATTTGCACAATGCCTTTAAAAATATGAACATTATTTTCAATATGAAAAATTTTCATATTAATTTTTTTATATTTTTTTATAAAAATTAAAAAAGTTTAAATTTTATATTTTAAGTTAGTGATAAGCATTTTAAAAAATTCAAAAGATTTTAAAATTTGTAAAATAAAGGAAAGGCTTAAACAAAAAACATGATTAAGTTAAAAAATCTGCTAGCACAGATTCAGGTCAATTTCCACGACCTGATCAGTGTGTAGCAAACACCTCTTCTTTCCGTCGTGTGTCCATTCTCGAAAGCTGGGAGTGCCTAAATCACTTTATGGTGGCGCGCAAGCCCATAGACTAACGGGCGGGCACAAGAGAAACATGATGACGACGGTGCTGCCAAACCCTAGTGTTTTTTTTTTTGAAACACAGTACAAACATAGAGGTTCACATGCCCGCACATACACGCACCCCTATGAACACACACCCTACCTATATAAGCACCTTCGGAAGTCTGACCCGGTGGATTGGATCTTAAAATTGACGAAATCACCACAAACGACTTGCTATCGACATAAATGCCCTACTAAATAAATATTCCGTCTTTATAAGAAACAGATATAAAATCTGAGATTTGAATTCTGATGAATCCTAACCACCCAACCTCAGGCCTCGTGTTATTTCCACGACATACTCTACTTGTCTTTCCAGTTGACTAAGGAACCTAGTCCTCTACGTTCTACGAGACGACCGCCCGATCCCTAGTCAGCAGCATGCCTTCATCCATGACTAGTTGACCAGTGGAACGAACGTGCACCCAGGCACCCAACTGCTAGATGGATTGATGTGCGGCGACTAGCGAGTCAGTTTTACTTACACAGGAAGGATCTATTGCAAGCACGGGTACTTTCTGAATCTTTTTCAAGCGCGGAAATATTCAGGAGGATTCTGAATGTATGAGTTCGTCTCTGACATTAAAGCCCAGCTAATGGCATCTCCAGCGGCGCGACGGCGTGAGCCACTGTTTACGTCCGCTTTGACCGAAAATACGTCTGGCACACTCTCCAGCGGCGCGACGCAAAATGATCGGGCCGTCCGAGAAGACGCAAACCTGACCCAAATATGCGGCAGGTTTGCGTCTCTGCGGACGCTGCGCGGACGCGCAAAGTGTCCGCTCGTATCTCCACCGTACGTACAAGGCGAGCAGGATCGAGGGCACCGCTTCGGCGGCCGCCGTCTCCGCTGTCGCGCCGCACCGCCATCACCGGCTGCTCGTTCGCGCGCGCATCGGCGGGCGGCGGCCGGGGCTTCGCGCCGCCCAATGGCATCGTAACCGCGCTGCCGACTGGGCTTAAAGTCCACCGCCCGCGTCGTCGCCCACACCTCCGCCGCACACCATCGCCGCAGTCACCATGGGGAAGAAGAACGACTTCGGCCCGGCAGCCGTGTGCCAGCAGGGTGCCCCCCGTCACGGTGGGGAGGCTCATGCACGGCAAATGGTTGCCGTGCGACGACGCCTGGTCCAGCGTGCAACTGCCTGGCGGCTGGCGGCTCAGCTGTCGCCGGGTGCCCATCCCTCCGGTGCCTGCGCGCGAGCTTGATCGGAGCGCGGAGATCCGGCGAAGGAGGCGGTACCTGCCGCCGGAGCCCGCTGCCGATCCGGCGCACGCCATCGACTCGCGCAGCTGGCGTACGTATCTGTCGACCGAGACGGATAGGAGAAGAAGGGGCGGGTTCATGGGCGATGAGATTTTCCTTCAGGCCTGCACCGCCGGCTCGTCCACGAAGACAGGAGGCGCCGACGCGGCTGTCGCAGGCGCCGACGTGTCGTCGCACGAATATAATGATCGACGATGGACAATACGATGACGACGACGCCACGATGCATACGACGAGACGAGACGAGCGCCGCGCACTATAGCGAGGGAGGTGGTATGGCGACGACGACGACTACGTCGCGGCTGCCCACGAATGGCAGCAGGCCATGGCGGGTGGCGTAATTTCACTTCCTCTTGGAGAACATGACTGGACGACGAGATGGCGAAGTTTCGCATTCTCGTTCTCCGAGAACGACGCGCCCCGTGCAGCCGGGCCGCTGCCTCATACACCACCGGCGTCGCCGGGCTCCTGTCGGCGCATGCCGTTCTTCGATTGTGCGCTATCGGGACTCTGCCATGCGCCTCCTCCACCGCCGCTCAACCTTATCCCTCGGGCGCCTTCCTCCACCGGCCGCCACGCCCTATTCCCTGGCGCTCAACCGCCGCCACAAGCCACGCCCCGGGCGCCCACCACCGCCACAGCTCTCCCTCCACCTCCAAAGACCGAAGCAGCACACCCGGCGTACTCCCCAAATGGCTACCACGGTGATACCGGAGCTCATCGTGCTCTGGCACGACGAGGAGCAACAGAGTCGCTAGGGTTTTTCTGCTGTTTTAACCATGTAAATTATGTTTCATGTTTAAAAAACGATTCGCCAAAATACGTCATGCTTACCTGGTTTCACCCCCGACGCAAAACGTCGCTACTTGAGACAAAACTTAACCAATTTCCATCCGCATCGATCCGGTCGTGCTTTTGACTAGGTATAGCTGCATGTTGCCGTGTCGTCGCTCCGATGCATCCGGTCAGTCGATCTCGGCTCCGGCTGTTTGCAGTGATGCAAACACGACAAGCTTAATTAACGTCACCTTCCGGCGGGTGCCCACGCCCACCTATCCTTCACAATTAAAGTCGGGCTCTGGCCTATGTGAGCCTTTTATCTAATAAAAATCCTTCACGAGCAATGCCATTTCGACGTAGCTTACAGGAGGAAGAAGGAGGCCACACGAACCCCCAAGTGAATGGAAGAGGGAATGCTCTGTTGCAAGCTCTTTTGAGAAGCGCCGCTCTCGACCTCCTCTAGGTTATTTTTCTCCCCTCGGCGGACCGTGGTGTCGAGGGATAAGGAGAAGCGGAGTTTGGGGGGTTGCTCGTGTTCTGTGGTGGCGGGGAAAATTCCTGGTTCCGCTAGGTGATCGATGATTCCGCGTTTATGCTGGTGATCTCGAATTCCATGTACAAGTATGTGTGTTTTGAAGGTGCAAACATCGGAAGAAAATCTCTGGCCTGTGGTTGTAAGGTAGGTTAGTTGATTGGATTGTTTTCACTAACTGCAATTTGATTCCATTGTCTGAAGCTATGCCTTGTTGTTCGCAGTACAATGTATGTAGTCCCTGTACAATTTATGCTAGGTAGTTGCTTGTATAATTTAGTTAGTAACCTGCCTATATAATATAGTAAGAAATCTTGTTATATAATTTAGGTACTGCTTTGTATAATTTAGTAAGAAATTGTTGTATAATTCGGAAATTCAATTCGGCTCCCGGGTGCGTATGCTCCCTATACCAAAAAATTATATTTCGAGTTGTCGAAAAATTTTGACGAAAAATTCTACATATACATCTCCATAATATATGTGCATTCATCAAGTTTCATGAAAAATCTATATTTTTTGTGGTCTATGTAAAAAGAGAAAATTTATCTTGTAAAAAGCATTATTTTTAGCACTGAGTTTTGTCTTTTTTTTACACACGCTACATGACATGTCGATTTTTCATGAACAACTTTGTGAGCACGTAGCACGTGAGGATGTACGTGCTAATTTTTCGTTTCCAATTTTTTTGAAATTCAAAATTTGTGTAAGATGAATTTCAAAATAAAGGGAGCATATGCTCCCATGTTCCAAAACACCACTCCCATAATTCTACACTGCATCTATAATTTAGCTACACTGCATTGTATAATTTAGTTAGTATAATTTAGTTGGTACTAAATACATTCTTATCTCCCAAATCTCAGGATCCAAGCTAGCAAAATGAAAAGGAAAAAATCCCCAACTCAGTAAAACCCCAATTCTGCAAACCCTGACCCTAAAATCTAAAATCACAATACGGGAAACGAAGTAAGACAGATAGATGGGGAGATACGTACTCAACTCCGTCGAGGCCGCTCGTGAATCGTGAACTCGACGCCGGATTGTCCATCCAAACCTGGGCAAGCATCGCCACCGCCGTCGATGGCCGCGTCGGCCAAAGCTCATCCAGGTCGTCGACGACAGTGCCGGCTTGGTCGCCGCCGCCTCCAGTTGGAGAATAACTACTCTGGCCTTCGCCACCGCCGCCTGGATTGGTCGGCTCCTCCATCTCCGGCAGCGGGCGGGAAATGTCGGGAGAAAGGGGGGAAATGAAATGAGCTGCTCGTCCCCTTCCGACCAACCACTGCTCCATCTTAACCAGACGATAGTCACGGCGAAGCGAACGGCCGTCTGCCAACATGGCACCTGACCATGGGCGGCGCTGGGGGTATTCCCCTGTCTTCCATGGAATACCCATGTTTTTTATGGGAAAAAAAATTAGATCGTATTTGGCCCAGCCCAACAGGCAGACTCGCAGCAGAGTCACAGGCAGACGCACGCGACGCAGCACGCAGCACGCGACGCAGCACAGACTCCGTTCTACGACCGCCGCTGCGATGCAGCCCGGAGCAGCAGGCGACGGCCCCTGCCCGCCGCGGCGGCGGCGCCCCGGTCCCGCCTCGCGACCCGGCGCCTAGCTCCCCTCCTTCCGTCCGCGCGCCGCCCCATCCGCTCCGGCGAGCGATCCGAGGCCGGGCGGCGGCGGCGCCCGCCCCGGCCCCGCACCCTGCCGACCCGCGCCCTAGCCCCTCCTCCCGTCCGCGCCGCCTCATCCCCATCCCAGGCTTCCCGGCGCCGAGCAGCGGTAATGGCGTACTGCCCCCAATTTTATTTTTTGTTGTTACTTTACTTCATTGTTTGCTTTGTAGACAAATCATTCACTCCTATTAGTTTCATAGAATCACAGATGCAAGATTTTAATTTTCTATTTCTTGTTTTTTATTGTAGAAGAAGAAGAGTGGTATTGTTTACAAGCTTCTTAAGTTGGTATTGATTCTACCAGTAGCCACTGCTAGTGTTGAAAGAATGTTCTCTTCAATGAGCTATTTGAAGAATAAGCTAAGGAACAAAATGGGTGATGACTATTTGAACTATTGTATGGTTACATTTGTTGAGAGAGATTTCTTCAGGCAAGTAAAGGATGAGGATATCATCAATCTCTTCCAAAAAGGCAAGCGCAAAGTTATAATGTAAGATGGAACATCATCACTTTATCAATCAAAAGGTACCTATGTATTCATGTCGTTATGGACTTATAAATTGAAATATTGCTATTGTTGTCATGCTAGTGTAGTTTTACTCATATATTGATAGTATTGCGGTGTTTGATTCATATACTACATTTAGAGCAAAAAAAATTATTTGGGCGGAATACCCAGGCGCCATTTCCTGGCGCCGCCACTGCACCTGACAGTGGGCCCAGCGAGGTGCTCCCCTTTTATGCAATCTGTAATGGTTTGCTCAAGAAGTTTTACATTTCTGAAAAAAATTATCAAAGTTGGTACTGACCTGTTAACCTAGCTTGAAATGCGGTACTTTTCTGTAATTTACTCCAAGAGAAAAGCTAGCTGACAAGCGCACGAGGAGCGCTCAGCACGCACCTAGTAGTACTAGGCTAGTACTGTACTCTGACAGGACATTCATACGTGAGACGTGTGTGTCCTCCTGGGATGATCCAGGAATAGTACTCCACACGCGCCTCACGTGCAGGCTTGCCCCTTTCCAGCGTCCCCGCCACCGCGAGGCTGGCCACCACAGCACGATAGGCTTCTCGAATCCTATGCACGCGCGCGCGGTGTGATTCGCGTGCGTATACGTTGAGCCTAGCCAGCACTGGGTTCTGTCACCTTCACAGCTTCACATATGCTTTTCTCTGCAGTGATTCCAATGTACAAAGCCTGATTGACGCTCCGCCAAAAGATTGTTTGTTTGTTCGTTCTTCGCAGGAGAAACCATCGCGGATAGACACTGCGAAAGATTGCATGCGGGCAGCGGCTCGGTACAGTTTTCCGAATGGCTGCGCGGCAGAGCAGACGCCAGAGGGGGTGTTGGTGCGTGTGCTAGCTTGAAGCTGCGCACGATGCGGTATTGGCGCGTGTGTCTGCCACACCTGCAGCCATGCACGCATGCCGGTGCGAAGCCTGCGGTGGCACTGTGTTCATCCGAATCAGAAGAAAAAAACAAAACTTTGCCCCATTTTGGTACGGAAACAGCATCTTTACCCGTCCTCCCCAAAGGGCCCCTAAAGCCCGAAAGGAGGGCCCGCGCTAAAAATCGGACCAGCCGCACCTCCAAATTTATTTTCTGCGCCGGTGCGCGTCAAAGAGTTATTCGATGCCCCCAGGCCAAACCCTACACACAACCACTGCGGATACAACCACCACCGCCGCATAGGTTCCAGTCACGCCCGGCTAGCGGCGACAACGACTACAAAGACTGTACTATAGGGCTAGGGAGGAGTATTACTAGTTTTTATTTGCATATGTAATAATAATATGTTATTTAAATTTTAGAGTTATTTCTATTGGGGTGACGATTGGGAGCCGATCATGCCCCATTTTCATGTTTGCGCTAGCACACCTCCATATGGACCAAAATTCGGCAACGTTGGAGCCCATACGAGGAGGACAAGTGACAATGCTCTAACGAGTTTTGATAAGGCTGTGAAAATAACTCTTCCGACACAATTTAGCTCAGCAGCTTGGTGCACGCGGTAACCCAAAGCTTCAGCTCTTTATGTATTTTCTCGAAGATGACAGAAGGAGGTGCTTGCTTGTTTGAGGAAGGCAGGCAGACTAGGCGCGTTTTATCTATTTGTTGTGCGGCTCTTCTGTGGTCCCTCTGGAACGTTAGGAACAAGTTTGGTTTTCGATTGAGGGCAAGTACCTTCGCAGCCGGCTGACATCATATACAAAATATCCATGTACTTACAGGTGTGGAAGCCAGTAGCTAGGAGGCAAGATCGCGAGACGATGGAGATGATGATTGGACGGATTCGCTCTCTGCATGCTGCGGTGTGAGAGGAGACGACGTTGCCCTGAATCTTTCTTTCCATTGTATCGTCAGTAGTCTGTAGGGTGAGCTTGTGGGCTCTTGGACTTGTTAGGCAGCAAATCATGTTGTTTCTATTTTCTGTTTGATGGTCGATATCTCTGGACTTGTATGATGTGGGTGTGTGGTGCTGTTCGGATCTTGTTGTACTCTGTTGTGTGTGGCTTTATACAAAGGGCCTGCCTTGAGCCTACTGTTATATTGTGATCCAAATTCATATACTAAAAAGGGAGGCTAACTTCACGGAATGGAGCGAGACCACGCCTGCAGGCTTGGCCGAAGCATAGTGTTGTGGGTATACTTTATGGGTGTATCAACGACATGGCCTAGATCCGGCAAGCCCAGGTGGCCCACAGATGGTGATGGTGGCATACGGCCCATCGGGCGGCCCAGTTGTTGTTGATAGATGGATGATGTCCAGCCCAGGAACAGGAAGCCGGACCGACCTACTCATAAGTCGGATCCGTGAAGGCCCATGAAGTATCCGATCCACTACGGCCAGTAAGGAAAGGTGGATCCTTGACGCACACGGCAATGTATATTCCGTAGTTAGGCATCTTGTATTCCGGCTAGGATCCCCTCCATAAACCCTAGATCCGAGTGCCTTTATAAACTGTATCCTGGGAGCCCCAGAGGCACAACCACAACTCATTGTAACAACGCGGGAAGCGCCCAAATAATACCGTGCACAAATGCAAGAGCCTCATCATCATGCAGTGTGTTCCGGTCGGGTAACCTGCGTACCACCGTCCCGAGGACACCCGCCCTATGGCCCCTACTTCTTCTCCTCATGAGGATCCCTCCTCCGAGGCACCGCGACGGCAAACGGCGCTCTGGCGCCACCGTGACCAACAAGTGCCCTGGAGGCCGAACCTGGAGGGTTCCTCGCCACAATGTACGACAAATCCATTGCGGTGAAGCGTAATTTTACGCTGAACTTTCCGATCGTTCCTCAGGACGAGTGCTGGATTCCAGCTAAAACCGACCCCATCAAGCTCTCCATCGTCCCAATCGGCAGCATCCACATCTTCATCGACGAGACCGTCGACTCCGACGGAAACACCCTGGTAAGTCACGCTGACGCGACCGCTGCTGAGCAGGACGCAGTCGCGAAGATCCGATCTGAGATGCAGGAACTTCCTAAGGAAGATTCCGCCTTAGATCTGGAAAAATCAAAACCCACCCAATCCGCCCCTGAGCAGGAAATTACGGTGGAAGATCAATGCAGATCCGCCTGGGTCTCCCAGGTGTTAGAGAAGCAAATGTGTCACTTCATGCACTTCCTCGCCCATACCACAGGAACCGCCCCTCTTCAGGACGGAGCTGGTCTCATGCAGGTTGAGGCACCCGGAGACAACAATGCTCCGGATCAGCAGGAGGCTGTCGGAGACAGCGATGCTCCGGATAAGCAAGAGGAGGCCGGAGATAAATAAGAATCAATCTTGGGAAACCTGAGCCCAACATCTGACGACGCTTCCTCCATGGACACTGAAGAGTACAATCGTGCGCTGAAGGAGCTTAACGGCGAGGGATAGTCTGAAGCGGAATCCGCCCAGCCTAACGAGGTCCTTGCGACCATAGTTGGACTGGAGCAGGAAGCAGAAGATGAAACCAACCCCTCCGACCCAGGACCGTCCAACACAGGGACTCCGCTTTCGCGGGTACGGCAGCACGAGGAATACTTAACCCCGGAGGAGCTAGTGGAGCAAGCAGGTATAGGCGCTATAGCGCACACAGAAGTCCTCAACAAGCCTATAACTCCTGACGAAGCCGCATATCCGGAAGCTCTAGAAGCTACAAGGAGAAGGAGATGTCAGTCGGTTACTGCCCCAAACGATTCATAATTTCTTATGTTCCATGCTACTTTTATTACAATACTTGAATGTTTATACATACTTTACAGCATTATTTGACATTTTCCGGCACTAACCTATTAACAAGATGCCGAAGTGCTACTGTTTGCTTTTCTCATTGTTTTTGTATTTTAGAAAACTTGTAAGGAAATATTCTCGGAATTGGACGAAATCAACGCCTGATATGGGCCTATTTTTACACGAAGCTTCCAAAAGACCGAAGGGAAGTGGGGTCACGAGGCGCCGACACAACAAGGCGGCGCGGCCTGAGCTCGGCCGCGCGGCCGGGGTGTGGGCCCTCGCGGACGCCCCGACCTACCCCTTCCCTACAAATAGCCTTCGTCGGGAAAACCCCAGCACCGAGAGCCACGACACGGAAAATATTATCGGTACAAGCCGCGCCAATCCTATCCGGGATTCAGAGATCGCTCCGCACCGCTGAGAGAGGGGAATCATCACTCAGAGGGGCTCTACATCATCATGCCCGCCTCCTGATTGATGCGTGAGTAGTTCCATCCTTGGACTATGGGTCCATAGCAGTAGCTAGATGGTTGTCTTCTCCGCTTGTGCTATCATTGTTTAGATCTGGTGAGCTGCCTAACATGATCAAGATCATCTATTTGTAATGCTACATGTTGTGTTTGGCGGATCCGATGAATATAGAATATTATGTTAAGTTGATTATCAATCTATCATATATGTGTTGTTTATGTTCTTGCATGCTCTCCTTTGCTAGTAGAGGCTGGCCAAGTTGATACTTTGTAACTCCAAGAGGGAGTAATTATGCTCATAGTGGGTTCATGCCTCCATTGAATCTCGGCGAATGAAAGTTCTAAGGTTGTGGATGTGTCGTTGCTACTAGGATAAAACATGGATGCTTTGTCTAAGGATATTTGTGTTAATTACATTACGCACTATACTTAACGCAATTATCCTGTTTACAACTTAACATCGGAAGGGTTCGGACCACCCTTAGAGCTTCGAGGCTCGATACCAATTGCTGCTGAAAGGATCGTATGCCGCACCTAGAGGGGGGGGGGGGGAATAACCAATTTTTGGTTCTTTTTCAATTTAGGTTTGATACAAAGGTAAATTCTCTTTCTAGATATGCAACTAAGTGAATTTTACCTATGACAATGTTATCAACTAAGCAAGATATAGCGACGCTATGAGATAGAGTGGGATAGAGGTAACCGAGGGTGTAGCACGCGCTGGACACGGAGAGATGATTCCCGTAGTTCCCTTCCTTTGCAAGAAGGTACATCACGTTTGGAGGAGTGTGGTTGCTACTAAGCCAAACCAACAGCCCATGAAGGTTTTACTCGCATCTCTCAGAGCAACGCCGCATCAAGGCCCAGCCCACTTCACTAAGGGATTTCGAGGCGGAAACCGGCCTTACACTTTGGGGCACACATCCACAACCTAATTGGAGGCTCCCAAATCAGAATAATACAACAATCAACAACAACACATCAACAACAAATCAACTAGTGGGACCAAATAGGAACACTAGCATGAGATCCTCAAACAAGTGAGGGGAAATGAAGAACGCTTCGGTGATGATGTGGCTTCTCCTTCGAATCCCCAAAGATCAAGAGCTTTGGTTGTGGAGGGAAGGAGATCTTGCAAATCTTGTGTTTCTTGGAGGTGGCTCTAATGGTGGTGCTTCTGCGTAATCATATCGAGCAATGATTGTTGCAAAGAGGTAAGTGAAGAAGAAGAGGGTATAAATACCCTCCCCAAAATCCAACCGTTGAGTCTGGGGCCGATAATTCGACCCACAAATGGATAATCCGTTTCCCGGATAATCCTGGCCGCAGTACAAAACTATGACATTGTCCGGTCAAATATCCGGCCCCATGCCGCAGCCACTTTTCTTCTGTGTCCTTAGCCGATTTCTAGGGGGCTGATATTTCAAATATCCGCTCGGATATTCCGGCCCTGGTACAATACCGGGACAATATCCGGTAAAAATCCTACTTCATCACAATGCTTCCCGTAAACTTAGCTAAATCGTAAAATTTGATATTTCAATAATATCCCGGCCCGGATTATCCTATCAACTTTTTTCTCGTGACGATCAAATCTAAATACACATGAATAAATATCTATGTAATCCCTGTACCACTTAACAAACATTAGAGTATCACATATATTGACATCAAACACACAAAACATAATATGAGATATGTTCTTTCAATCTCCCCCTTTTTGGTGTTTGATGACAATATACGGATTTGCAAGAGAATAACTATAGAGATAAACATGATGGCAAACATAGAGGCACTCCCCCTACATGTGTGCATATAAGTAATTTGCATTTGAATACAAATACACAACACATAGGATTGAGGTGCCTCAACACTAGATGTATCCATCATGAGCTCTAACACGAGACATATACAAATATGAAGTTGAGATATGATGCAAGAGATCATACGTAGATATAAGATACGGAGATATAGCATCACATATAATATAATAGCCTTGATCACATATAGAAATCTGAAAACCATAACAATGTCTCATACTTAACAATGTCTCACACCACACAGCACATAGTTTTAAACGGACACAACCACAAAGCAATAGTGCAAATACGAGGAACACAAGCAATAAATAATGGTAAACGACATGCTTGTGCCCAAACCATGCAACTCCCGAGATAGTTCCTAATAGAACACTTCTCCCCCTTTCGCATCGGAACACCAAAAAGGACAAACACATACCGTCCCACGTGGAATCACTTGGAGGCATAATCTCTTACTCTGTCTTCCTCCGCTTCTTCTTCATCCTCATCGCTGAGGTAGTCCTTGACGCCAGAGGTTGGACCTTTGAAGGCAATCATCAAGATCACCCCATGGAACCCCATGCAGAGGCCATCCACCTGTAACCCCGGTGAGCCTGAGGCCCGAGGCGGGTGGGTCCTCTGATCGCCACCGCTTAAGACCCGCCGAGTGTGTCAACTTAACGCCTCGGCCAGGGCGTGATAGTTTTCCTTATGTATCTCAATGTTCATGCACAGGACATTGCGCTGGAAGCTACAGCCGGCTCACTTGCTCTCACCCCCGGGACATCAGGATGACGAGCAGGGGCAAAGCCACTAGAACGAGTATCACGTATGAAAGTGTCAGAGTACAGCAGAAGAGACATGCTTAAGCTTGTAGGCCTTCTTGACATGGTGCTTCACCAAAGGATACCCACTCAAGTCTTCATCACACACAGCCACATAGTTGTTGATGAGAAGCTGAATGTAGGGTGCATAGGGTATGGTAGTCCGGGAAACCATGGCATCATGGATCTCATGGAAGATAAAGTCCATGATATCAAGAGAGTAGTCCCGGTCCTCATTAGTCTCACGAGCACACTTATAGCTGAGGTGCATAAGGTCCACAAGGGCTCCCCTGAGAGCATCATTGTTACCACCACTTGGGCAAATGGTTGCCCGAAAGAACCGAAGCAACTGACTGTATATGGGAAGCAGCCCTTAGCTTGACCAATTTTTCCCGCTGAGGTATAGAGATGCACCAGAGCATTCTTATCTGTCTGTTGTGGTCCATGAAGGCGACAACCCCCATCAACAGGAACTCCAAGATAACCAGCAAACTGGCGCAGAGTGGCACTGCAGTGAGTGGAGCCAGTCATCCATTCCATGGTGCGATCCTCATCTTTCTTGATTGCCAAAGTGGCAAAGAACTGCTTCACCAAATCTGGGCTATAGTCACATTGAATCTTCATGATGTCAAGCAAGCCCATCCTTCCAACTACCCAGATTGCGTCTTCAAAGTGATCGTTGATTGCTAGAATGTCCACATTGATAGCTTGCATGGGTCTCAGATTCTTCATGGGCTCATAGATGTCCTTGTAGATGAACTCCTGCTCAGTGCACCAGTATCTCCTGCCCGCTATGTCTTCATCCCTTGGGACATCATCATACCAGTTCTTCAAACGGATAGCGGAGTAAGAAACTGGATCCATGGTCTTGTAGTTCTCCCTCACTTCCTTGTTCTTCCGCCTTGAAGTGACGGACTTGCGAGGTGCATTGGAGGCAAACTCATCACTAGATCGATCATGCCTTGAGCGTCTCCGACCACCCCGAGAAGCACCACCTGGGAGAAGCAAAGGCGGGTAGCAAAGGAAAGGTAATGCTCATAAGTCATGCAAGATACAGTAAATTCGAGAAACATGCTATAAGTCGGTGCAAATCTAGACATGATAGATTGAAGCCAACTGCAGCGGGCGCATGAAGCCCAGGCCGATAATCCTGTGTCCCCCGGGGCGGATAATCCGGCTCGCCGATAATCCCGGCCAGCTCGGGTGGGATAATTCGCCCTCAAGCGAGATTTGCGCTTTTCCAATCAAAAGCTTGTCTAAGACTAGATCGGCCTGTTAAAGCAAGAGGACAGAACACTACAAGAGATTTGTGATGGGGTTCATGCATAGAAAATAAAATTTCCCATCAGTAAAGCGATTACAAAACCAAATGTATCTAATCTATGGAACACCCAAGATCCAATCTACTAGATCTAAGCAACGAGGTGGAGATGAGACTAACCCTCGAAGAGTTAAAGCCTACGAGATTAATCTCGCTGTTGGTGTAGACGATCGTCCTCGTGCTGCATCCCGGCAAGACTTCCGTATCTTGGCCGCGCGCACGTGTGTCGATGAGCCCTTCCCTCTCCGTTCCAGCGGGCAGCGGATGTGTAGTAGATCTCCACATCCCAGCAGGACGACGGCGTGGTGGTGGTGGAGGAAGAAAACCGGTGAACTTGAGTGATCCCGGACAGCGGATGGTGGAGGGAGAGGCGGCGAAGGAGGAGGCAAATGGGGGGATGGTGGAGGCCGGCCACCCTCCCTCTTTTATAGGGGGGCTGGCCGGTTGCTGTATTCCCCTTCCCATCTAGGGTTGGGGGGGGTGATGCGCGTAGATGTACACGTCTGTTGGGAACCCCAAGAGGAAGGTATGATGCGCACAACGGCAAGTTTTCCCTCAGAAAGAAACCAAGGTTGATCGAAATGAGGAGCCAAGAAGCACGTTGAAGGTTGATGGTGGCGAAATGTGATGCGGCGTAACAACAGGGGATTCCGATGCCAACGTGAAACCTGCACAACACCATTTGCCCCAACGAAATGCTGAGGCTGTCAATCCCACCGGCTTGCCGTAACAAAGGATTAAACGTATCGAGTGGAAGATACCAGAAGAAAATAGTAAGAGTGAGTAACGCGTAGTAAATGCAGAATAAGCAAATATAATCAAAGCAGTATTTAGGAACAAGGCCTAGGAATGCACTTTCACTAGTGGACACTGCAACATTGATCACATAACAGAATAGATAAAATGCATACTCTACACTTTTGTTGGATGAGAACACATTGCGTAGGATTACACGGATCACCTCAATGCCGAGTTAACAAGCTCCACAATAATGCTCATGTTTAAGTAACCTTAAGTGTAAGATAGATCAAAAGACTAAACCAAGTACTAGCATAACATGCACACTGTCACCTTCATGCATATGTAGGAGGAATAGATCACATCAATATTATCATAGCAATAGTTAACTTCGCAATCTACAAAGATCATGATCATAGCACAAACCAAGTACTAACACGGCACGTACTGTCACCTTTGCACAAATGCAGGAGGAATAAAACTGCTTTAATAACTTTGCTAGAGTAGCACATAGATAAATTGTGATACAAACACATTGCAATTATCAAGAGATATAAATAAGCACTTCACTACGCTCTTCAACAGTGAATAAGTATTCTGTGAAATATAGCCTAAGAGACCCACACGGTGTACACACTGTCACCTTTACACACGTGGGACAAGGAGTCTCCGAGAGATCACATAAGTAAAACTCACTTGACTAGCATAATGACATCTAGATTACAAGCATCATCATATGAATCTCAATCAGTGTAAGGTAGCTCATGAGATTATTGTACTGAAGTACTAGGAGAGAGATGAACCACATAGCTACCGGTACAGCCCCGAGCCTTCGATGGAGAACCACTTCCTCCTCATGGGAGCAAAGAATGTGATGAAGATGGCGGGAGATGGCAATGGGTGTTGATGGAGAAGCCTTCCGGGCACTTTCCGGCCTCCACGTGTGGTGCCGAATGGGTAGACTCCCCGGTCTCCCCGCATCTTGGCTTCGCGATGACGGCGGCTCGGGAAGGTTTCGCGTACCGTGGCTTCCTCCTAAGGGTTTTCGATGCAGGAGGGGTCATATAGGCGAAGAGGCGGCGCAGGAGGTCAAAGGGGCGACCACATGAATTGGCAGGTGCGCGGGCTCAGCCCCTCGGGCCCAAGGTCACCCAGCATCTCGGGGCCCACAGGCCCACTCGGCGGCTCGGGTGTTCTGGATGCTTCCGGGCAAAATAGGAACTCGGCGCTGATTTCTGCTCCCCACCCCGAGAATAATATTTTTGCTAGGATTTCGAAAACCAAACAGTAGAAAATAGAATCGTACTTCGGCATCTTGTTAATAGGTTAGTTTAAAAAATGCACGTAATAAGGACATAAAGTGTGCATAAAATATGTAGGTATCATCAATAAAGTAGCAAGGAAATATAAGAAATTATCGATACGTTGGAGACGTATCAAACATCCTGCTTAGTTCTCATTGGTTCCATAAAACGTATAACAAAGATAATTTTATGACATGCCATCATAACCTTGATCATACTATTTGTAAACATATGTAATGAATGCAGCGATTGTAAACAATGGTAATGACATGAGTAAACAATCGAATCATACAAAGCAATGACTTTTCATGAATAGCACTTCTAAGACAAGCATCAATAAGTCTTGCATAAAAGAGTTAACTCCATGTGTTGTAATAAATCAAAGTAAAGGTGTTAAAGCAACATATATAGGAAGATTGAAACAGCAGTTGCTTTCAACTGTCAACATGTATATCTCATGGATAATAACATAAAGTAATAATATGCATGATATGTATGTAGGAACTAGTCACAGCCTACACAAGTGTTTGCTTCTTAGTGGAAGGAGACAGGTAAACTGACTCAACAATAAAAAGTAAAAGAATGGTCCTTCGTACAGAAAGCATCGATTGCTATATTTGTTCTAGAGCTTTTATTTTTTGAAAACATGGAACAATTTTGTCAACGGTAGTGATAAAGCATGTGAGTTATGTAAATTATATCTTTCAAGTTGCAAGCCTGCATAGTATACTAATAGTGCTCGTACCTTGTCGTCCTATTTAGCTTGGACTACCGGATCTTTGCATGTCCAGTGTTTCAACCAAGTGTCACAGGGGTACCTGCCACCCGTACAAAGGTCCAAGGAGAAAGCTCGCGATTTCGGATTTCTCGCTTTTGATTATTCTCAACTTAGATATCCATATCGACAACATGGACAACAGATAATGACTCCTCTTTAATGCATAATATGTAGCAAAGTTATTATCCTCATATGAGATTGAGGATATATGTCCAAAACTCAAACTTCCACCATGGTTCATGGCTTTAGCTAGGCCCAATGTTCTCTCTAACAATATGGCATGCTCCAACCATCAAAATGATAGACCGGACAAGACGGACATGCATAGTAACTATGATATTCAAGTATTAAAGTTGACATGCTTCCCACATATATCGACAAATACAACTTAATAAAATACAAAGTGCACAAGTACATATTCAATACTACGTATAGTTTTAAGTTATTTGTCCTATGAGCTATATATTGTAGATGAATGATGGAATTTTAAAGGCAGCACTAAGCAATTTACTTTGGAATGGGGGAGGAGAAATACCATGTGTAGGTAGGTATGGTGGACACAAATGGCATAGTAGTTGGCTCATGATTTGGATGCATGAGAAGTATTCTCTCTCTATACAAGTTTAGGCTAGAAATGTTATTTGAAGCAAACTCATGATGAACAAGTGGCAAAACTCACATAAAGATAATAAATGATTGTAAGACTCTCAACTGCCTTCTCCTACACCAAAACTCAATACTAGATATTATCTAAATCCTTAGAGAAACCAAATATGCAAATCAAATTTTAGTAAAACCTCTATGTATTTCTTCATTAATGGGTAAAGTATATGATGCAAGAGCTTAAACATGAGCACAAATAATTTCAAATATCACATTATCCAAGATATTTTAGAATTACTAGATGTAGCATTTTCCAATTCCAACCATATAACAATTTAATGAAGAAGAAACTTCGCCATGAATATTAGAGAAGTCATACACATGTGTCCATATGCACAGCGGAGTGTCTCTCTTCCACAAAGTGAATGCTAGGATCCATCTTATCTAAACAAAAACACAAACAAAAACAAACCGACGCCCAAAGCAAAGAATACAAGATGTGATTGAATTAAAACATAGCGTTCTGTGGGAGGAACCCGGTGATGTTGTTTATGAAGAAGGATGCCTTTGGGCATCCCCAAGCTGACGCTCTTCTTCAAATATGCAGGGGTGAACCACGGGCGCCCACGCTTAGAGCTTTCACTCCTCTTGATCATAGTATATCATCTCTTCTCTTGACCCTGGAAAACTTCCTTCACACCAAACTTCAAGCAAACCCATTATAGGGTTAGTGCATAATTAATAATTCATACATTCAGAGGTGACACAATCATAGCTTTACTGACATTGCATAATGCTACTAGACATTAATGGATCAAAAACCATCCCATATAGCAAAAGAGGCAATGCTAAATAAAAGGCAGAATCTGTCAAAAACAGAACAGTCCGTAAAGACGAATTTAGAAATGCACCACCTGCTCAAATGGAAAACTGTAAAACCAATGAAAGTTATGATATATCTGAGGGCAGTGATCAGTAAATTGGCAGATTTTTCGAATTTTCTACAGAGACCTGTGCCCAGATTCGTGACAGACAGCAATGCTGTTTCTGAACAGCGATCCCAAATATAACATCAACTTTGACATAGAAACTTTACTTGGCACAAAAACATGATAAGTAGAAGAGGTTGCTACAGTAGTAAACAACTTCCAAGACTAAACAAAACAAAAATTGCTGTAGGTAAATAAACACATGGGTTATCTCCTAAGAAGTTCTTCTTTATAGCCATTAAGATGGGCTCGAAGAAATTTCAAAGATACTCTCGCAAGAAAGAAGAGTTGAAGCAAAAGAGAGCATCAAGAAGCAAATTAAAAACACATTTAAGTCTAACATGCTTCCTATGCATAGGAATCTTGTAAATAAACAAGTTCATGAAGAGCAAAGAAACAAGCATAGGAAGATAAAACAAGTGTAGCTTCAAAAATTTCAGCACATAGAGAGGTGTTTTAGTAACATGAAAATTTCCACAACCATATTTTCCTCTCTCATAATAACTTTCAATAGTAACATGAGCAAACTCAACAATATAACTATCACATAAAGCATTCTTATCATGAGTCTCAGGCATAAGTATCATTACTCCCAACATAAGCATAGCCATTCTTATTAATGGGAGCAAATCCAACAAAGTAGCTATCAAATATAGAAGGTATATTGTAATCATAATAAATTTATCTTCATAATAGTGGTAAGTCAAAGACTACTATCATTAGAATCATCATAAATGTTGGAGGCAAAGTATCATCAAAGTAAATTTTCCCCAATGTGGGACTAAAAATATCACAACCAGCTTCCAAGCTTAAATTCTTCCATAGCTTTAGCAACAATGGTGTTCAAAGAATTCATGCTAATAATATTTACATAAACCATTTGAAACAAAGTTCCATGGGTTTTTTTAATTTTCTAAACAAGATCACATCCAACTCAAGAGATAAACTATAAAGATCCCTAATTTTTTTGTTGTTTTCCATTATGCCTAACTAGGGAAAAATAAAAACAAGTACAAGGCTAGACATGATAACAAACAATTAAATTAAGTAATGACTCTTTTGTGTTTTTGATATATAGAGCAAGAGAGTAAATAAAGTAAAACTAGCAACTAATTTTGTGTTTTGTTTAGGTGCAGCAACAAAGTAGGTAAATAAATAAAGCAAGACAAAAACAAAGTAAAGAGATTGAGAAGTGGAGACTCCCTGGCGCCGTTGTCTTGATCTCCTAGTAACGGCGCCGCGTAAAAAGTGCTGAGTGCCAGAGATGTATGACGTCACTGTATGGGAATCCCAGGTGATAAGGTATGATGCACAAAGGGCAAGTTTTCTCAAAGAAACCATGCTGACTAAATCCAGGAGGGAGCCAAGAAGGACGCAGAAGTGTTATAGAAGCAGCACTGTGATGCGGCGTTACATCAGGATTCCGATCAACGTAATCGCACAACAAAATTCAAAGTACTTTGCCCTAACGAAACAAAGAGGTTGTCAATTCCATCAGTTTGGTTTAGTACAAAGGATTAAACGTATTGAGTGGAAGATGTTTGCAAAGAAAATAGCAAGAGCAAAATAGTGCAATTTATAAAACAAGAATGCCAAACATGAATCAAGTTAAAGATTTAGAAACAAGGGCCTAGGGATTGTACTTTCACTAGTGGACACTCTCAACATTGATCACATACTTAATAGATAAATGCATACTCTACACTTTTGTTGGATGATGAACACATTATGTAGGATTACACGAACCCTCAATGCCGGATAATAAGTCTGCTGGGCGAATGCTCATGTTTAAGTAACCTTAAGTGTAAGATAGATCAAAAGACTAAACCAAGTACTAGCATAGTATGCACACTGTCACCTTCATATACACTATGAAAGAGGGAATAGATCACATCAATATTATCATAGCAATAGTTAACTTCGCAATCTACAAGAGATCATGATCATAGCATAAACCAAGTACTAACACGGTGCACGCACTGTCACCTTTGCACACATGCAGGAGGAATAAAACTACTTTCATAACACATCACTAGAGTAGCACATAGATAAATTGTGATACAAACACATTGCAATCATCAAGAGATATAATAAGCACTTCACTACGCTCTTCAGCAGTGAATAAGTATACTGTGAAATATAGCCTAAGAGACCCACACGGTGCACATATTGTCCTTTATACACGTGGGACAAGGAGTCTCCCAGAGATCACATAAGTAAAACTCACTTGACTAGCATAATGACATCTAGATTACAAGACCATCATATGAATCTCAATCATGTAAGGCAGCTCATGAGATTATTGCATTGAAGTACATAGGAGAGAGATGAACCACAGCTACCGGCACAGCTCCTAGCCTCGATGGAGAACCAGCTCCTCTCATGGAGCAAAGAATGTATGAAGATGGCGGAGATGTATAGTCGGTGTTGATGGAGCAGCCTTCCGGGGCACCTCCCCGTCCCGGCAGCGTGCCGGACCACCCCCAGATCCTGGCTTCGCGATGACGGCGGCTCTGGAAGGTTTCGCGCACCGTGGCTTCCTCCTAAGGGTTTTCGATGCAGGGGCTTGAGATAGGCGAAGAGGCGGCGCAGGGTCAAAGGGGCGACTACACCATAGGGTGGCGCGGCCTGGCCTCTGGCCGCGCCGCCCTAGCATCTGGGCCCACCAGGGCTCCCCTCTGGCGGCTCTCGGGTGTTCTGGATGCTTCCGGGCAAAATAGGAACCTGGGCGTGATTTCATTCCACCCCGAATATTTCACATTGGGATTTCAAACCAAAACAGCAGAAATGAACCGGTACTTCGGCATCTTGTTAATAGGTTAGTTCCAAAATATCATTAATATGACATAAAGTGTGTATAAAACATGTAGGTATCACTACAAGAGTAGCCGGGAACATAAGAAATTATCGATACGTTGAGACGTATCTGGAACCAATGTGCCATCAGGAGCGGGGCTTCTCCCCTGTGCTGATCCTGAAACCCTAGGGGGTTGGCCGGTCACCTTAAAACATGTGTCCCTGGCCCATTAGGCCAGGGAGCATCCCCTGCCCACGGTGGGGGCCTCCCGGGCCGTGGGCCCCATGGTGGACCCTTCCGGAACCTTCTAGACTTCCAGTCAACACCGGAACAATCCCTAACATTTCCGAAACCCAGAAATCAACTTCCTTATATGAATCTTATTCTTCCGACCATTCGACCTCCCCGTGACATCCTGGATCACATCCGGGACTCCGACAAACTTCGCCTCCATACCATATTCAAATCTACTTATGCGACATCGAATCCTTGCCGCGCTACCCTACGGCTTTAACCATGTACATGGCCTAGACTCCTTCTCCCAGCAATAACCACACAGACTGAGATCCATAATGGCTCCTACATATTCAACGATGACTTAGTGATCGATTGAACCATTTACATACGACACCCTTTGTCTCGCGATATTTTACTTCTCCGAGGTTTGATCATCGGTATTTCCATACCTTGTTCAACCTCATCTCCTGATACTCGTACCGTTGTATGTGATCTCTTATGAACTATTCATATGCTTGCAAGCTACACTAGATGACATTCCACCGAGAGGGCCCGGTAGGCATATCTATCCGTCATCGTAGATGGACAATCCCATCGTTGATCCATATGCCTCAATCACTTACACTTTCCAAATACTTAACCCACCTTTATTGTCACCCATTTACGCAATGATGTTTGTAATCAAAGTACCCTTTCAGTGTGAGTGATTTACATTGATCTCATGGTCCAAGGATTAAGACAACTATGTATTGAAAGCTTATAGCAAATGAACTTAATGACTTGATCTTATGCTACGCTTATTTGGGTGTGTGTCCATTATATCATTCAACTAATGACATAACCTTGTTATTAATAACATTCAATGTTCATGATCACGTAAAACCATGATCATCTATTAATCAACAAGCTAGTTATACAAAGAGGCTAACTAGGGACTCTTGTTGTTTACATAACACACATGTATCAATGTTTCAAGTTAATACAATTATAGCATGGTAGTAAACATTTATCATAAACACAAAGATATTATAATAACCACTTTATTATTGCCTGGGCATATCTCCAACAGTCTCCCACTTGCACTAGAGTCAATAATCTAGATTACATTGTAAGGTACCCAACACCCATGGCATTCTGGTGTTGGTCATGCTTTGGCCTAGGGAGAGCTTTAGTCCGGATCTGCAACATTCATATCCGTGTGTACTTTGCAAATTTACTTCTCCATCTTCGATGTACTCGTAATCGAATGATAACGCAGCTTGACATGCTTCAGCTTCTTGTGTGACCTTGGTTCCTTTGTATTGCGATGGCACCCGTGCTGTCACAATAAATGACTAGCGGGTCCAATGCACTAGAACCACACCAAGCTCAACAATGAACCTCTTCATCCATACCGCCTCCGATGAAGCTCAAGCCGCTATATATTCAGATTCCGTTGAAGATTTCGCCACCGTGCATTGCTTGGAACTCATCCGCTTACCGCCGCACCATTCAATATAAACACGCACTGACTCAGACTTAGAGTCATCGTGTCGGTAACTCCAACTCTGCACCTGCAGAACTCGGTTACAACGAGCCTTTGGTCACCGCCAAACACAGAAACATATCCTTAGTCCTTTCTGCTACTTCTCGTGATATCTTGACCGCTGTCCAGTTGTTCCATCCTCGGATCACTTTATATCCGCTGGTCAAATCCAAGCACAAGATGCGCGATATCCGGTCTAGTACACGGCATGGCATACATGATAGAGCCCTGCCGAAGCATAGGGGATCTTGCTCATCCTTTCTCTTTCTATCCGTCGTAGGCCGGTCTGAGTCCATCAAGACCTTAGACTGGCAACATAGGCAGAACCCTTTCTTGTTTTCATCCATTCTAAACTTCTTTAGAATCTTGTCCGGGTATGTACTTTGTGAGCCCTATTAGGCGTCCTGATCTATCTCTATAAATCTTGATGCCTAAAATGTATGTTGCTTCACCAAGGTCTTTCATTGAAAAAGACTTATTCAAATAACTTTAATGCTGCCTAAAAGTTCTATATCATTCCCAATCAATAATATGTCATCTACATATAATATCAGGAACGCTACGGAGCCCCCCTCACTTTCTTGTAAATACAGTTTCACCATGAGTCCGTATAAACCCAAAGTCTGATCACCTTATCAAAGCGTAGGTTCCAACTCCGGGATGCTTGCTTCACTCCATAAATGGAACGCTCAAGTTTGCATACCTTGTCAGCCACTTTTAGGATCGACAAAACCTTTGGGTTGTACCACATACAACTCTTCCTCAATACCATTAAGGAACTGCTGACATCCATCTCGCCAAATCTCTATAATCAAAATGCAGCTATTACAACAAATCCCCTGCACAGACTTTAGCTTCGCTATTGTGAGAAAGTCTCATCGTAGTCAACTCCTTGAATTCTGTCGGAAACCCTTTGCGACAAGTCGAGCTTTATAGACAGAAATATTAGCATCTGTTTTCTCTTGAAGATCCATTTATTTTCGACAGCCGGCTATCACGTAAGTCTACCAAAGTCCATACTTTGTTATCATACATGGATCCCATTTCTTGGATTTCATGGCTTCTTGCCATTTGTTGGAATCAGGGCTCATCATTTTGAGACGTATCAGGTCCTCATCATTGTTGTCCGTAATCATGACATTTAGACAGGAATCATACCAATCTGGTACGTTCCCCCGTCGATCTGCGAGGTTCGTAGCTTCCTGCTCAAGTTTCATGATCACTACTATTTGCTTCTCTCCTACTTCCAAAGTCACACAGAACTTCTTCCTGCATCGTTACTACTTCCGATCTATGAGAGAAGGTTCATCAACCTCGTCGAGTTCTAATTTTCTTCCACTCACTTCTTTAGTGAGAAACTCCTTCTCAAGAAAGAATCCGTTCTTGGCAACAAAGATTTTGCCTTCGTATCTGTGATAGAAAGTACACCCAATTGTTTCTTTAGGGTATCCTATGAAGACGATTCGCTTTGGGTTCTAGCTTTTGTCAAAGTTGTAACTTCTTTGTTATAAGCATCATCCCGGAACTTTTGTATAACCATACAGCTTAGGCTTCTCCAAAACCATAATTCACATGTCGCTCAACGATTTGATAGCCTGTTTAAAGTGAATATTGCCTCTAAAGCATAGCCCCACCATAATGGCAAATCGGTAAGAGACATCATGAACGAACTATATCTAAGAGAGTTCGACATGACGCTCAGACACACCATTGCGCTCGTGGTGTCTCTTACAAAGCTAACTGTGGGAAAGTATTCCGCATTTCTTTAAATGCATGCCAAACTCATAATCTCGTATATTTCGCCTCCGCGATCGTAATTCAGAAACTTAATCTTCTTAATAATGCTGATTTTCTACTTCACTTTGGAATTCCCTAAACTTCTCGAAAGTTTCGGATTTAAGTTTCATGTGCTAAATATAACGGTTATCTACTTCGCATCATCCGTGAAGGTTAGAACATAACGATAACCACCGCGTGATGCTACACTCATTGGTCCGCACACATCGGTATATAGATTTCCAATAAGTCCGTAGCTCGCTCCATTGTGCCATAAAATGGAGTCTTAGTCATTTTTTCCCATTAGACATGCTTCGCATCCGTCAAGTGACTCAAAGTCAAGTGACTAAAGTAGTCCAATGGAGTTTTTTCATGCGCTTCACTCCAATATGACCAAGACTACGTGCCACATATAAGTAGAATTATCATTCAATTTAATTCGCTAGCAACAATGTTATGAACATGTGTATCATTACTATCGAGATTTAACAAGAATAAAACATTCATCTCATGTGCATGGCCATAAAAGACATTACTCATATAAATCGAACAACCATTATTCTTAGACTTAAACGAATAACCGTCTTGCATCAAACAAGATCCAGATATAATGTTCATGCTCAACACAGGCACCAAATAACATTTAATAACTAATCCCGAAGGTAGATGTAGGGGGAGCGTGCCGATGGTGATCACATCGACCTTGGATCCATTTCCAACGCGAATCGTCACCTCGTCCCTCGCCATGAGTTCAGCCTCGCTTTGTTACAAATGTGAGCAACCTAACCAGTATCAAATACCCCAGGCACTACTACTTAGAACCAGTAAGATAGACATCTGTAACATGTATATCAAATATACCTTGGCATGGCCGCTTCTTCGATCGCCAAGTATTTGGTGCAGTTCCGCTTCCCAGTGCCCCTTCCCCTGGTAGTAGTAGCACACAGTCTCAGGCTTAGGACTAGGCTTCTCAGAGGCGCCGAGAATCTTCTTGCCGCCCTTCTTGAAGTTGCCCTTGTTAGGCTTGCCCTGCTTTTTGAAACCGGGTGGTCTTGTTGACCATCAACACTTGGTTCTCCTCTTTATTTCAACCTCAGCTGATTTCAGCATGGAGAAGAGTTCAGGTAATTCTTTGTTCATGTTCTGCATGTTGTAGTTCATCACTAAGTTCTTGTAACTTGGGTGGCCGTGATTGGAGGACACGATGAATACCTAGCTTGTTAGGGATCACAATCCCCAAGTCACTCAGCTTCTTCGCATGTCCGGACATGGCGAACATGTGGTCACTAACGGAGCTGCCCTCTTCCACCGCCAAAGAACCGTTTCGAGGCCTCATAGCTCTCCACGGCTGCATGAGTTCCAAAGATAAGTTTGAGCTCACGCATCATCTCACATGGGTCGTGGTGCTCAAAACGCTTTGGGAGCTCTGCCTCTAAACTGCACAAGATGGCACACTGAATTTCGGAGTACCGAGTTACCCGAGTCTCATAACCATTCTTTATGTCCTCGGACACTGCAGGAGGTGGTGGGGGACCTAGCGGTGCTTCGAGCACATATTGCATGCTCACGCCAGTGAGGAAAATCCTCACATGACCAGTCAGTGAAGTTGCTACCATTGCCCTTAAGCTTTTCTTTCTCTAGGAACTGGTTAAAATTGATGGAGGGGCGCCATGATCTACAACATATTTGCAAAGAGTTTAGACTAAGTTTATGATAAAATGAGTTCACTTTTAATTCTTAAATTAACTAGGTGAACTCCCACTCAAAACAACATCCTCGCATTGTCTTAGTGATTACACGAACCAAACCCACCACACCAAGTCCGATCTTCACGAGAAAAGATGAAGTTTCAAAGGCGAACACCCATGTTCATCATATCATTCATATGACTCATGCTCTACCTTTTGGTATCCCGTGTTCCGAGACCATGTCTGTACATGCTAGGCTCGTCAAGGCAACCTTAGTATCTGCATGTGCAAATCTGGCTTGCACCGGTTGTATGCACATGTAGAGTCTATCACACCCGATCATCACGAGATGCTTCGAAACGACAGGTCTTACAACGGGGCATACTAAGGATGAACACTTTATTATCTTGATATTTAGTGAGAGGGATCATCTTATAAATGCCATCGTCGCGATCTAAGCAAATAAGATGCATAAAAGGACTAACATCACATGGCAATTCATAATGTGATATGTATGATGTGGCCTTTCTTCTTGTGCTTTGATCTCCATCTCCAAAGCACTGACGATCTCCATCATCACCAGCATGGCGTCAAGGTCGGTGGCGCCGCTCCATGGTTGTCCATCACTTATAGCTACTATAACAACTACTTGGAATAAAGCTATTACATGATGAATAGACACGCAGGTCTTTAACAATAAAAATTTAAAGACAACCATTAGGTTCCTGCCGCATAATACATCAATGAACATCTCATACATCGAATATAATCATCATCATTATGGCCATATCACACTACTCTCAAACCCCCGCAAAACAAGTTAGACGCCTTCGACCGGCTTGCATCTTTTGCGTGGTTTAGGGTTTTCGAGTAAGATCCAATCTACCTACGAACATGAACCACAACGGTGATACTAGTGTTGACAATAGAAGTGCAAATTACAATCTTCACTATGGTGGAAGAGACAGACACCCGCAAAGCCACTTATGCAATACAAGTTGCATGTCAAGCGTAGCAAGTCTCATGAGACGCGGTCATGTAAAGTTAGCCCGGGCCGCTTCATCCCACCATCCCGCAAGAAGCAAAGCACACAAACTAAAGCAACAAAAGCATCACCGCCCACAAACCATTGTGTTCTACTCGTGCAACAGATCTATGCACAGACGTGGCTCGATACCATCATGTCTGCACAGAAACAAAATTTTCCTACCGCGCAAAGCGAATAAAACCAACAGATCTAATCTATGGAACACCCAAGATCCAATCTACTAGATCTAAGCAACGAGTGAGATGAGACTAACCCTCGAAGATTCCAAAGCCTACGAGATTAATCTTGTTGGTGTAGACGATCGCCCCGGTGCTGCAATCCTAAGAAAGACTTCGTACTCGGTCGCGCGTACGTTGTCGATGAAGCCCTCTCTCCCGTTCCAGCTGGCAGCGGAGGTGTGGTAGATCTCCTCCAACGTCCGGCAGAGGACGACGGCGTGGTGGTGGTGGAGGAAGAAAACCCGCAGGCTTCGCCCCCTCCGATGGGGCGTATGGTGGAGGGAGAGGCGCCGAGGAGGAGGCAATGGGGGGATGGTGTGGCCGGCCACCCCCTCCCCTCTTTATAGGGGGCTGGCCGGCCAAGGTGGCCCTTCCCATCTAGGGCTGGGGGGCGGCGGCTGCTTGCCCGTTGGGGTTTCCCTCCCCCCTGTTGATCCCCTAGGGAAACCCTAGGGGTTGGCCGGCCGGGCCTTGGGGGCCAAGTGCCCCTGGCCCATTAGGCCAGGGAGCATCCCCTCCGGTGGGCCTCCCGGGCCGTGGGCCCCATGGTGGACCTTTCCCTAACCTTCTAGAACCTTCCTACTCAACACCGGAATAACTCAACATTTCCGAAACCCGTAAATCAACTTCCTTATATGAATCTTATTCCTCAGACCATTCAAAATCCTCGTGACATCCCGGATCACATCCGAGACTCCGAACAAACTTCGTCTCCATACCATTCAAATCTACTTCTATGCGACCTCAAGTGTGTTACCCTACGGTTCGCGAACTATGCGGTGATATGGTCGCAGACTTTCTCCCATAACACCATTAGCGGGACCTCGAGATACATAATGGCTTCTACATATTCAACGATGACTTAGTGATCGATTGAACCATTTACATACGAAGACAATTCCTTTGTCTCGCGATATTTTACTTGTCCTAGTTTTGATCATCGGTTCTCCATACCTTGTTCAACCTCGCTACCGACAAGTACTCTTTTACTCGCACCGTGGTATGTGATCTCTTATGAACCATTCAGTATGCTTGCAAGCCACTAGATGACATTCACCGAGAGGGCCTGGTGAGTATATCTATCCGTCATCAGGGTGATGGACAAATCCCACCGTTGATCCATATGCCTCAACTTCACACTTTCCAAATACTTAATCTCACCTTTATTGTCACCCATTTACGTAATGACGTTTGATGTAATCAAAGCACCCTTTCGTTGTAAGTGATTTACATGATCTCATGTCTAAGGATTAAGACAACTATGTATTGAAAGCTTATAGCAAATGAACTTAATGACTTGATCTTATGCTACGCTCATTTGGGTGTGTGTCCATTATATCATTCAACTAATGACAAAACCTTGTTGTTATTAATAACATCCAATGTTCATGAACACGAAACCATGATCATCTATTAATCAACAAGCTAGTTATACAAGAGGCTTACTAGGGACCTTGTTGTTTACATAACACACATGTATCAATGTTTCGGTTAATACAATTATAGCATGGTATATATAAACATTTATCATAAACATAAAGATATTATAATAACCACTTTATTATTGCCTCTTGGGCATATCTCCAACAATTTGGAACAACTAGACACCAATTCCACCAAGAAAAGAGCACATATAAAACACAACATCTAGGGTTAGAGATTGTGAATCATACCCACATCCATTGTGGAAACCGCTTGGAGGAGAAGGTAGCTAGGGAGGAGATGCACCCGATCCACCCAAGAACTCCGAGAGGGGGCGAACGGAGCGTCTCCGGCGAGGAGGAGGAGGTCCGGCGATCTTGAGAGGAGAAAGAGAGAGAGAGGCGCGTGGGGGAGAGGTGTGAACCGTTTCCCCCCCGTGGCCTCGTCCTCAACCCTTTCAAGATTTGCCCAGGCCGGATAATCCGGCCCTAGCTTTAAGGCGGATATCTGTCGGCCGGATAATCCGTGTCTCCCGTCGGATAATCCGGGTTCAAACTCTGCATCACGGGAATCCGTCTCATCTTTGGCTGGTTATTTGCAAGACTCATGTGTGCAATAAAGTATCACGTCACATATAAGGTGCAAATTTACCAATAAGATGGAGCAACCTAGATCATCCGACCGAAACACCTCAAACTCCAAGTTTTTTACCAAACATGACAAATGAGCAAGATGGAAATGGCTTATGGAAGAGAGTAGGCTTAGGTTGTAGAAGATACAAACTGTTAATGGTACATGATCACTCAAGTTTGCAAGATATGAGCAAATAAGGCCAAACTAGAGTGATCATAAGAACAAGGAGATGTCAAATAAAATCATTAAGATCCAAATAACTCCAACTCTTCACAAAGAAGAGTGTGGTGGCCTAAGCCACCATATATGAGTGTTATGGCATGGCACCGCGAAGATATATCTTGGGCCCAAAACCACTACTCATCATTGAAGCTCACATATCATTATATGAATGATATAAAGAGAATGATTTCTTTTAATGTTGGCATTATGGGGGGGTGATAGCTCAATAGTTTAAACCGCACTTCCTATTTCCATGCCCACATCTAAACCAAATAAAATTTTTAGACAAAGGTGTGTTTGCAAGATGGTTAAGCTATACTCCTTAATCTATGATATTTAGCTCATTCCTCAAATAAGAGAACCTTGCTTCGTCAAGAGGCTTCTGAACAGATCGCAAGTTGATCTTTGGTAGGAACATAGATGAGCTAATATCACTTCTACTACGGCAACATGATATCCCTGTAATGAAGACCTGATCTCACATGCTTGTCTTTTTGAATGTTAACTGATTAGGCAATCTTGATAGTGACTTTCATTGTCACATAATAGAGGCACTTGTCACAAATGACACCATCCTTTAAAGTTTGCCTCATCCATAACAATTGAGTGCATCCACTTCCGGCGGCAACATATTCGGCTTCGGCGGTGGAGAGAGATATACAATTTTGCTTCTTAGAAGACCAACACACCAAGGACTACCAAGAAATTGGCAAGCCCCAAGTTGATTTCCTATCATCCTTGTCACCCGCCCAATCCGCATCGGTATATCCATTGAGAATAAAGCTTGAGCCTTTGGGGTACCAAATACCATATCTTGGGGTATCAACCAAATATCTAAAGATTCTTTGAGAGCCATCATGTGGCTCTCCTTAGGAGAAGCTGGATACCTTGCACACACACCAACACTCAACACTATGTCCGGTCTAGATGCACAAAGGTAAAGCAAGGATCCAATCAAGGGAGCGATATACCTTTTGATCCACCTCTTTACCATTGGGATCTAGTGCAAGATGACATTTGGTAACCATAGGAGTGGCCACACCTTTCAACTCGGTCATCTTGAACCTCTTGAGCATGTCTTGGAGATATTTTGCTTGATTGATGAAGGTTCCCTCTCTCAATTGCTTGATCTCAAAACCAAGGAAGAACTTCATCTCTCCCATCATAGACATCTCAAAACTATCGGTCATAAGCTTTGAAAATTCATCATTGAAAGCTTTTTTAGTAGAGCCAAAGATAATATCATTAACATATAATTGGCAAACGAAAAGCTCCCCATTAACCCTCTTAGTAAAAAGAGTGGGATCGATTAGCCCAACATCAAACCCATGGTCTATCAACATTCTTTAAGGTGTTCGTACCAAGCTCTAGGAGCTTGTTTGAGACCATAAAGTGCTTTATCAAGCTTGTAGACATGGTTAGGAAAGTTGAGATCCTCAAACCCCGTGGGTTGCTTAACATAAACCTCTTCATGCAAATGACCATTAAGAAATGCACTTTTAACATCCATTTGTTGCAACTTAAAGTTGGTGATGCGTTTGCTACAAGAAGGATGGCCTAATGGACTCAAGACGAGCCAATGGAGCATAGGTCTTCCAAATTCAATTCCTTCAACTTGAGAAAAACCTTGAGCCACCAATCTTGCCTTGTTCCTCACAATATTTCCAAACTCATCTTGCTTGTTCTTGAATATCCACTTAGTGCCTATAACATTGCGACACTCCTTTGGCTTCTCTACTAAGGACCACACTTTGTTGCGCTTGAAGTTGTTGAGTTCCCCGTGCATGGCTTCCACCCAATCCGAATCTTCAAGGGCTTCAAATACTTTCTGGGTTCCACAACGGAGATATAAGCATGAGGATTGCTAAAGTTAGCCAATTGCCTTCTTGTGGAGACCTTTGCTCGAACATCACCATGTAGACCCCACGTGAGTGTCCACCAATTCCCAAGGGTCCTATCTCTTACAAACGACGTGGCCCCCGATCTCTCCCTTGGTTCTTTTGGGCCTTGGAGGTGTCACTTGATCAACTTGATCATTTGGGTCCCTGCCTTGACCTTCAATTGGAGCTTCCTCAATTTCTGAGAATGCTCAACCTCATGTGCTTGATCTGGACAATATTTGGTGAAGTGCAAACATCAAATGGATACTCATCGGAGCCATCATGAATCCTTTTTGCTTGATTCTGGTCCTGATCTTGTACATGAGAGGGAGGGTTTTCTTGTTCTGGGTTGGTGCATCATTAGCTTCAATAGATGGGGTTTGTTGATGGTGGGTTATCAGTAGAGCATAGTTCTTCCCGAGACGCCACACCGTGTCCTCAATGGGGCGGAAAACCCACACCCATTCTTACTATGGCATCTGGAGGCATTACCTGCACATACATCAACTTGCCCCACTTGGGAGCTATCATTTTTAACCTCACACTACAAGATTCAATGATAATCCCTGAGGCTATATCAAAGATCCTATAAGTGTGAGATTCGGTACCGTAACCAAATAAATATACCCTCCAAAGCTTTAGGAGCAAATTTGTGATGTGAATCTAACTCCCTGATCTTTTCTTTTTTTTTGTAGAAACACTACAATCATACCACCTCAAAGTATGAGAGTATTAGGCTTGTTTCTATGAGTATTTCATGGAGTCTTGTTCAATCCTTTGCGGAGATAGAGCCGGTTAGAAGAGTGGCAAGCTGTGGAGATGGCTTCGGCCAAAAGTTATAGCTGGATTTATACTCCGCCATCATAGATCTTGCCATATCCATAAGAATCCGGTTCTTCCTCTCCGCAACGGTTTTGTTGAGGGGTGTAAGCAGTGGAATATTGATGACGAATCCCTCATCACTAAGATAAAATCATTGAGTGTGTAGTTCTTGAACTCGGAGTCGTTGTCACTTCTTATTAGGGAGGTTGCTGCACCCCGGTGGCAAAGTCAATGAATTTTTGTTGAGTCTCATCTTCGCCTTGAGAAAGTAGACCCAAGTGTATCTTGAGTAATCATCAACAATCACCACAATGTTTCTTCGCACCAAGACGTGCAGTAACCGGACCAAAGAGATCCACATGAAGGAGCTCCAAGATCCCCTTCTTTGAAGAGATGATAGTCTTGCTTGGATGCGGAGAGTCATGCATTTTACCTTCAACACAAGCCCTACAAACACGATCTTTGGCAAAAGAAACATTTTCCATTAGTCCCACAATATGGTTCCCCTTGTGAAGACTTTGTAAAGTTCTCATGTTGACATGGGCTAGGCGGCGATGCCACAACCAACCCA